>OW569404.1:65080970-65432758 GCA_937654795.1 Cistogaster globosa
CTGGTCAACCATGTTTGTAGCCAACGTGTTTACTACTTCGATAATAATAAATAATAATAATAACAAATAAAATAATAATAATAAATAATAATAATAAATAATAATAATAATAATAATAATAATAATAATAATAAATAATAATAATAATAATAATAATAATAATAAATAATAATAATAAATAAAAATAATAATAAATAATAATAATAATAAATAATAATAATAATAATAATAAATAATAATAATAATAATAATAATAATAATAATAATAATAATAATAATAAATAATAACAATAATAATAATTAATAATAATAATAATAATAATAATAATAATAATAATAATAATAATAATAATTATAATAATAATAATAAATAATAATAAGAATAATAATAATAAGTAATAATAATAATAATAATAAATAATAATAATAATAATAAATAATAATAATAATAAATAAAAATAATAATAATAAATATTAATAATAATAAATATTAATAATAATAATAATAATAAATAATAATAATAATAATAATAATAATAATAATAATAATAATAATAATAAATAATAATAATAATAATAATAATAATAACAAATAATAATAATAATAATAAATAATAATAATAAATAATAATAATAATAAATAATAATAATAATAATAATAATAATAAATAATAATAATAAATAATAATAATAATAATAAATAATAATAATAATAATAATAAATAATAATAATAATAATAATAATAATAAATAATAATAATAATAATAAATAATAATAATAATAATAAATAATAATAATAATAAATAATAATAATAATAAATAATAATAATAATAATAATAAATAATAATAATAATAATAATAAATAATAATAATAATAATAATAATAAATAATAATAATAATAATAATAATAATAATAATAATAACAATAATAATAACAATAACAATAATAATAACAATAATAAAACCAATAATAATAACAATAATAATAACAATAATTATAACAATAATAATAACAATAATAATAAAAATAATAATAATAACAATAATAATAATAATAATAATAATAATAATAATAATAATAATAATAATAATAATAATAATAATAATAATAATAATAGTAATAATATTAATAATATTAATAATAATAATAATAATAATAATAATAATAATAATATTAATAATAATAATAATAATAATAATAATAATAATAATAATAATAATAATAATGATAATAATAATAATAATAATAATAATAATAATAATAATAATAATAAAAATAATAATAATGATAATAATAATAATAATAATAATAATAATAATAATAATAATAATAATAATAATAATAGTAATAATAATAATAATTCGTATTGAGAAGTTAAAGTATACGAAAGAAAAAAGAAAAAGAAAATTTTTATATATTGTAAATGCTATATATTTCTATTAGTCCGTACGCATCTAGAATTTTTCCAAATATGTAATTTCCAAGCTAATAAAATTCAACATAAAGAAATAAAAAGTTTACCGATAATTAATATTAAGTTAACGGTCCAAATTCAGTAATAAATTTCAAAACTGTGTCACTTCCGGAAAACTAACAAAAATTAACGATAAAATTGTATAACAGGAAACAAAAAGTTATAATGGCGGTTAACAGATGCAATTAATCTGCACAACTTTTGTTCTTTCGTATTTACTAGTCTAGCATAAAATTGTGCACGTATACACAGCTTTGTGTGTGTTAGTATTTTCTTTGTTTATTTCACGTTTGCCTTTCGTTCGTTAAACGCATACATAAATTGCGAAACATACTTGGCGGAAATATGGCTGAAATAATTGATAATAAATTGGCAATAATTTTAGGAGGAATTTCTAGTGCCTGTAACTTGTAAACAGCATCATAACTCCTAGAAGCAAAAGATTTCAATTAATATTTTATTCATACTTGACAAATAGTTCGTTTTCAATTTTTTCCCTGTAAAATACATATAAAAATCAACTGAAATTAACTTTAAAGTTAATTTCTCTTGATAAAATATTATAAGAAAATTAAATTCAATCATAATAAAATTCATCATTCATGTATTCATCTTTACGCGTCGATGGACAACTAAACACTAAAAATCGCTCGGGAAAAAAAACGCAAAACCCGTGTTTTCATAAGTGTGTATGTGTTAGTTCTGCTTGTGTCGGGTTGAAGCTGGTTGAAAAATTGTGCGAACCAAAAACCAATCTCTTCACCGAAAAAGCCTACAAACTGCAATTTTATGCCAGCACAATTAGTCTAGTGTGAAAACCCCCAACTCAGTTCAAATTTTATTATTAACAGCAACAAATATTACAAATTGATATTGCACTAATAAAGTTTTTATCACTAAAACTAAATATTAACGTTTTTCAAAACTTTTTTACAACCCAATGTATAATCTAAGAAAGACAAACAAGTCCAGTGCTAAAAATGAAAAAAAAAAAAAAAATAAATAAACACAAACAAATCCGGCAAAAATAATATTACTTGCAAACAACTCTCTTCAATATGGAAGCTAATAATCAAGAGTCTCGAGCTGCCAGCACGACTCCATCCCAAAGACGTATAAGAGAAAGTCTATTAAATCCTCATCTAGTTACTTCTTGCCTCTCAAATGCTGACTCACCTTCTAAAATAATTATTGTAATGGACAAACGTTTTGACAAACTTATTGAGCAACTTAAAAAAGTCATGGAGAAAAAACTAAATGAATATAAAGAAGAGCTCTTAAACGAATTAGATAAGAGACTCAATAACATGAAGGGTGAAATGCAAGAAATAACTCAAAAGTATCTACACTAGAAACAGTCGCGAATGAAACAAAAAATATGCAAGAAGAAATTGTATTATTAAAAGCCCAAATTAAACAGCAGAAAAATAAAACTATTGCCTGCGAACTGCGTTTGAATAATATCCCATTTTGTGAGAATGGTACTATATGTAACACAATAAAAATATCTGTTCCATTAGTTAAATCCATTTATCGTCCACAGAATCAAAATAATAAATAAAAATTCAAGGGATGCCGTTATAATATTCAGAATGTGGGCTGAATATGACAAAACCTTTTTTCTAAAATCATTGACAAATTATATGAAAGATGACAGAGGTTTTTCATTTACCCTCAAATTGCTCGGTTTTAATTCAAACAACTTTTATGTCAACGAAAATTTTACGAAAGCCAATTTTCAAATATTTCGAGCTGCTAATCGTATCAGAAAACGAAAACTTCTACACATAGTTTTCACTATGCGCGGCGTTGTTTACATTAGAAGATGTGCAGATGATAACATTATACGCATTGATGATATTAGACAGTTATATGAATTATTTCCCGATTCTGAGAACACTACCGACGCCAGCCAACATGATGTTTGAACTGCTTTAAGTTATGGGATTTTTTTCATTTTTTAATTACTGAAATAGGTTTTTATTTAAACATGTAAAACTCCTTTTTAAGAATATTTAATACCTACATAATTTACTCTTTTTCTGCCTGCGTTGCCAATACCACAATTTTTTAAGTCAAATTCTAGTCGACATAGTTCCGAAGACTGTGTATATCACATAATTAGAGTTCTTTCTAGGCTTAAGACAGGTCTTAAAATCGTTTACTTAATACTTAAACTTAGGAAACAAAATGGTCGAATTTCAATACCTGTTTATTGCATCTGGTGTTGACATTATATGTATTTCTGAAACTTGGTTCTCAATGGAAATATCAGACTCAGTTTTCAAAGTTTCAGGTTTTACGCTATTTCAATCGAGCAGAAAAACGCTCATTAACGGTATTTAAACTGCTGCTAAAGGTGGTGGAGTCGCAGTTTACGTCTGTAATCGTATACCATGTAAGTTTATATTGAAAAATGACATTGAAAGTCAAATCGAATATCTATTTCTTCAGATTTCTAGCTTAGATAATAAGAAACTGTTACTGTGCAGTGTGTAAAGGGCAAATAATACTATAGGTTTTGACAATTTTACAACAATTCTGGAAAATATATAAGTGCAATACGATGATATTATTATAGCTGGCGACTTTAATAACAATTTATTAGATGAAAACCCTACGACCGCACCAATGACAACTTTAGGCTTATATCCAGTAAATACTCACACACCAACACACTATCATAATATATCATGCAACTTGATTGATTTAATATTTGTCAATCACTTATCTAGGATACTCATATACAAACAACTATCTGCTTCAGTTTTTTCTAAACATGACATTCTTTTTCTAACATATAATTTTTCTGCTTCAACATATCATGATTTGCATAAAATTAATTATGGTTCATTAAATCGCTACGTTGATTGCATTATCTGGGAATATATCTACACCCTTGATAGCATTGATGACCAGCTCACCTTTATTCAAGGTAATGTGAATCGTTTATTTGACCTCTGAGTTCCTCTGAAACGTGTCACATACAGTCAACGGCCATGGTTAAATGACGAGATCAAGACTCTTATAAGAATACGAGACGAGGCCTACACACGATGGAAAAGATTTAGAACTGATGAACTTAAAGCAATCCATACAACTGCTCGTAGGAAAATAACAGAACGTACTCATTCAGCTTAATCCTCGTACTACTAAAGGAAATTTTCATTCGCAATTGACAGCAAAGCTAACTGGAAGGAAATGCATAAAATTGGTATTATTATAAATATGGTATTATTGGACGTAAAAAATTATATAGTGATTGTGATGTCGACGTTAATTTTCTTAACAATGAGTATGTTAATATAAATGTTCCTAATCAGAAATTAACGTTTATGATGATTTTTGTTATGTCCCTATAGAAAACCTGTTTAGCTTGCGTGTTGTAGATCAACTTGAAGTGCTTGAAAATTTTTCCGCAGTTAAATCTAATTGGTATGGATGGTATCAACCAACCTTTTGAAAAATATTCTGCCTTTATAACACACTTGTTTAATAATATTCTTACGAAATCGATTTTCCAAAGGCGTGGTAAATATCACGAATAATTTCTATCCCCAAAGGCAATAATGAATTTCACCCGATATCTATCTTACCGCTTTGGTCTAAGGTATTTGAAAATATTATTTGCAAACAAGTAAACGAGAATCTGTCTAATAAAAATTTAATTTCTAACAAACAATCTGGTTTCGGGAGGGACTGTTGTACAACACCTCTAGCAGATGTAATTGAAGATCTTAGGTCCAAACTTGACATTAATTTGGTAGCTCTTTTGGATCAAAAAACTTCATAAACTCTCTTGTTTTTCTCGAACGGCCTGCAATTTAATAACCTCTTAACTAGAAAACCGATCTTAAATAGTAAAGATAAATAATCATGCGTCTGATCCCCTTTAACGTTGGTAAAGGTCTTCCGCAAGGCGCAATGCTAGGACCCCGGCACGGATTGATGTCAATGAAAATCTAACAGATGAAAAATCAATATCAAAGGGTGTCAGACAAGGATGCATTTTATCTCCTCTGCTTTTTAACATCTATTCTGAGAGAATCTTCCAAGAGTCCCTAAAACACATCAAAGCAGTTGTACAAATCAAAGGTGTTTACGTTAACAACATTAGATATGCAGATGATACTACCATATTCGCTGATCTGGACTTCAAAAGCTAATAAATGTACTTAATTTATGTAGCGAAAAATACGGTCATAAAACAAAATATATGATAGTTAGTAAGAAACACATATACAACGAAACAACACTAAAAATAGAAAACTCCTATATCGAGAGAGTTCATAGTTTTAAACATCTCGGGGTTTTGATGAATGACCAGTAGGACTCCTCGAAGGAAATAAGATGCCGGATAGAAATGGCAAGAGATGCTTTTAGTAAATATAAAAAAGTTTTGACCAACCATGATATAAACATTCACACAAAAGCGTGGAATTATGGACTGCTAAAAATGCAGATATGAAGAAAATAGAAGCTTTTGAGATGTGAAAATACCTTGGACTGCGCACGTAACAAACTTTGAGGTGCTGATAAGAATGAATCAAGAAAAGGAATAGGCGTATATAATTAAGAAACGAAAAACTGCTTATCTAGGACATATCATGAGAAATGACAAATATAAACTATTGCAAATAATTCTGAAAGCAAAAATTGAAGGAAGATGTACCAGAGGCAGAAAGGAAACGTCTTTGTTAAGAAACATAGAATAATGATTAAATCTCTTGATTGCAGCAAGAGATAGAGATATATTTGAGAGAATTGTTTGTTGACTTTTGAAGTCAATCCGTATGGCACATATTGTTACGGAATGATGAGGTTTCGGCCTACCTCATTATTTTTTTCCTCTCAGGTGGTTCCAACCCTACTCACGAGCCGCGTATTCGAACGCTTATAAATGAACAAAAACAAAACTGACAGGACTACGCACACCATGTACCACACAAAGAATTTTGAGACAGATGGTTGTCTCTTTTGCCCTTCCACCCATGTCGTAGAAGCTTCCATTAAAATATTTTCCTACGAACCACACTTCGCGCCTGGCGTGCCATCTTTTTGTTTAAATGTTCTAGACATTTCTATTCTCCCGCGAAAAATCCATCTTTAATTGCCTGTTAAGTTTTCCTTTTTTTTATTATTTGAAATTTACATATATTTTTCATTAATTATAACTTATTGGTTTTATTTTTCTATCCGCCATTCCGTACTAACATCTGACCATGCTTTCTTTTCTTGTCAAAGCTTTTCTTGTTATCGGGATCTCATGCGAAACAGCAATGCTTGAAAGTCGATTCATATCGCCATTTTTTTAAATATTCAAATTAACAAATTTTCTCACAGCGTTTTAAACCGTCTTCAATGAAATTTACATCTGTGGATTTCTTGTTGCCGCATTGCCTCCTTCTAAACATCACGTATACTACGCAGTGCTGGCAACAGTACCGTGTGTAAAATAAATAAAAAAAAAATTAACACCCACATGACTACTAAAAAAAACTTGACAACTGACTCACATCAAAAACAAAACCGATACGGTAAGAATGAAAATAGTCCAGCAAGAAATGAGTGACAGAAACTAATACTACCACAAACATTTTTACACAAACACATTTGCAACAATTTGTTGCCGTTGCGGCGTTTTTGGTACTGAATTGGGATGAACTTTTTGTTGATAGACTAAATCTTATTTTTAGCTTGAGCTTACAGATAATAGTGCAACAAACTTCAAAATACAGCTTATCAAATGTTTTGTAATTAAAATTGTGCCATAGATCAAACAAAATTTTTGTTAAATTTGTTGTTGTTTGTTAGCCCGTTTTAAGGAGTTTTTGTAAATTTTGAAAGAAAAAATAAGGAAGAGAAATTTCTTGTCAGTTGCAACGTTGTTTGCCCCAAACAAACAAATCATGTTCAAGAGTGAAACAACTAATATATGTTCTTTTTCGTGACGTTAAGAAAATTGCGCATTTATCAAATAGTTATAAAAGTGATATGTCGATTTAATAAAAGCAAAAATTAAAGAAAAAATAAATAAAAAACAAACAATTTAAAATAAATATAATAGTTCAATGTGGAATTAGAAAGGTAAGTTGCTTTTGGGATTGCAAGCAGTTCAAGTGCAGAGATTGTGTCCAATGAACCTGACACTGGAAACTCAAAACTTCACAGGAATGTTGCGGGTACTTAAAACCGCCACAGCCTTTAAAGAGTTAGATTCGAGTTGGAAGAACTTATGAAGCCTTTAAATCCAAAATTGTAAGTTGTTTTTTAATGTGTAAAACTTTTCCTTATTTGCTTAATTTTATGTATTTCTCTGATTTTCAGTCAACAACAGTATTTGGTAGAAACACTCAAGATGTGTGCCCCAACATCACTGTCGTCCAAAAGTGATCAAAAATACAAAGGTTATTTATAACGTTTAAAAGGTTATAGTGGCTTAAAATATTTTTCCATTTAATGCATTCCTTCCCTTTCAAGATTAGGTCCAGGGTCAGAAGGAAATCAAAACCCGGCTTAGAAAACTTTGGGAAAGTATGTGAGTATAAAATTATAATTTATTTTAAATTTTAAGAAGTTTTGCAATTCGTATTGTCCAAAAATTTTGATGGAGTGCAAGTAGTCATTAAAAAGGTTGAGAAATCCGTCTGTCGGCTGGCTGGGGAGACTTACGACTCAAAACTTGATGAAGTCGTCAGCATGCTCCCTTTGCAGAACCTTCTAGCGGTGGAAGAGTTGGAGAGAAAGTTGGAGGAGTCGAAAGGTTTTACTGAAGCAATGGTAAAGAACTTAAGTTCATGCTTAAAGTATTTAAATAATCTTACATTTATATTTTTTTAGACATCACATTTACATATGATTAAGGGGATATCGCAGGATGTCAGCACTGTGATGCGCTCAATTTTTTTTGGGATGGAAGGTGGGATAAGCAAGCCCTCTGAAAGCTCTGTGTGGTTAATAACTCCCTGAGAGGTATGTACTATAGATTAGACAATCAAAAAGTTATTTATTTATTGCGTATTAAATAATTTATACATAAATGTATATCTTCTTTTACTTTGAGGTGTTTTCCAACAGCAAGAAGCGTTTGATTTTGAAAAAAGTGTGAAGAAGTCAGTATAGCGAAGCCTCTACAGACTACAACAAAAAAATATTTAAAGAAATAAGAATTAATTATTTTATTATAAATAAAGTAATTTTTTATACTGTAAAATATTACTTAGAAATTAAAAAAGAAACATATAAATTAGAATATTAAATTTTGTTTTATAAACAAAGTTCGATTTTTCAAATGAGGGTATATCCATCAATCGTGACGGGTATATTCATCAAGTATGATAAGAACTTCTGGCTTCACTACATAGTAAACTGCAGTAGTGTGAGCAGTGCAGATATATGTATTTTATAATAAAAAGATTCATTAGTTAGAGGGAGATGCAAAATCACATGTACACAAAAGTTTCCATCAAGTTTTTCATTTTTCCTTTAAGAATGTGATAGAAACTTTGTTCTACGCGGTGATGGATATTTCCATCATCAGTGATTGTCATTTGATGGATCAAATGATGGTCACTGTTCTTGTAGGGATAGTTTAAACTATAATTTTAAGTTTGGAGATGAATTTAATGATGGAGTTTATATTATGTTCTGTTAGATATAAAAGCAACATGAGACCGTTGTTGTACAGATATTTTTTATGATAGTCTTTTCAGTTGTTACATGTTGAAAGCATATGTAGTACTGAATTCATTGCTGATTTGATTATGTGCGAATTGACATAGTATTACGGACAGCGGCGAGCCGTGCGGTATGCCATTTACTAGCGTAAGCTTAGTGGATAAAATCTGGTTTATTGTAACTTGAATGGATCTTCAAACATTCCACATATTTCTTTTAGTCGTTTTACTCATAATTACTAAGAATCATTTACAATTTTGATAATTATATATTAATTAATTTTATTACTGTATATTTTGTAATATTTAAAAAGTTACATATATCTATGTATTTGTACGATTATATATTATTATTTAATCATTGCTTATTCATTGATTTTATAAGTTTATCAATGTGGAATATTCTCTCTCACATAATGTTTGAATTTTCCCCAGCTTGGTGGTGGGTTATTATTTATTTCTCTAAGCAAGAGGGCTTTTTATCTTTTTAGTTTGTTAGTGTAGCTTCCTCTGCGTTTGAGCTTTTTAACTTCTGGTGTTGTTATCGCTTTTTCTACTTGTCATCGTATTTGGCGCTTTTTATACTCTTCTATGGTTAGTGAGTGGCTTAGTGCCTAAAGATGACATACTTTTATAAAAAGTTAAAGAAAAAAAACATTATTTTGCCCCGAGCGATTAACGCTTATAGGCAATAAAAGTGCGTTAATGCGCACTTCTTGTTAAAATCTAAGAATTTTTATTATAATTTAATGCTTTTTTTCTCCTTTCGTCAGTTGATTTCCATTGTAGATTAAATTATGTTGACGGTGAATCTTCCTTCAAAATAAAATTTTTTTTATGCCTTTTGGCTAGGCGGAGCTGCCTTCAAGAAATTGTTTGCGATGCCTTTTGGCCAGGTGGACTTCTCTCAAAAAATTGTTTGCGATGCCTTTGGGCGAGGTGGACTTTCCTTCAAAAATGACAGGATCGCCATGTTACAATAATATAAATCTGTTTTTATTTATACTGAGCAACGATTAGTATTGCTCTAAGTAAAATATTTTCTTTATTGTCTTTTTGTTGGAAAAATCTTATTCTTTTAAACAAAACCTGAAAATAAAGATTACTATCCTGTTTTTGAAACATATTTTTTGATGTATTGTATGCCAAACAACAAGCGAATTTAAATTTTGGCTTTCATATACTTAATTTTGAGTGTAACGAATAAGCTTTAAGCTTTTGCTTAAAAAATTGGTTCACATATGTACAACACAAACATAACCAACTGTCAAATTTAACAATCAGAAAAAATTAAACGTTTCTGAATAATTTTTAAATTTTAATACAGAAGTTTAAATAATGGATGTTTTTAATAAAAAATCGTAAGTATCTATTTGTTTTTTAAGAATAAGAAACCTTTCAATTAATAACCATACTTTGTAGAATAAAAAAAAACTAGTGCTGAACAATTTAAAGTTTTGGCCCGATCAATGGACGAGTTTCCAGAATTGGCTACTGCAAGCCGAATTTTCGGTAAAAGTAAACAATTAATTGAGAGCAAATGGGATTTAGTGGCTCAGCGAATAAACGCAATCGGACCCCCAACAAGAAGTGGGTCGGACTGGAAAAAGGTAAGATGTTAGATATTTGTATTTGTCTAAATATTTTATTTGTTTTATATTTAGATATGGGCAGACCTAAAATGCTGAACAAAGGCAAAAATTGCTGCGAATGCAAAACAAATGAAGTCAACAGGTGGTGGTCCGTCCTGTTTTCATTTACTAACGGACTTAGAAAATGACATAGACAAAATATGTCACCTTTCCGCAGCTGTTCCATTCGACAATAACACATTTGGTGTTACATTGAAGCCATCGTCGAATAAAGCAATTGTTTTGGAAACAACTCCTAGAATTTCCAAAACAGTAGCAGTTGTGACCCCTACAACTTTGGAACAAAGTGATCCTCAGAACACGAAACTGTTATCAACACCAAACTCACCATTTCATAGGTTAAAGAAGTCAACAACGACGCAAAGGAAACGAAAAAATCCTGAAAACAATTCGGAACAAAATATTCAAATAAAACTTTTAAAGTCTCAGGTAGAACAAAATGGCGCACTAATAGACGAGATGAGGACGCAGACCAGAGAGCTTGGCTTGATGGCAAAGTCGCTGTGTGGCATCGAGAGTAGTATGAAGGAAATATTAAATTTCCTAAAAGAGAAGTGAAAAAATTAAAAAAAAAACTACAAATACGTATACATACACATATAAATATAAATATGTATGGAAATTGAGATCAAAATATAATAAAAATAAAATCAATAGCGGGGAATAAAATACAAGTGTTTTTTATAATTATTTAAAAAGAAGTTTTATTTTCAAATAATGTTTCTAGCTATTTGATCTCTAATTGTTACAGTTGTCGTCTCAACTTCTGAAGATTCAAAAATATGTTCCACATTATCATATTCCTAACCAACTTCGTAGGGAGGCAAATTATTTTTGGAAAAAATGCAAATGTTGTGCAATGCACAACAGGCATTTACAATCTTTGTAACTTTTTGTGGACGGTAGTGCAATCTTCTGGAGCCTATAATGCACCTAAGTCGGTTTTAAACGACACTAAAACAGCGTTCTATAATGTTCCTTATTTTACAATGTTTTTCATTAAACTTTCTTTCAACAGGGCCTGTAGGATTCCGATATGGAGTTATCATATACGGCTGAAGCTTGTCGGTTTTAAGGAATTTTGGTAGTTTTTGAAAGGAAAAAAGGGAAGAAAATTTCTTATCAGTTGCAACGTTGTTTGCCCCAAACAAACAAATCATATGCAAAAGTGAAACAACTAATATATGTTTTATTTCGTGACGTTAAGGAAATTGCGCATTTGTCAAATAGCTATAAAAGTGAGATGTTGATTTAATAAAAGCAAAAATTAAAGAAAAAGTAAATAAAAAACAAAAAATTTTAAATAAATATACAGGAAAAAGATCTATGTGAAATCAGAAAGGTACGTTGCATTTGGGGTCTGCTTGTAAGGATTGCGTCCAGTGACGCTGGAAACCCAACACTTCACAGACATGTTGCGGTTATTTAAAACCGCTACAGCCTCCAAAAAGTTTGATTCGAGTTGAAAGAACTTATGAAACCTTTAAATCCAAAATTGTAAGTTGTATTTTAATGTGTAAAACTTTTCCTAATTTGCTTAATTTTATGTGCCTATTCCTTTGATTTTCATCAACAACTATATTTGGTAGAATACTCAAGATTTGTGCCTCAGCATCACCATCGTTCAAAAACTAAAAATAAACAATAAAGGTTAATTAAAACATTTCAAATATTATATTGGTTTAAAATATTTTTCCAAAAGAAAATCTAAACCCGTCTGTTAACTGGAGACTTGTTGAAGTCGCCAGCATGCTCCCTTTGCATAACCTTCCAGCAGTAAAAGATTTGGAGAGAAAGTTAGAGGAGTCGCCAGGTTTTACTGAAGCAATGGTAAAGAACTTAAGTTAATGCTTAAAGTATTTTAATAATCTTACATTAATATATTTTCTTGACATCATATTTACGTAGGATTAAGGGAACATCGCAGGATGTCAGCACTGTAATGCACTCGATAAATATATTTTGGATAGAAGGTGCGATAAGCAAGCCCTCTCAAAGCTCTCTTTAGTTAATAACTCCCTGCGAGGTAAGTAGTACATAATGAGCCAATCAAATAGTTATTTGTTTATTGCGTATTAAATTATTTATATAAATATGTATCTCTTCTCTTACTTTAAGGTTTTTTCTAACATCAAGGAGCATTTGAGCGTAAAATACATTCAAATATTAAACAAGAGATGTGTAGTTATATATTAAAAAATATTAAATTTTGTTTTATTAAAAAAAAAATTCGATTCATCAATTGTGACCGGTATATCCATCAAGTGTGACCTGTCAACTGTGACTGGTATATCCATCAAGTGTGTTGAAAACTTCTGTCATCACTAAATAGTAAACTGCAGTAGAGTGATCAGTGCACCCAACAAGAACAGTGACCATCATTTGACCCATCAAATGACAATCACTGATGATGGAAATATCCATCATCGCGTAGAACAAAGTTTCTATCACCTTCTTAAAAGAAAAATGACAAACTTGATGGAAACTTTTGTGTACATGTGATTTTGCAGCTCTCTCTAACTAATGAATTTCCATTATGAGATACATATATCTGCACTGCTCACTCTACAGCATTTTGCTATTTAGTGATGAGAGAAGTTTTCATCACACTTTATGGATATATCCATCACAATTGATGTATATACCCTCAATTGAAAAATCGAACTTTTTTTAATAAAACAAAATTTAATATTTAAAATATATAATGTTACTTTTTAATATCTAAATAATATTTTAATATCTAAATAAAGTTTTTTTTATAAAAAAAAATGATTTCATTTATAATAAAATACTTAATTTTTATCTTTTGTTAAATATTTTTTGTGTTGTAGTCTGTGGTGGCTTCGCTCTATTGACTTCACACTTTTTTCAAAATCTAGCGCTCCTTTCTGTTGGAAAACACCTTAAAGTAAAAGAAGAGATACATTTATGTATAAATAATTTAATACGCAATAAACAAATAACTTTTTGATTGACTAATCTGTAGTACTTACCTCGCGGAGAGTTATTAACCAAAGAGAGCCTTGAGAGGGCTTGCTTGTCCCACCTTCCATCCCAATTATATTTTTCGAGTAGGTCGTCAGTAATAATTGAGCGCATCACAGAACTGACATCCAGCGATGTCCCCTTAATCAAAAGTAAATGTGATGTCTAAAAAAATATGTAAGATTATTAAAATACTTTAAGCATGAGCTTAAAATATTTACTATTGCTTCAGTGAAACCTGGCGACTCCTCCAACTTTCTCTCCAACTCTTTTAAAGTTTTGAGTCGTAAGTCTTCCCAGTCAGCCGACAGACGGATTTCTTGACCTTTCTGATGACCACCTTACAGTCCAATCAAAATTTTTAGGCAATACGAATTGCAAAACATTTTTAAATTTAAAATGAATTATAATTTTATACTCACATATACTTTCTTTGAGTTTTCCAAGCCCAGTTTAGCTTTCCTTTTGACCGTGGACCTAATCTTGAAAGGGAAGAAATGCCTTAAATGGAAAAATACTTTAAACCAATATATTTTTTGTGAAGTTTTAATTAACATTTATATTTGCTATCACTTTTGGACGACGATGATGTTGAGGCACACATCTTGAGTGTTTCTACCAAATACTGTTGTTAAATAAAAATCAAAGAAATACATAAATTTAAGAAAATAAGAAAAAGTTTTACACATTTAAAAACAACTTACAATTTTGGATTTAAAGGCTTCATAAGTTCTTCAAACTCGGATCTAAATCTTTGAAGGCTGTGGCGGTTTTAAATACCCGCAACATGCCTGTGAAGTTTTGGATTTCCAGTGTCAGGTTCATTGGACACAATCTCTGCACTTTAACTGCTCTCAATCCCATATGCAACTTACCTTTCTAATTCCACATTGAACTGGTATATTTACTTTAAAAACTTTGTTTTTTATTTATCTTTTCTTTAGTTTTTGCTTTTAATAATTCACCTTACCACTTTTATAATTACTTGATAAATGCGCAATTTTCTTAACCTCACGAAATAAAACATATATTAGCTGTTTGAGTCGTTCGCAGGCAGTTGCCGAGTAAACATCTTTTTTCTCGTGACGCTTGTGTGCTTGTTTTTTAATTCGCGCGTTTTTTTTCTATTTTGCCTTTTGATATTTCCCTTTGCATTATCGTTTTTTTACTGTTTCTTTTAGTGTGATTAAATACATACTTTTTGGATAAGTTTATTCTATTAAAATGAACGGGGTTTATCCCCAAAACTATAATCGCTTTCGCGAATTGGATTCCCCTACCGTCAAAGCCAAAGTTATAAAAAACAAACGACCTCGTCAAGATGATTTTCCGTTACTACCAGAAAAACCAGTGAATGACCAAAATTTTCCTCGGTACTTAGTTGCTTCATCTGTATCGCAGGCTAACAATGTAGAACCCCGTCCTTTATCATCATACAATGTGTTTCAAGTGGAACGTGGTCTAAATTTCATATCAAAAGATCGAATTGAAGTTAATGAAATGAGAAGTGGAGACCTCCTTATTAAAGTGGCTAATAGTAAAATAGCAGAAAAATTCCTCAAAGCAAAATTCATAGACTGCATTCCCGTCAACATAACCTGACATAAAACGTTAAACACAATTCAGGGAAGAATTTTTTCGAGAAAATTAATTGAAATTCCTCAAGAAGAAATACTTGATTCCCTGAAAGACCAAAACGTTGTAGATGTTCGAAAAATAATGAAAAAAGAAGGCGACAAGTTAACATCAACAGGTGCGGACATAATTACCTTTGAACTTATTCACCTTCCAGAAAAATTGAAACTAGGATGGGAAATAGTAACAGTTAGCGAATATATACCTAATCCAATGAAGTGTATAATTTGCCAGAAACTTGGACATACAAAAAATAGATGCAAATCAATAGAAATATGTAAGGAATGTGCTTTTCCAACACCACATGACACTTGCTCGAAAAAATATTGCGTAAATTGCTTAACAGAATTACATTCCTCAAATGATCCTCTTTGCCCAAGTTACTGGAAACACAAATCCGTTAATTATTTCAAAAAAATGTACAGCTCGGGAAGCCTGGAAAATCTTTAATAACAATCCAACACTATACACTCTTAAACCATTCATTCGGGAAAAAACATAGTAACAACCTGACATATTCAAAGATTTTAAAAAACATATGAATAAAACTTTTCAAAATTCGTCTTCTTTAAACAAATCACCATCTCAAATCGCTTCCAATACACCAACAACATTTAATCCCTCTTTTACTACATTTGATAGCCCTTTATCTGAAAATTATACAACTACAAAAACATCTGATAACGTATTGATATCCAACAGCCACAACTTACAATCAACAGAACCTGGACATAATAAAAAAATTAAACTACAAACATTTTCCAGACATATGTTAATACCACATCTCATATTTCAACAAAAGAAACGTCAGAATTAGAATTCTCTTTTGTCGATGATGACAACCAGCCAAAAGTTTACCATTAAATGAAAATGTAAGCGAAGAAGATATGATAGTGGATATACGCGATTGTTTAGGATTTAATACCCCTAACAGACCTGTTGCGAATACTTCTAACAATGAGTTAACACCTTGCACACAGCTGTACAACAAATACCCTGAGTTAAATGTTATAATTACTCCCGAAACCTACAAAAACACAAAACCTGTCTCATCCAAAAAGGGCAAATAACTTATTACATTTTAGTATGAGTTTTGATTTTAGTATCAGTGTTCTCCAGTGGAATATTCAAGGATTTATCTGTCATAAATACGCTCTTGAACTTTTAGTCGTCAAGCATAGGCCAAATATTGTCGCATTGCAAGAAACACATATAATCGATAAAAATCGTCATCTCTTACATCTATCAGGATATCAAACTTTTCATCATAACCATAACTATTCTTATGCAAAATCCGGAGTAGCCCTTTTTATAAAAAATGGGATCAATGTCAGTCAGCACTTAACACCTTCTAGTGACCTTCTTTTCTATACAGTTGTTATTCAAAGCGTCACTGAACTTTACATTACCAATGTCTACAAAGATTGTGAGTTAAATCTTACAAATTCAACGCTTGATTGTATACCTATTCCAGATAATGTACATTACATTCTGTTAGGCGATCTTAATGCACAAAATACCCTCTGGGGTTCCACATGAAATTCTCCTAGTGGAATCATTTGGGAAAGACTCGCTGATGACAATGGTTTAGTAATTTTAAATGATGGGTCCCCTACTTTGCTCAATTCGAGGCACGCCCTGACGTCTGTTGATGTCTCCATGGCTGTGTAGACATTGCCATGGACTTGTTGTTCGTTACCCAATGTCGGAGACCACTTTCCAATTGTTAGGACTAATAATATTATGACAGTTACAAAGAAATTTTTACCGCGTTTCCGTGTTGACATAGCTAACTGGTCTCTTTTTGAAAAGAGAGTTAATTTAATTTGTAACGAGTTTACTGAATCTAATAATATCAATAAGGAAGCAGCTCAAATCAAGCGTGTTCTAAGAAGAGCGGCAAATGAAACAATTCCTCTTTCTCGCGAATCAGTGAAAAGTAGCAATCCTAGTTGGTTTAATTCTTATATTGGAAGTTTGATTAAAATAAGAAATCAAGCATGGAAAACATTTAAACGCCATCGTACTCAGTTAAACTGCGTGGAATACAGGAGATGCTGCGCTAAAGTTAAAAGGGAATGTAGGATAGCTAAACGTGAGTCTTGGGATCGCTTCCTTGGTTCTCTTAACCCACAAATGGATGTACGATTTTTATAGGGATCCAAAAGAATAGACCATTTTCCTTCTATTTGTCTAAATGATAATAATTTTTCCCATCCTCAAGTAATAGCTGATTGTTTTGGACAGTGTTGGAGCTCTGTTAGTTCAAACGATGCCTTTGATTTTGAAATAATTTCAAAAAAAATAAATTTTAACATAAATGAATTGCAACAATTAAATCAAGATTATGGAAATTTAATTAAAAAAATAAGTATAAATGAACTGAACTGTATCTTGAAAACCCTAAAAGGAACTACACCAGCAGAAGACAAAATAACATATTCCATGGTAAAAAATTCACCTGTTGCATTAAAAAACGTCTACGCGGGTTATACAACAATAGTTTATCTAAAGAGACATTTCCTCATGAGTGGAAAATTGCAACCTTGTCTCCTATTCCAAAACCTGATAAGAGTCCCAACCAGATAAACAGCTACCGCCCGGTTTCTCTTCTACCAACGCTATCCAAAATTTTTGAAAAAATATAAGCTAAACGGTTTTGGAAATATTCCAGACAAAAATATCTGATATACAACACGCTTTTATCCCGAAACATCGAGTTCATACCATATGTCATCACTTGAAAGAGTCTTTGCGATTTAATCTTAAAAGGCGTAAACATAGCATTGTTTTCTCAGAGGATTTGGAAAAAGCCTTTGATTGAGGGGTATCTACTTATATTATCATTGAACTCAACGAATGGGGCGTTCCGTTGTATACAATTCACGCTAATTCATTTACGCTAATGCCATAAAATACCTTCCTGGTATTGATTACGTGGAGATATATGCTGATAATATTTTTGCTGTTGCATCTGGATGGGAAGCAGAAATTCATTTAAACTACTTGGATTCGAAAATTAATGAATGGGAAATGAAAAGGGGTGCTATTATCCCGGCTAATAAAACTGAACTTCTTCATGTATGCAAAAGAAAGGATTGCAACTGCAATACTGTTTGTGTTAGAAACGTTAATATCTCCATTAAGCACGAAATGAGAATTTTGGGAGTCTTGTTTTCTAAAAATCTTCTTTGGAACTCGCATATAAAATTTCTGAATACTAAATTAAGCAGAATAAATAATCTATTATAACTTTTCTGCTCTAGAAACAAAGGACCACACATTGTCGTTCTTTGACTACAGGTATTCTGTTACATTGTATTACGGTCTACGGATGGACGTCAAAAAACAATGTTAGGAAAATTAACACTTCTATAAACAACTGCTATCGGGCAGCTTCAGGTCTACTTAGGTCGACTCCCTTAAAGCTCTTAAGAAATGAAGCATATGTTCCAGATTTCCACTTGTTACATGAAAATAGTTCCGTTTCATTGGCTTTGAGATCAATCGCAGTATCTTCGGAGGGATTGCATGAAACTTTTTGGAAACATCTTAATTCACCTTCTTTGTTACGACCTTCTTCAATTAATAAGATTATTTCACTAATTAAAGGACATAACATATCCCTTCCAAATAAACCTTAAATTCCCGATTGATTAAAGAAATACGTAACAATTGATGATAGTCTAAGAAGATACAAAAAAAAGTACAGATCCAGGCACTTTTAAACAACTAATGATGCAAAAAAAAAAGGCAGATTTTTCACCTAAAATCACCCTTTTTACTGATGGTTCGTTTTTGAATGGAACAACTACTTATTCGGTTATAAGGCAGCTTTCAGCATCTAACTTTGAAATTGTAAACAAATCACGCTTGCCGGATTCTACTGGTATATTTACTGCTAAAATGGCAGCGATAAAGTCAGCTATTTTCTATTCCATTCACCATGGAGTTCAAACACTTATATGTACAGACAGTCTAAGTGCAGCAAGAGCCCTTATGATAAACTACAACGGTTCCTATGATGATATAATCTTTCCAACCAGGCTGAGTCATGAAATCCTACTCCTTTGGATTCCTTCTCACATTGGAATACCGGGAAACGAATTTCCGGATAAAGTTGCAAGAAACGCATTAGACATGGCGAATATCACTGAAACACCATGTTTTCCTAGAGCCATATTAAATCCTTTTAGATTTTTGCAATTACAGCTACAACCAATATAACGTAGACCTAAATATAACACAAATTTTACAAGAAGCCAATGCATTATGATTGCTCGCATCAGAGTTGGGAAACCTCTCTTTATCTCTAAACATTATTATGACAGATCAGATCCTCCTATTTGTTCTAACTGCAATATTCACTTAAACGTTCAACACATTCTTACGGAATGTCCCCTATCTGAGCTAGATGAACCCCTGGAGAATATCATTGATTGCTCTATTGAGGCGAATTGGTTTAAAGTACGGCAGTGTTTACTAAAGTACAATATTCGTGACATTTGATACTAAATTCATTAATTTTTTATCTTACTATTATAGTGGATTTGATTAGTTTTTGTAATATTTTTAATTAATTTAATTTTTTCATTTTTAACTTTTACGAGCGCTTATGGTCTAGCTACCCGCGCCTTTTTTTTGTATTTTATAAATTAACTTTATAAAATATATTTTAAATAAATAAATAAATAAATATTAGCTGTTTCACTCTTGCAACTGACAAGAAATTTCTCTTCCTTATTTTTTCTTTCAAAAATTACAAAAAATTCCTTAAATCCGGCTAACTTTTTACAACAAATTTAATAAAAAATTTTTTTGTCCTTTGGCAGAATTTTAATTACAAAACATATTGTATTCTGAAGTTTGCTGCACGATTATCTGTAAATACAAGCGAAAAATAAGATTTAGTCTATTAACAAAAATGTTCATCCCAATTTAGTACCAAAAACGCTACAACGGCAACACTGTTCAATATAAAATTGTTGCAAACGTGTTAGTGTACAAATTGTGTTAGTATTAGTTTTTGTCAAGCATTTCTTGCTGGACAGATATATGTATTTCATAATGGAAAGAATTTATTAGTTAGAGGGAGATGCAAAATCACATGTACACAAAAGTTTCATCAAGTTTTTTTATTTTTCCCTTAAGAATGTGATAGAAAACTTGTTCTGCACGATGATGGATATTTCCATCATCAGTGATTGTCATTTGATGGATCAAATGATGGTCACTGTTCTTATAGGGATGTGTTATACAAATTTTAATTTTTTTACCTAATTGTATTTAATTTTTAGAGAACAGAAACCACAAAGAAATGCTGCATTGCAAACTACTAAATACAATTTGGCCTAGGTAGAATATATATGTTCATACATCCGTCCGCTGACACAGGCAAAACACTCATGGTAAGTATGTCAAAAATAGGTTAATAAAATTTATTAATTCCTATTTAAAATTTTCTATTCCTAGCGACAATCATAACAAGAAGAAAACAATAAAAAGAACTTTGGCCAGAGAAAAACAAAAGAAATTGGACAACCTCGTTCATAAATAAAAAAACATCAAACACACAGTAGAAATCTGAGCGAATTGTTTATTTTGTACGAACATGAGACAACAAAATTTAATACAATTCGACATAAAAAATACTCAAGATTAATTGCAGTTGTGGCTTAATAAATAATAAATAAAATAACAAAAATATAAAAAGAAAACAAATACTAACAAACAACAGCACAGCGAATAAAAAAATCAACACACGTACAATATGTGAAATTTGTTTGTCTTAGAATTTAGAGAAAAAAGAAGAAGTTTATTATCTAAAGTTTTCGGCCCGCAACAATATACACTATTTTATATATATAATACAAAATTTCTCCGTTTGTCCTACGATCGGCGCAAAAAATAGCTTAAAATCTGTTTACATTGTTAATGTCAACTGTTTGATAGATTGTAGATTGCTGAGAGAAGACATTGACAGGACAATTGTGCTTTTGCTAGTGTGTAATTATAAAAATATTGAAAGAAAACAACCATACATTGTGGAAAATTGTTCAGCTACGACATTTATGATCTCAAAAAATGGTTCAGCAGATTAGAGCATCGTTTAAAAAACTAATGAAAACAACTCAGTAAATTGGTTAAAAATTAAGCAATTAAAAGTAAAAAAAGGTAATCCTAATTTGTTGCTCTACAAAGAGAATTGGGACTCCGAGTGGCAAACAATTGACATATCGTAAAGAGAGAGGAAAAAATCAACCACTAATAATAGTAATTTGTGCCCTAGATTTAGGCAACAGCTTACTAAATCTTCTTTAAAGTATAATGATCTTAAGGAGCTGTGTACCAAAAATGTCATTCCCGAAGAATTTCGTTCTTTTTATCTTATTCTCCAATCCGGGGAAATAAAAATTGCTTGGATAAGCCCGATGTGGAGGAGCATCTTTCTGTAGATGAATATTGACGAATATTGCCTTTTACTATTGTTGTTTTTAATTAATTAAAACTGTGTTAAAATTGTATTGCAAAGCAATTAACAAATAACAAATACCGAACGAAAAACAAAAATGACTGTGAATTATAAATAAAATTGATCGTTAAGCACAAATACTTTGTTTTACTGCATGAAAATTTGTCCGATAATCTAATATTATTTCCTGATAAATGGTGTTAAAGATTCAAATATAATAGTGTATACCATACAAAATAAAATAGTGTATAACGATTTTTATATATAAATTAACTAATTTTTTAGCTAAGAGAGTCCTTTATTAATTTAAAAAATTGCAAATATTTTTTAATTTATTTTTCGATATTTCGGTACTCTTCTGTGTATCATCTTCAGGAATTAAAATGTATATAAAAAAGTTTTTGAACAAAAAACAAAATTTGAAAACATGAACAACTTTTTTTCATAATGAAGGTAAAAGAAAAAAATTTTTAATAACAAAAAACGAATATATATGAAAAAATAAAAAACTTAACTAATGTTTTTGTGTTCGTTCATGTATAAACAAATAATTATGTAATTTTATGTATTAAATTTCTATATATATATGTGCAACATTGTCAGTATCAGCCTTAAAATTAATTCTTTTTGTCATTGGTGTATACTCTCATTAGGACCCAAGCATGCACTTCCCTATACAAAGGACGATTTTTCAGGTGTAAAAATGATAACTGAAGGAGAAGATTTTGTACAAACATTAAAAAAATAAGGAGGAACAGGAAGTAGCTAGAACAAAATTATCTTTAATTATAGATAATCATTTTAATAGAATGAGATTAACCGATAGAGATAAGTTAATATTAGATAAAGTTAAAAAAACTGAGATTTTTATAAGAAGAAATAGAGACATCCTTATCGTTAGAGCGGATAAAGGTAACACTACAGTAGCTTTAACAAAACATGACTACAATATTCGAATTAATAACATTTTAGAAGATACTAGTAAATATCAATTAGTTAATAAGGATCCAACTAGTAAATTACAGAAGAAAAACAATGATTTAGTAGATGAACTTTTTAAAAAACAAATTATTACTATTCTTGAAAAAAAGAAACTTAAGACTAATTTAGCTAATGCTCCTAGGTTATATGGACTTCTAAAGATCCATAAACCAGATTTTCCCTTGAGACCAATTTGTTCTTTTCTAAATTCACCTTCATATGAATTATGTAAATTTGTTACAAATATTTAAAAAAAATAACTCAATTTTCTAAATATAAAGTTTAAAATTCTTTAGAGTTCAAAAATAAGATAAAGAATCTTAAAATTGAAAATAATGAAAAATTTGTTTCTTAAGATGTTATATCTCTGTTTCCTAGTATACCAGTTGATTTAGTAATTGACACCATTAATGAAAAATGGGATATAATTAGACACCATACCAAGATTGAAAAATGTTTATTTTTACGAATTCTAAAATTTTTTATTGAGGATAATAGATATTTTCGGTTGAACGAGAGAACATATTTTCAAAAACAGGGCCTTCCGATGGGATCTCTAGCATCTCCTATTATCGCTGATATTGTTATGGAGAGACTAATAGATTCGTGTACAGAAAAGCTTATCATATAGCCGAAAGTAATTACTAAGTACGTAGATGATTTATTTTGCATTATTTCAGATAGTGCAATTGATGATATGTTTACAATATTTAATTCATTTAATGATGATATAAAATTTACGATGGAGAAGGAAATCTTTTTTACTTAGATACTTTATTGATAAGACAGGATAATAAATTGTTAATGGACTGGTATCAAAAACCGACAGCATCAGGTAGAATTGTTAACTATTTTTCTAAACATAAGAAAGTGTAATTATTAATACAGTAAAGATTTGATAGATAGAGTCTTAACAATTAGTGATAAGGAATTTCACTTAAAGAATAAAGAAAAGATTAAGAAAATTCTATATGATAATAGCTTTCCTAAGGGACTTACTTATAAATTAATTAATCAATTTAGAAATAGTAATAAAATTAACACATGAAACATTATGGAACCTAAAATTTACAAATCTTTAACTTATGTACCAGGTTTTTCCGAACGTTTAAGAAATTCTAATATCTTTGATAAGAATAAATATAATATGGCCTATACGAGAGATAACACATTGAATCGGTTATTTAGTAGGACTAAGGATAAAATTAATAAATTTGACATTTCTAATATAGTCTACAGAATACCGTGTAAAGGAAACGATCAGGAGAACTGTAGTAAAGTGTTATAATTAAAAAAACAATTGTTTATGATGATGGATGAGAGCAGAGTGCTCTTAGATTTTATTATTACATTTTTACAGGACCTATACTATTATAAAGTAGAATGTTGTCAATTAAGTGATTTTTATATGCGTATATAACACTCTCCCCCACTTAATATTTCTGTTTACCTACATGACAAATCAATTTTATAATTCTACTAATGTTATGGGTTTCTTACAATTTCTTTGGAAGCGCCTTAGCGCAGCTTCTGTAGACTCCGATTGATTGGTGACCTCCGCTTCGCCAGGTGATTCTGCAGATTGTTCTAATATTACTTCTGCAGGTTGTTGTAAAACTACTTGCGGAATACCTTGGGTAATTGAATTGCTGGTTTTATCTCTACTTTGTGTTGGCACAGGATCTTTTTGTTGGATTAAAGATGCTTCGGTATCAACACGTACTTTTCGAATCTGATCTATATGTCTTTTCCACACGACCATCATCAAGTTTAATACTATAATGCAGCTCAGCTACACTCTCCTCAACCACACCAAATTGCCATTTGTTTTTAGAAAGATAGTCGCGCGCTGCTACTCTATCTCCTGCTGCGAATTTTTTGTTACTGATGTTGTTGGTTACTGATTTCATTATGTGGTAACATCAGATCAAGGCGGGACTGGATTTGGCGGCCCAACATCAACATTAAAGGAGATTTTCCATTTTTGCTAACTCTCTGGTCATCGTACTTGAGTTACATTTTGAGGCTAATAATTTATCTTTGACAGTTTGCACGTACCTTTCGGCTTGTTCATTAGTTGCAGGATGATATGGAGCTTCCTGTTTATGTAAAATACCATTAGTTTTTAAAAAGTTTTGGAAATCACTGGAATTGAACTGGGTTCCATGATCGCTGACGAATATTTTCGAAATACCAAACTGTGCAAATATATCTCGACATTTTTGTATGGTGGTTTCCGTTGTCATATTAGTTACAATGTGGACCTCAGGCCACTTGCTATATGCATCCGCTAGGATGAAAGATATTTTCCTAAAAACGGACCTGCGTAATCAGCATGCACTCGCTCAAAAGGTTTGTTGGGTCTTGTCCAGCAATGTACAGGCATGACCCTCTTGGGGTCAGGACGTGTGGATTGACATGATAAGCATTTCGAGACTAACATTTCAATATCTTTATCCATTTGGTTCCACAAAACATACGCTCTCGTCAGACTTTTCATGCGCGATATCCCAAAGTGTGCTGTGTGTAGTTCGTCTAAGACCTTTTGGCGAAGTTGTTTGGGTACATACACCCTAATACCGCGTAATAAACAGCCATTATGCAAACTAAATTCGCTTTGTGATATACCAAAACGATCTTTGGGTTCACTTTCACGGCCAATTTCTAAGCATTTCATTAAAATTTTGACTTCAAAGTCAGCCTGTGTTTGTGTTTTTAGTTCTTCTAAGCTTACGGGTAAATTGTCAATGCTTGCCTCCTCAATAATATGTACTTCATCAACATATTTATAAGTTTCTGGGTTTGGAAGACGCGACATCGCATCTGCATTGGCATTTTCCATAGATTTTTTGCACTTTATTTCATAATCGAATTGTTGTAAAAATAAGGTATAGTGCTGCATTCTTGTAGCTGAAAGTACTGGTAACCCTTTTAGCGGCGAAAAAATTTGAGATATGGCACGATTATCTGTAATTAAGAAGAATTTTTTTCCATGTAAGTAATTATAAAACTTACGCACACCAAAGTTAACTGCATACGCCTCCCTGTCAATCTGAGAGTATCCTTGTTGTACTCTGCTGAGGGTTTGCGATGCAAACTGTATTGGCTTCTCATCACCATTCTCGTAACGGTGACTAAGGACAGCACCGACACCCGTTGGACTCGCGTCCACTGCCAGAAGTATTGGTAGTTTTGGGTCATAATGTGTAAGCACCATGTCAGTTTGCATTTGGTTTTTAATATCTTCAAATGCTTTTTCACATTTTTCTTTAAATTCAAATTTAACGTCATTTCGTAACAAACGATTTAGTGGAAATACGATATCACTCAAGTTTTTAATAAATCTCCCATAATAGTTAATTAAACCTAAAAAGGCACGAACTTCATCTCTGTTTTGGGGTTGTTTCATATTTTTTATTGCCTCAACTTTTTTCTTAATTCGTTGTACGCCGTCTTTGTTATTTAGGTAACCACAATATTCAATGGAATTTTTTAAGAATTCCAATTTTTCGACGTTTACACGCATGTTATACTTTTCCAGACGTTTTAGCACCCCCTCGATGCGATGTAAATGTGTTATGTCACTGGGGGCTGTGATCTTAATATCGTCTAGGAATACTGATACCCCCGGTATATCACCTAGAACTTGTTCCATTAACCTTTGCCATTTGGCTGGAGCGCTAGCGATACCGGTCATCATTCGAGTTGGTCTATAAAGACCCTTGTGGGTATTTAGAGTTAGCAGATGTCTATCTTCCGGATGTATTTCCAACTGCAAGTACGCTTTTGATAGGTCTAATTTAGAAAATTTTACGCCACCTGCCATTTTGCTGAATAGTTCGTCTATAGCGGGCAGGGGGTATTCATCTACCACTAATGCTGGATTTAGAGTAACTTTGTAGTCCCCGCAGATTCGTACTGCGCCATCCTTCTTAGGAACTACAACGAGCCCACTCACTACTTTCCACCTTCTCTAGAAGCCCTTCCGCTACATGTTCCTCCAATTGTTTTTCTACCGCACCCATAAGGGGAAATGGAACACGTCGGGCTTTTATAAACTTAAATTGAAATTTTTCCACTTGAGTCTGCAAATACACTAGAGTACTTTTGTAATAAATTTTTAATTTGGTCATCAACATCTTTGTTTTCTACCAAATTCACTGAACAGTTACCTTTATTGTAAATTACCTCATTCCAATTTACTTTCAATTTTTGTATCCACTCTCTACCTAATAGTGGTTTACGATCAAAACGTACTATGTACAACTTAACCCTGGCATTAGCATGACTTGTTAGATTTACCGACATATATCCAACTACTTGTAAGGGGTTATCACAAACACTAAATAATTCCATATCGGGAGCATTGACTTCGAATTTCGGAAATATTTCTTTGCATCTTTAAGGTTTATAAGTGAAACTGGCGCACCCGTATCCAATTCGAAAGTGATGACCTAATTGTTTACCTTCAACTTGTACCAAATTTTTTTACGAATACTTAACGCATTCTGAGAGGTATCTACATGAGCGATTTCATCCACTGTCGACACTTTTTGGAAATCATAATTATTGTCGGTCACACTGTGCACTTGCTTCCTCTCTTTGAAGCAAACCTTCCTTAGGTGTCCTTTTTTCGTACAAATATGACATGTTGCCTCCTTAAACCTGCATTTGTCCGCATTATGATTCTTGTCACCACAGCGAAAACATTTTTTCTTGTTAAGTTTTTCATACTTTACCGCCATTTTATTAACACACGGTTTCTCATTGTTTTTGCCATGTATCTCTTCCCCGCCTTTTTCAGCTAATTCGCTAGCGGTTGCCATAGCTACTGCCTCCTCAATGTTTACCTGCTTTTTTTCTAATAACCGGCTTTGTAATTTTTTGTCTAAAAGACCAAACACAAACTGGTTTCTAAGCGCCTTTTCTAGGTGAGTTCCGAAATTGCAGTTAACCGCCAATCTGCGCAGCGCCACCAAGAATTCTGCCGCTGTTTCATTCTCCTTTTACTTCCTTGTATTGAACCGAAAATTTTCTAACAGCTCATTGGGCTTAGGATAAAAGTGATCTTGTAAGATCCCTACGATTTCCCTGTAAGATTTTTCCTCAAGATTTTGCGGTGTTAATTTATCACATAGAACGTTGTATGTATCCGACCCAATGAAATGAAGCAGTAGACGTTGTTGCTTTGTTCCTCTGCATTCGTATAATTCCAAAGCAGTCTCGAAACGTGTAACCCACCTTGTCCAGGAAGTCTTTTTCACATCAAAGGGCTCGAAATTAAAAAATCCCACATTTTTATTTGGAGCAGTATTTTCAGTCGCCATTTTGTGTCACTTTTTTTCAAAACCAACTTACATGTGTTTTCTATTGCAATATTTTTTTGAGAAAAAAAATGCAAGTACCGGTTGCCTTTGTATGTATTTGTATTTATTTTTTTTTTTTTGGGTCTGTTGCTCAAGCTCGTCGCCAAAATTGTTATAATTAAAAAAACAACTGTTTATGATGATGGATGAGAGCAGAGTGCTCTTGTTGTCAATTAAGTGATTTTTATATGCGTATATAACATAAGGTATATATAGGAACAACCAAGAATAAGTTTAAAACAAGAATAGCTGGACATAAGTCTGAATTAAGATATGTTAATTCACAAAGAACAGCATTATCTTTTCACTGTTCTGAATTAGGTCACTATCCAAACTTTGAAAATGATTCAGTTATAAATATTGAAAATAATTATAGGAGACGTTATATTTTAGAAATGCTACATATAGTTAATACAGCAATGACAAAAAGAATTAATTTTAAGGCTGAAACTGACAATGTTGCACATATATATAGACATTTAATACATAAAATTACATAATTACTTGTTTATACATGGACAAACACAAAATCATTAGTTAAGTTTTTTGTTTTTCATATATATTTTTTTTTGTTAATATGGCTTAAAAATTTTTTCTTTTAACTTCACAATGAAAAAAAGCTTTTTCATGTTCTCAAATTTTGTTTTTTGTTCAAAAATTTTTTTATATACATTTTAATTCCTAAAGATGGTACACAAGAGAGTACCAAAATATCGAAAAATAAATTAAAAAATATTTGCAATTTTTTTAATTAATAAAGGACTCTCTTAGCTTAAAATTAGGTAATTTATTAATAAAAAAGATTCAAAAAAATTGTTATTTTAATTTTCATACATATTGTAAAACCAATAAAATAGCCTAAGTGACATCATGGACCTGTGAATCGTATTTATTTGTAATTAAAGCACTTGTAAATTATGAAATGTCATCTACTAGTAGCCTGATTATGCCACTACATATTTAAATGACCACGACATCGATTATTTTCTGAAATATTACTGTTTTCCCAGATGTTCAATAACACAAAAACTTTAAACTCCATTATTTCGAAAAGGCAAAAAAATTTTACACTATTGCTGCATTAAGGTGGTCGATATGTTTGATAAGCATATAGAAAATACTTTAAAAAACTAACAACAAAAACAGTAGTAAGGAATAAGTAAAAATTTATGGTCTTAGGTTAAAAAAACAAAAGATTACTAAATATCAAATAGCTAGAATTGAAAACACTAAAGAATCGGTGACTAACTTTAAGGTATTTTTAGAATTTAGTAAAAATTGAGAACACAAAGAATCAATTTAATAAACAAAGGTACAACGATCAGAAAAAAAATAAAGAACCATATTCTAAATAGAAGGCAATGTGCAATGAAATATATAAAATTTAACTATACCTATGGAAAACTTTGAAATAGCCAATAAGTTTAATAATTACTTTGTCAATATTACTAAAAAAAAAAAATACCTTGCACAGTACTGCTTCGATCAGTATGGTTTGTCTATAGTACGGTTTTAAAATTTCCAAAAAAAAAAATTTTAATATAATTGTATTAAATATATATTATATGTAACAAATTATCACTTTTTACCAGATTATCATCATAATTTCCTTTATAGGTCCCGAGTGCCTCCATTAGTCCGGTTTCGAATAGTACGGCAAAGTGGTGGAGCCAATTAACCATACTATGCGAAGTATTCCTGTATGTCTATGAGGGAGAAGATAAACAATGTGCAGTATGTCGATAACATACTTATCTGTGATAAAACTCTCAATTTGTATTTTACGCAATGACATTGGAGGAATGAAAAACAGCTGACTACAACAAAATTTCCAACAAAATTATACTTAATATTTGGAATATAATTTGAGACACAATGCTTTATATAATAAATAAATCACTAAAAAAGGGAGTATTTCCTGAGAATTAGAAGACATCAATTGTGAAACCAATACAATAAATTGCCAAAACAATGTGAATTAATACTTTAAAAACTTGTAAAAAGATTTTAGAGAAAGTTGTTAAGAAACAGTTCGAAGTATGTTTGGAGAAAAGCAAACTGCTGACCAAGTATCAGTCTGGTTTTAAAAAGACAAAATTAAAATTAATCTAAATTATTTTACAACGGTAGCGGTGTACTATAAGCGTCGATTTTAGATTTTCTATTATTCATAATATACATTAATGATATGCAACATGTTTTGGATTAATGTGAGTTCGGAAAAGTGATGGCAACCATTTTATTTTTCCTACACCCGAACTGTACTTCTTTAAAACATCACGTTGCCGGATTTTTAAACGGTATAACATACATACATCAAAGCTCAACTACTCGAAGTTTCAATACCATCAGATCAGCCATTTAGAAAGAAACTACAGTATTATTCCCTATTTTTTTAAATCCACTACTTTCTAACATTAGTGTGAAGTAAATTGTGCAGAAATAAACCGATACAATTTGATGATTCTTTTGAATTTTATTTGATTTACTTACCATATTTTCGTTACGAAACGTAACAAGCAGTTTATTACTTCTTCGATCAAATAACGATGTTGTCGAATTATAATTATTTATGAATCTTAAGCTTGCATGTTCATATGAAGACAAGTCGTTACAAAACCTTAATAAAAATACACTTTTGTGAAACTGATAACATATTAAAACAAGTTCTTTTAATTTTTGTGTCCAATCCTACAAGGAAAACATAATTTTATTGAGTTATATTATAAAAAAAAAATTGTAAAAATGTGTACTTACTCCAGTAAACTTTTTTGGTTTATTCAAAGGAAGATTAAATGGCAAGTCCTCTGGCCACCATTCAGGCTCACTGCAATCTACCTGGCACTGCAAATTAATGTGGCCTAAGGAGCACTGAACCATAAAAGGTATAAATCTTTCCAGCTGAGATTCAGATATTTTTTCTAATGACGTCGGATATCCATTTGCAAACAGCAATGGTAAATTAGATATCATGTTGTTCTGAAGAATTTCCTCTTGTTCATCCATTTGTTTGTTTCAACCTTTAGGGAAATACATAAGTACGAAAGGAAGTTTATTTTCATGTTTTGTTTTTCAGTTAAAAAAAGTACTATATGATTTTCAAGTTCGAGAAATCTTAACCTAACAATTCGACTTGTTTGCTCTTTGTAAGTGATTGTATTTAAAAAAATGCAATGTTTGAACATCTGTTAGACATAATTAAACTGTGCAAATTTCTTAATATATAATTTTAATTAAATTGAAATAAATTTCTATAATGTTAAATATTTTATGCATTATGACTTTCATTACATGCAAACTTACAAATTAGTTTTTATATCTGCTGTAACTGTTGTACAAACAGCGGTGACAAACGTCGTTTGCTTTTTTCTGCAGCAATATGTTTATACATAGCTATATCATTGTATATAATTGCAATTCTTACTACGCACTTGTTTTTCAAATAAGTAAAGTAATAATTCCTGTGTGTGGATGTTCATAAAAAATGTTTTGTGTGGCCTTTTTTAAGAAGCGGCAGCGCATAAAAAATAACTAATATATAACAACAATAATACAAAAGTAATCTACTTGTTTGAGAAGGGTTAAAAAGTCGACAATCTCAAAATCCAGTGTCAAACGACTTCCGTTAGTTTTTTGAACGTTTATTACATATGGGCAAATGGTTGATAATTCCAGTGAAGGCATTAGGAACGAAAGTGTTTCTTTTATTGAGTCTGCCTTATTTTAATTGATTATTTGAAGGGACCAACAATAAAAAAATATTTTACTTGCTTTCCATCCAATGAGTATTTAAAGCAACATTCAAAAACATGTTGCCTCATAAAATTTCGTGTAAGTTTTCTCAACAACATGCCTTTAAATGGCTTACGCCATGACTCCTATATATTACACTCAAATATGTGTATCTTTGGAGCTATAAAATTAAGAGCTCTTTTAGATATAAGAGCATCAATAAAGAGTATTTTCTGAAATAAATTAAATATTGAAACAATCAAGTTTAGTAGAAAAGAGCACCAATTTTTTTTGTGTGCTCTTTAAGAGAGTTAAAGCACCGAGAAATAAGTTTCATTCTACTTGAAAAGTGCAAAACTGGAGGTGTAGTGTTTAATCAAAAACTATCCATTCGTTCTTGATTAACAGTTAAAATTAAGTTTAAATTATTTAAAACAAATGAATGTTTAAATTCAAAGCACTTAAAATAGTTAAACAGTCCGAAGAACTTTAAAAAAATTAAAATTGTTCTAAGCGACAAAAACTCTACCGAATTGAACAGTTGTCCAATTAAGCTGTATATGCAATATTTTGAATATGGATATAAGACACTTCAAAATCTAACATACATACACAAATAATAATAATATTAAAGTAGCAAACAAAATATAAAATACTTATTAATAAACCCAAAAGTAATTATGCTAAATATGCAATATTGTTGTAAATTTGTAAATAATAAGTTTAAAAAAAAGTGAAACGTAAATGAACTCAAAAAATAAATTGTAATAATAAATATTTTCACTGAAATATTTCGGATGCTTGGTAAAATATTAAAAATAATGTTTGTTAATAAGATGAATATGGTGTTTCTGTATTACAGGCGATCAACTCGTCTAAAAGATTTGTATGGAAATAACTCAAAAAACTGAGTGCTTTTCATACAAAATTTTCAGACGTGTTGATCGCCTGTAATACAGAAACAGCATACAATAATAGAAATTAAGATATTGACGTAAAGAAAATCACTCATTAAGAAAGAACGCGAACTTCTCAAAATAATTAAGCAAAAAAAAACCGTCTTGTGTGTTTTTAAAATACAAAGTAACCCTAACTGAATTTTGTTGATTTTAATTCGTTCTGAATTTTTTTTTTCTTTCTTTGTTCTTTTATGTTTCTAGGAGTACTTAAAGAAGAAATTCCCACTCTCAACAACGTGGAACTAACAATAATAGGCTATATAGATATCATCATCGTTTTGGGGATAAGACCTAACGCATCCTTGTTTCTTTTCTAAGGCATCGTTAAACTTACGTCTTCTATTGTTGATTCGACAAAAAGTGGTAAGGGTTTTATGATACCTCGTCGCTTTTTCGTTTTCGATGAAAGTAACGAATAGAATTTCTTAATTTACAGCTGAGCAGAAGTTTTTTCTTACTATTCCTCCAATTTAAAAAAAATAATAAAGTGTCCGATATTATCTTAACTGCAGCTAATGGTACTAATATTCGAAAATATGGAAAAATTATTTACTGTCGATTTAGGTTTACGACGCGAGTTTTCTTTTACATTTATATTTTTTATTGCTAATATTTCAAAGTCTATAATCGTCGCAAATTTTCTACGCAGGTACGGACTATTAGCACTTTACCTCTTACCAGTTTATCAGTTATTGCAATTTCTTGTACTTGTAACGTTCGCTACCAAAGTTATTATCCGTTAGCAAACTCAATTATTGAAAAAATCTCCTTCTTGAACTACTAAACCGTATTACACCAAACCTGTAAAGCATTTACCTGTTCGTAAGCTTATGACTGAAGACCTATTAAAGATCAAAATTTGATTTCTAGTTAAATTAGGAATATTTAGACCATCAAACCCATCTGTAGCTTCAGCTCATCAACTGGTCGCGAGGAAAGACCGTAAAGACTGGGGCCTGGTCCTTGTTGCGGCTGTGACTTTTCGCGCCCGATATCCATTCCCACAAATTTATAACCTAAACATAAATCTTCGAAATAGTAGACTTAAATCAGGCTTATCACACACCGTTTGGACTGTTTGAGTCTTAAAGTACGCCTTTAGGATTATATAACTCAGCTTAAACTTTCCAACGTTTTATAAACGAGGTGTTTAGTGGACTTGATTTAATTTTTATTTACATCAATGACGTGATTATAGGTAGTGAAAATGACGAATAGCTTATAGACATTTAGGAAAAGAATTTAGACGTCTAGATCAATATGGTATATATACAAAACCAGGAAAATGTACGTTTGGAGTAGCGAATACAGATTTTTTCAGTCATAATCAGGGTTCGGGAGGGAATTTTGGATAAATTCCCAGGAAACTGGAAGTTTAAAATCTTTAAATATTTTTGTTGTGACATTTATTTTATTTTCGTGAGAATTCTACTACATAAGATATAAAGCAAAGGCTTATTTATTTTCTTTTTTGAAAAGGATTTTGAGTTATTCGAAGCCAAAAACATTGGAGCAACGAACATGGATAATCTTTATAACGCATTGTTGACAACAAAGCCAACTTCAATAGAAAGTAAAAGGGTTTTTTTTTTCGATTGCTGGAAATTTTGCAATGAAGACAAGAAGCATAATATCTGGTGAATTGTTAAACGCGCTAACAGTTATAAAATCATATTTTCAAAACACAAATTAATTAAATAATTTTTCAGTATTTTTAATCCTTGTTACATCTCATTATGTAGTACATATCTGCGTCCACTTGACAAAAGGTCTTTTTTCAAATCAACATCTTTTCAGTAGAGCGAAAAAACAGTTAAACTAATGTAAATTATTGCTTTGAAAATTAAAGAAATTTTGAACTTGGAAATTATACACAAATACTTAATGAACAATATACTACCTTTTCTTTCTTGTAAAAGCAATAGTTTTCTTAAAAATAACATTATGTTAAGGTTGAACTGTTCGGTTTTTTAATTAATTATAAATTTTATGTAATTCCTAATTTGTCACTCTGGTGACTTTGATAAAATCTAAATTCTACTCCTTTAGTTAACCGTGTATTTTTTGGGAGTATTTACTTTAATGGCATTACTTAAAACCGTTAACGGTTTAACTAAACTTTGTTTTCGCCATCTTCCTTTTTGCTTCTTGTAAAAAAGTTATTGTCTTTTTTTATATGTACATAGAAAGAACACACCAGGTAAGGTAAATTTATTTATTAATAAAATACATTTCACAAAATTATAACAGTTGTGTTTTTTATTCAAAATTCTTTTTCTGCCCAACACATTATTTAAGGACTTTTTGTCGTTTGGATTTTAAACAAACAAAAAAAAATTGCTTCTGCCATACAAGTCGTTTTGTCAAAATTATTTTGATTAAATTAGAAAATAATCTTATTCGCTTAAGTCAAGACAAATTGTTTTTTTAAATGGAATATGAAAAAAGTTCTAAAGTAGTTGATCTGGAAAATATATTCCGGTTTTATTAAAAAAAACAAAATACTTCAAATATTTAAAATAATAATAATAATAATACAAATTTTTGGTTAAGCATATTACATTTTCATTAAAACATAAAAATATACTTTTAAATAAAAGAATAAAATATAATTATTACAAGAAGGAAACAGTAAAAATCCAAATTTAGAATTTTTCACACTTATAGTTATTGAGTTTTTTGTTCTTCAAGATCAGGATCAATTTCAAAAGAACGTTCTCCTTTGAATTTGATGTTTTGATAATAACTGTGTAAATGCGTACTACTCAGTGGCAGCATATCCAATAAATCCCATTTTTTGTTCTTTGATATGGCCAATGGAGTCGTGTAACTTGCAACCAATTTCGGGACTCGGGACCTTTTGACGACGAGAGTTCATTTCTAGCTGCCTAAAATCTTTCTCTAGATATATTGATGATTTGTACTGCAGAACACCAGGTTTACTTTTCTCGTGACGCATCTAGCGAACCTCTTTTCACTCGAATTTTTCATCTGGAAAAAATATAAATATGCAGAAAAATTTAATATTAACTATATAATAAATATAATTATCATAAAAAGTACCTGAAATGTAGCATGTTCTTCATGTGTACTTATTTTTCATCAGGGCCTTAAAATCAAAGAAAGCGTTTTGGCTTAATTCGTGAGTAAAATATTTTTTACTTGTAGGCGATATTAGATGTGGAATATTGAAAAAGTAGAATTTTTCTTTTTTCAATTTGCGCATGCACTGTGTCACATTCGAGATGTGTATGACCTACAACTAGAAATTTATGGTCAATCGCTTCAATGCTTTGGTGCTCTTCTAAAACTTGTTGAAACAGTGTACAAATGTATGAGTTGCGATTTTGTCCTGGACAGGAGTCGCTGTACAAAATGACGTGACGAATTGTATCAGGTAAACTCAATAAGCATTTAAAAAGGCAAGACCCAATATCGTTTGCTCCACGTTTTGCAATAGTTTCATTCCACAAATAACATAGACCGTTAAATTAAAAGTCCATAATGACCGCTTATAGAAAAACATGGACGCACGCAAATATGGAGTTGGCAAGCACTGTTACAAACCAAAACTAAACATTTTTACACTTGAATCACTTTATGCAAGTTCTTTGTCATATTTCTTACACTCATAAGCAAAATCTGCATCATCGTGGTGTTTCTTTTGTTGCATTTTATGCTGAATCTTTTCGTCTTCATCTGACGCGTTTGCATTTCTTGATGTAAATGTTTCACACGTATTACAAAGATTTAGCTGCGGCTTCTTAAATTAATTATTCATTTCTTAAAAAATTTCTCAATATTTAGAGTCCGATATGTTACCAGAGTATTTTTCTCTATACAACGAACATAAAGTTGCAAAATTAAGACCGCGTTGCAAATATAGTTGAGTTGTATGACGACGACTATAGTGGCTTTCGTACTTGTGAATACTATTTGTGTTCTATTACTTCAATGTATTTTTGAATCGGCAGCTTGTGGTGTGGATCGTGTCGTGTGTAGGTCATCCGGTACGAGCCCACCAAATAGTTGATTTATTTTATGCCTATTTACGGTTTTAATGCTCGAATCCGTTTCTCCAAATATTTTTAAAAAACGTCTTTTACACACACGATTTCTCTGTCCATCTATCTCGAAATGGTACAAATAAACATGTTGCCGATTTCGGGGAATCGATGCTTTCACTAAAGTCTTGAATTTCTTCCTTTGAATTTTGATCATGCTGGAAATGTAATGATGGCGCTTAGTATAATCACCCTGATTCCAGTATCTTTTAAATATCTTTTCTTGTTGCTGAGAATTAATTTTGTTGTGACACATTTTTCTTCACTGCCCTATAGGGTGTAATGAAATAAATTACCCATCTCTGTATAACAGAACACTTTCACTATTTATATATAAAATATGAACTGTCAAATAAGAGAAGACAAATAAAAGCAAAGTCTTTTCGGGTACTCTTTTGTTTCGATATGTGTAGTATTCTTTTCCTGAATTTTTATTTAATTTATTCAAGCTCTTTGATGTTGTAGGTACATCAACACGTTGTTTTTTGCTACATTGTGGCAAGTCTGACTCGCTGAGATTAGATTCTAATATAGCAGCTATATCTCTAATGCGGTCCGATGTTGTATTCAGATGCGAATCTTCTGACGGAATGTAATCAGAATTGCGAAGTCCGTTTCGTAAAAAACGTCTTCATCACTTTCGACATTGTCGCTACTTTTTTTAACTTGGTTAGTTTACACAAGTTTCAATTTATTCTTAAATAAACAGCATCTCGGTAAGATAAGACTTAACTTTTTTAACACTTTCGTTTTTTTTTTTTTTAATTAACTTCTTTTGATAAAAGACGTTTTGTTGAAAGCAATTTCGGCATCCAACTGATTAATACATCAACTTGTTCTAGCCAAGTGCGCAGTTTTTCAAACTTTGCTTTTTGCAAAACGACTTCTTTCTAAAGTAGTTGTTTTGTAAAAAAAGGAATAGGTAAAAACGTGGTGTTTTGTCAAATGACTGCTATCAGTTTTTTCTTATAGTTTTTCAAATTATTCTTAATTCTCTGAAAGGAGTCGTTTTTTCAAATTAAAATAGGGAGAAAATCTAAAAGAAGTCAATTAGTCTACTCCATATCTTGCGTTCTAAAGATCATAGAAATACGGGGATAAGGCAAAATACGAATAAGAAAATTCAATATTTACTAAAAAAATCTTGGAAAATTGTCTTATTTCGAGAGAAAACGTATTATTAAAATTCCACAAATATGTATATTTTGTAACCTAAATTATTTTTAAGTTTTATAAACTATTAATTCTGTTTATTTTTTCATAAAAGTATGCATTTTTTAATATTATTTCATTTAAGAAGCTAGTTTTCTTCAGGAATTACTTCTTTCCCGGGTATACCAAGAAATCCCTTGAATTTGATATTTTTTCCCAACTTTTCCGGAAAATAAAAAATTCCGGGTAACCCACACCCTAGTCATAATATTTCCGAAAACGGTACTCAACCGTCAGCTTTAGCGGCAGCTTAGGCAACCAGGCATTTAAGTTTTATATTAAGAGACGTAGAAAATTCTTTAAGAAGATTTTTAGGCGAGAGTGCTCACGACGTCGATGCATGGATTAAAGAGTTCGAGGATTGTGCGCAAGTATTGCAATGGGATCAGCTACAAAAATATATATATGGTAAACAGTTGTTAACAGGAGCGCCCAAGACCTACATTAGGAGTCAACCTGATGTGGGAGATTGGAACTCTCTTAAGACAGTCCTGAAACTGGAATTTGGAATAAAACCATAGGCGATAACTATTCATCGAAAGTTAAAAAATCGGAGAAAACGAACTGAGGAGACACTGCGGCAATATTTATATTCTTTAATGGAAATTGGTAGCCCTATTAAATCAGATGATGCGAGTATAATGTAGTTCTTTACTAAAGCTATCCCTGGTACTTTTTCAAGTAAAGCAATATTACGTTCATACCCTAGCAGAAGATACTTATCTTTAGTCACAAAGAATATTTAAGAAAATATTGAGGGAAAAATAATTTCAGCGATAATCGACACGGGCAGTGACGTCAGTATTTTAAGGTAGGGCACACTCATATTTGACAGATGTTAATTTGGAACCTAGAAATAAAACACTTACTGGGATTGGCGGAAAAAATATCTCGATAGATTTCTATGCTGTAAAGGAAGGAGATATACTATACTCAGTAGTTATAAGCAATGATATTATGGGAAAAGTAGATTTAACAGTTGATTCTAGCGGAGGTAAATTTCGAGAAAAAATACTACTTCACATGAATGTAATCGGAAGAAACATGGAAAGTAAGTTGGAGTTCTCGTCAGAAGAAAAGTTCTTCTTCACCCAGAACAAACCGAGGCTTGTGTCAAACCTATCTTAGAGGATAATCCAATGGGTGAGCTAGTAGAGGAATTTGGGGAAATAGTGAACTCAATATCATCCGATAATGGGCAAACAATAGAGGTAGAGCATTTAGACGAGGATTTCCGTACAGAAGTTCAGATTATGATCAATTCTTATAAACTGAAGAAACCTACGAAGCACATAATGGAGATGCGCCTAACCCTAACCGATGAAATTCCGATATCAAGTCGACCTCGCAGAACTTCATTTGCAGATAGGCAGGCTATAGGGAATCAGGTTAGAGGGTGGCTCGAAGAGGGTATCATTAACCCCAGTTTTTCTGAGTACTCCTCTCCTGTTGTATTAGTTTCCAAGAAGGATTGTACGAAGTGGCTTTGCTGTGATTACAGACGCTTAAATGAGAATATAGTTCGTGACAACTTTCCCATGGCATTGGTTGACTTCACAGACTTCAAGAGGCTAAGGTATTTTCAACTCTGTATTTGAGAAATGGTTTTCTTCACGTACCGATCGCAGAGGAATCGCGCAAATATACCTCTTTTGTAACGCACAGTTGACAGTATGAATTCCAGTATGTACCTTTTGGAATAAGTAACTCACCTGCCACTTTTTGCAGATATATAGCAGCGGTATTTCCTGCACTGGTTTCAGAAGGTACTATTGTCATTAATATGGACGATATGGCTATAAAATAAATGGCGAGAAATCGCGATAGAGGGAGAGCGTTAAAAATTTGCGTAGAGTAATAGAAGTCGCATCGTCAAATGGACTTCAGTTCAAATGGAATAAGTGTCAGTTTCTTCGCAACAAAATCCAATTTCTAGGTTATATCATCGAAAATTCCTAATATCCCCGTCAGAAGAGAAAATTGCGGCTATGAGAAAGATTCCGATACCAAACACCGTACACGCCGTAAAACGATTTCTGGACTTGACATCCTTTTTTCGTCGTTTTATAAAGGATTACGCAATTACCTTTAGACCGTTAACTAATATTTTAAGAAGAGATACAAAATTTAAGATAGGTGGTAAGGAATTACAAGCTGTACAGTAGCTTAAAGCAGCCTTAACATGCAAGTCTGTTTTACGTTTATACAACCCAAACGCCGAAACAGGAATTTATATTGACGCGAGGAAATACGGTTACGGAGAAGTACTTCGTCAGAAAGAATAGCGCGTTTGCAATGACGATGCACAAGGCTGATGTACCGGTGAAAGTATCAAGGTGCGCTTGAGTTCTTTAAGAATTTGACTACACCGTTGAACATCGGTTTGGAACACAAATAAGACACGTGGATGCACTGTCTTATGATACAAAATGACAGTTGGACAAGAGCGGTAGGCAAAGTTTTGAAACGTATTCCTTATGAAAACTATTGTGTCAAATACGGAATTCTCTATAAGGACGCAACTAAAGAGCTAATTGTAGTACCTGAGAATATGCAAAAGAAAATAATGGAAAGGGCACATCGTCAAGGACACTTTAAAGTACGTAAAACCAAAGATTTGATTGGGAAACAATTTTTTATTCCGGAGTTAGATACAAAGGCAGAAGTTGTAGTAAAAAACTGTCTGCAATGCCTGGTAATCGAGGCAAAATTAGGAAAAAAAAAGAAGGCTCACTCGACCCGGTCGATAAATCGGATCGACCCTTCATGACGTATCATATAGACCACGTTGAAACAATGGAGTCTAATAAAAAAATGTACAATCACATTTTCGTAATCGTCGACGCTTTTACAAAATTTGTTTGGCTTTACCCGACCTATAGCACAAATAGTAAGGAGGTCATCGAGAAGTTGACAAAACAATCTGCATTATTTGGAAATCCAAAACGAATAACACGTTATAGAGAAATTGCTTTCACTTCTAATGAGTTTGAAGAATATTGCAAAAAGGAATGAATTCAACATCTTTTAATCGTCACGGGAGTTCCCAGAGGAAAGGGGCAGATGGGGCGAATCAATCGCATAATCGTGCCTATGTTAGCCAAAACGTATGCCGAAAGCCCTAATCAATGGTACAGACACGTGGTCAGAGTTCAAAGAGTTCTTAACAATACTCCTTCATGAAGCACGAAAAGGACGCAATTCCAGCTGATGACGGGCATTAACATGAGGATCAGGGAAGATACTCAATTCAGCCAAATATTTGAAAAAATTGCGATATCAGAGCTACAGATTGAAAGAGACAAAGTTAGAGATAAAGCCCGAGATATATCAATGATTCAAGCTGAAAACAAGAAAACAAACTATGTAAGAAGAAGACCGAGTACGAAGTATAAAGAAGTCGATCTAGTAGCCATCAAACGCACCCAATATGAAGCAGGTATGAAGCTTCGTCCAAAAATTTTGGGACCATACAAAATAACAGCCATGTTAAACCACGTTTGTTACAAGGTAATGAAAATAAGTGAAGGCGAAGGGTCGAGGAAGTGCACCACTTGGAGAAGACAGGAGCTTTTTCCTGTCCACAAAGCAAAAACTTTACACACTTTTCTAATGAGAAAATTACTTAAACACAATTGATTCTTGATTTCAGTACAAAAATACACTTTATTAACTTGGTCTGCATTAAGTTGTTTGATGTGTTCAGTTCAAGTTTTATTTTCTTAATCTGAATTCCAATTATTTCTTAAAATGCAAGACGGGAGCAACTGTTTTTAGAACTACAAAATAATATTATGAAGCTTTGTTGTTTGTCGCTTAGAACGGTTATGACAACAACTTAACAATGCAATTAATTAAAGTTAAAGCATATGCATTAACGTTATGCGTATATTTTTGTTGGTAGATAAAAGTATGCATATTTACAAAGAGTTGCCTAATAGAAAATTTAAAATACAACGACATGTCCTTAACACTACTGTTGCTGAATTTATAAAGCCTTGGAATCCGGCTTCGGGACGAAGCCAGCATCAGGAGGGCCGAATGTAGGATATAGCAGTCATGTCACTGCACAAACGGACTACCTATAGTAAGCACAACACGCATGGCAAATAGTAGGCTATAATATAACAAGTAGAATTAGATACACCCAATACGCACGCAGTAGGAATAGTACTTTGAAGGCTTTGATATAAGAACAATGATATACAAAACATTCATACATAACACACAGAGAAACACAAAAAATCACTAACACACACCAAAACACATAAAAAGCTTTATCTGAAACATTTGACAACAGAAGGAAAAATAGACATAATTAGAAAATATATACGACAGTTTGTGAAAAGACGTGATTGAGAAAGTTCAATAGAGACATATTTCTAAACTTATGAAACTAAAAAAAATTATGTAAAATATTGTAAAACTAAAATCAAATGTATCAAAATTGTGTAACTTAAAACTATTCAATAAAAACTAAAAATTACAAATAAAAAACTAAAATATATTAAAATATTATATTTATATTATATTATATTATATTATATTATATTATATTATATTATATTATATTATATTATATTATATTATATTATATTATATTACATTATATTATATTATATTATATTATATTATATTATATTATATTATATTATATTATATTATATTATTGTTAGATCACCGCATAAACACCTTTAATGTTTTATTATCTATTTTTCTCTTTTTATTTATTTTGTATTGCATTAATTTTTCATTTGATCTGCCTATTAATTGTATTTAAATTTATTTATCTCATTCTTCATTAAATTCCATTTCGTTTTGCATTTAAATACTTTCACAATTTTGCCTTTTCTAACCCATTGTAATTTGATCACTTTTTCGAGTATGCTAACCCACTGTGACTTGTTTTGGTTGCATCCCGTTAGGTTTTATTATTTGTTTCTCACTTGTTTTCTTTTAAATTTTAAATAATATTGTTGTTCTTGTAAACAAAATATTATTTATTTGCAATGATCTTGTATGTACATTTTTTATGCATAGATTTCAATAAGTACAAATTGACGTTGTGCAGTAGCAGCGAGAAACAAATAATAACCATAAAAACAGTTACTTCTTATATATGAAATTTGTACTTAGGTTTAAGAAAAATATTTTTAAATAAAGAAGTTAGTGTTAACATTGAATTCGTTAGAGCAACTTGTTTTAAATTTCTTAAGTTGAGCCACGGTCGCAATTCTTCAATTTATTTTGGAAAATAAATTATCGTTGCCCAAAGAACAATTCAGTGGCATATAGACAATAGTAAGAAAAATACTTTACTACTCTATATAGCCGCCGGTGAGGAAAACGCTCCTCATCGTACATTTTGGCGCCCAACGTGGGGCACGATAATTTAAATATCGTTTTGGTTTTGTCGTGCGGTCCGTGGAAAATCCCAAAAACTTTGTCGAAGTGCAACTTTCATTACAAGTGCACAGGTCGTAAGAGAAGTGAAATTCGTAACAAGTGTACGGTCGTATAAAGTGTAACTATTGTGGGGAAACTTATTCAAAAGACTCTTTGCGAGCAAAGTAAATCAGTATTATTTTGAAAAACATTTTACAAAAATATTGTGTAGTCCAGAGGACAATAATTTTGAAAAATAAGAAACTGTGTGGTGCATCAAACATTTTGAGAAAAAACAATATAACAAAAATACATAGAAATATTATTTTACATTTTTGGCTCAGTAGAGAATTATATAAAAAATGTTTAAAATTCTAAAACTGTGTTTCGACATTACCGCTAATCGTTGTACATAAAAATTCATAAAATTTTTCGTGCTTTCGTTGGTTACAGTTACGGTACGTAATATAGACATTATATAATATAGACATTATATACAATTTGTTTGGCAAAAATTCGTGGGCATCGGTTACAGTGCAGATCAAAATTGTGTTGCCGATTTTTAGAAAACTATTTGGTGTAATTTTTGGCTCATTGGTCATTCAAATTAAATTTGTTTGTGTATTTGTGAAATATTTTTGTGGTTCAACGATGACACTAGAAGAAGCTAAGCAGCAACGGGCTAATACGAAGAAAAGCATCACCCGTATTAAGAATCAGGTCGAGGCCAACGCAAGGGGTGAAGGAAAAGAGCTTTCGTCCGCGGAACTCAAGTGCCGTTTGGGGATTTTGGAGTCGTATTTTAAGCAAATCCTGACATATCAAACCCAAATTGAGAAATACGATCCTGAGGATAATGGTCGGCCCGAAATTGAAGACATGTACATTGCCGCGAAATTGAGTATCCAGTCCCAGCTCAGCGAAGATATTCACAACACTTCAATGTCTGAATCTACGGTTTGTTTCCCAGCACCCAGCCATAAATTACCAGCACTCAAACTGCCGACATTCAGTGGTAAATACAGTGAGTATAAAAATTTAATAACGTCTTTCAATCAAGTGATCGATCGTGAGCTTGGCCTTTCGAACATTGAAAAATTTAATCATTTGCTCAACTGCCTACATGGACAGGCACTAGAAACGGTCAAGGCGTTTCAAATTACTAATGAAAATTACCCGAAGGCTCTCGAAAGGCTGAAGACACGTTATGACAACAGCTCACTTATTTTTATGGAAAATATTACCACTCTTTTTGAACTTCCCAACATGTCGAAACATAATTGCACACAACTTCGTAGTCTTGTCGACAATGTTTCCGCTCTCTACAGCTCTCTGCTATCCCTTGGCTCACACAGTGACATCGCCCAATCAATGCTGATCTACATCGTTATGGAAAAAGTCGATGACGACACTAAAAGGAAATGGAAGGATTCATTGGACTTCACCAAACTGCCATCATGGGAAGATTGCTCTAAAGTTCTGGAAAGACATTGCCAATTTCTGGAATCTGTCGACACCAGCCATACATATGTGTCTTCTCGTAAGTCTGGTCAAAAACCGTCTGGTAAGTCCAATGATAAATATTCTAAATCTGGATCTAGTTTTTCTGTTTCCAAACGTGTTTGTCCGCTTTGTTCAAAATCTGATCACACAATTAGTCGTTGTCCTCGCTTTAAGGAAATGAATGTCAGTCAACGCTTGGAAAATTTCAAACGGCTTGGCCTTTGTCTTAATTGCTTGTCAAAGGGACATCATGTTAACAACTGTTCCTCCCCATTCAAGTGCAAAACTTGTTCTCGGTTGCATCACAGCATGCTTCACCGGTCTCAGTCTGCGTCTAGGCCCTCGTCCCCTGCTGCGGAACCAACCGCTTCTCGTGCAACTTTGAGTGAAAATCGTGCCTCGGTCCACACGCATGTGGAAGGATCATCGCCGGAACAGATATTGCTTGCTACTGCCATGGTTCTTGTTCGTGATTCTAGTGGATGCTACCAATTCGGACGCGCTTTGTTGGATTCTTGCTCTCAATTGAACTTCATGACTGACGAATTTTCTCAAAAGCTGCATTTGCCCCGTACAAAAAGAACTACAGAAGTCGCTGGTATTGGAAACTCTCACAGTAAGAGCAGATATAGGTCATCAACAAATGTCAAGTCTCGATTCACTGATTTTGAAGTTTCGCTCTCATTTTGTGTTACGCCTCATATCTCGTATCAACCCGATGCTGAATTAGATGTCTCATCGTGGAATTTGCCTCCAAATACCCAGCTCGCAGATGAAGATTTTTTCAAATCTAAACGCATCGATTTGCTCATTGGTACCGAAACATTTTTTGATATTTTGTCGGTTGGTCAAATTAGACTTGGTCCTAATTTGCCCAAATTACATAAAACACTTTTTGGATGGATTGTAGCAGGTCGTTATCAATCTCATATTTCTAGTTCTTCTTGTATGCTCTCATTAGAAGAAGAGGTCGATTTAAAGTTACAACGTTTGTGGGAAATCGAAGAAATAAAAGTTAGCTCAAATGGTTTGACTCCTGAACAAAATGATTGTGAATCATTTTTCAACAATACTGTCCATCGTGAATCTTCTGGGAGGATTGTTGTCAAATTGCCGTTTAAGGAACCTGCCGAAACTCTAGGCCTCTCTCGAAACATGGCTCTAAAAAGGTTTGCAGCTCAAGAAAGGCGCTTTGCTGGTGACAACAATCTGAAAACCCAATATGTTGCTTTCATGAAGGAATATGAAGATTGTGGACATATGAGCCTAGTTCGAAACCCTCATTTGGATCAGCCTCATTATTTCATCCCTCACCATTGCGTTTTCAAGCTCAATAGTACTTCCACTAAGCTTCGAGTTGTTTTTGACGCCTCGTGTCCCTCGTCTTCACAGAAATCGTTAAATGACATCATTATGGTTGGTCCAACGATTCAAGATGAACTCTACAAAATTTACTTCGCTTTCGTCTTCATCGCTATGCCCTAACAGCGGATATAGTTAAAATGTATCGCCAGGTCCTCATTGATCCTCGCGATAGAAGATTTCAATACATTTTGTGGAGAAACTCGGAAGAAGAGGAAATTCGCACATACGAGCTTAACACTGTTACTTATGGAATGTCGTCTGCCCCTTATTTCGCAATTCGAAGTCTTCATTATCTCGCTGATCAATATACGGAGCAGTTTCCACTTGGCTCAAGAACGATCAAATCATCATTCTATGTTGATGATTTTCTAGGTGGGGCAAATTCACTTAAAGAATTGACTCAATTAAAGCGAGAAGTGACTGAAGTTCTTAATCGTGGTTGCTTCGAACTGGACAAATGGCATTCAAACCATAAAGACTTCCAACACGATAACACTATCAAAGATTTGAATATTGACGACTCTGCTATAACCAACGCTCTGGGTATCACTTGGAATCAACAAATGGACGTTTTCCTGTTTTCGCTTTCGCCTAAGTCTCATTTTGATGAGAAAATCACCAAACGTACTATTTTATCGCTCTCATCGTCTCTTTTTGATCCCCTTGGACTCTTGGCTCCGATTCTTATCAAATCAAAAATCATCATGCAGGAATTATGGATTCTGAAAATTAGTTGGGACGAATCTATTCCCCAGGAACTGCACTCGGCATGGAAATATTTCGTCTTAGATCTCGAAACTTTATGTTTGTTAAAAATTCCTCGCTTTTGTCTCGCTCCTGATTCTCAATCAGTTCAACTGCATGGATTCTGTGATTCGTCAATTCGTGCTTATGGCTGCTGTTTTTACTTACGTGTGAAAACTACTTCTGGAAATATTTCTGTTCGCCTTTTCACTGCCAAATCTCGTGTTGCACCTACAAAAAGGCAGTCGCTTCCCAAGCTCGAATTGTGTGGAGCTCAACTTCTGGCAAAATTGTACTCCAAAATCAAAAACGTGCTCTCGATTCTAAATCTCGAAGTATTTCTCTGGTCGGATTCTCAATTGGTTCTTCATTGGCTCAAGCAGCACTCTTCAACTCTATCCGTTTTTGTCGGCAACAGAGTATCGGAAATCCAGGATCTCACTAGTGGCTGTGTTTGGCGTCATGTCCCAACGCATTTCAATCCTGCTGATATCGTCTCTCGGGGTTCCTCCTCAATCTGGTTCACCGGACCAGAATTTCTCGCTCTCGATCTCACTCAATGGCCGCCTGAAAAAATGGATAAGCTTTCGCAAGAAATTCAACAAGAAGTCGACAGAGAAAAACGCAAAACTGCTCTCTGCCTCAAAGTCAGGTCTAATTACATCTTGGATTGCATCGAACAATATAGCTCGTACCTGAAAATAATTCGTATTGTCGCCTGGATGCTTCGTTTTGCTCAAAAATCAAGAACTAATATCTTTAATTCTGACTCTTTGCAGCCCCAAGAATTAGAAACTGCCTTGATTCGGATTGTCTTCAACATCCAGAAGCAGCATTTCCAAGATGACATAGATCGAGCTCAGAAGAAGAAAGATCCGGAAGGCGCTCTGAAGTGTCTCAACCCCTTTCTCGACTCATCAAGTGGCTTCAATTTGCTCAAGGTTGGAGGCCGCCTGGAATACGCAGCTATTTCTGAAGGCCAGAGGCATCCCATCATATTACCCAGAAAACATCATTTTGTCACTTGTTTTGTGCGTCATCTACACCTCCAAAATTATCACGCTGGACCTAAGGCTCTAATGGCGTTCATTCGTGAAAGATTTTGGATCATCAACTCAAGAGAGCTGTGTCGTCGTATTGTTAACTCATGCCCACAATGTATACGCTATCGCCCGAAATTGTTAAATCAGATGATGGGAAATCTGCCAGTAGAACGACTCAACCCCTCAAGACCCTTCGCAAGATGTGCTGTCGATTTTTGTGGTCCTGTCAATACTTACCTAAGAATTAGAGGAAAGGTTCCATACAAAACTTACATCTCAGTTTTTGTTTGTCTCGCTACCAAGGCAGTCCATATCGAAGTTGTCTCGGACCTATCAACTGACGCCTTTATTGCTGCTCTTAAAAGGTTGATCGGACGCAGAGGTTTGCCCACAGATATATTCTGTGACAATGCTACAAATTTCGTTGGAGCAAATTCTAAATTGGCACAATTAAAATCGTTCCTTTTTGATCCTAAAAACTCTAAGGCTATTATAAATTATTGCTCAAATGAATTTATAAATTTTCGTTTTATTCCCCCTAGGGCACCACATTTTGGCGGATTGTGGGAGGCGGCCGTCAAGTCAGCCAAAGGTCATCTGACGAAGGCTCTATCAAACACTAGGCTCACTTATGAAGAGTTATCAACAGCAATGGTCGAAATAGAAGCCATCCTAAACTCGAGGCCCATTTCACCTCTATCTTCCGACCCTAGCGATTTTGAGGCTCTTACGCCAGGCCATTTTCTGATCGGCGCTCCCCTGCGAAGTTTGCCAGAACGTGATGTCCTATCGAAAGTAGTCAACAACCTACAATACTGGGCCCGAATAAGCGCCATCAAACAGAGTTTCTGGAAAAAGTGGTCCCACGACTACCTTAATGAGCTCCAAACCCGCAACAAATGGACTGCATCTAACCCTAACGTCAACCCAGGTTCTCTACTTATTGTTCGAGAAGATAATCTACCTCCACAACAATGGCTCATGGGCAAAATCATAAATATCATTCGTGGAAGAGATGACCGGGTCCGTGTTGTCGATATCAAAACTAAAAGGGGAACTATGCGTCGCTCTATCCACAGACTAGTTCTACTTTCTTCTTGAAAGGGTCCTTTCAATGGGGCCGGTATGTTAGATCACCGCATAAACACCTTTAATGTTTTATTATCTATTTTTCTCTTTTTATTTATTTTGTATTGCATTAATTTTTCATTTGATCTGCCTATTAATTGTATTTAAATTTATTTATCTCATTCTTCATTAAATTCCATTTCGTTTTGCATTTTAATACTTTCACAATTTTGCCTTTTCTAACCCATTGTAATTTGATCACTTTTTCGAGTATGCTAACCCACTGTGACTTGTTTTGGTTGCATCCCGTTAGGTTTTATTATTTGTTTCTCACTTGTTTTCTTTTAAATTTTAAATAATATTGTTGTTCTTGTAAACAAAATATTATTTATTTGCAATGATCTTGTATGTACATTTTTTATGCATAGATTTCAATAAGTACAAATTGACGTTGTGCAGTAGCAGCGAGAAACAAATAATAACCATAAAAACAGTTACTTCTTATATATGAAATTTGTACTTAGGTTTAAGAAAAATATTTTTAAATAAAGAAGTTAGTGTTAACATTGAATTCGTTAGAGCAACTTGTTTTAAATTTCTTAAGTTGAGCCACGGTCGCAATTCTTCAATTTATTTAGGAAAATAAATTATCGTTGCCCAAAGAACAATTCAGTGGCATATAGACAATAGTAAGAAAAATACTTTACTACTCTATATAGCCGCCGGTGAGGAAAACGCTCCTCATCGTACAATTATATTGTATTATATTATATTATATTATATTATATTATATTATATTATATTATATTATATTATATTATATTATATTATTTTCGAAAAACCTTCTTGCCGTATTGCCATCGTTTGTTGTGCCCATACCTAGCTTCGCTGCGTCCACATTTATGCCCATTGTCAAATTTAATCTCTTCTGAATTTCAGCTATTGACTAGTATGTATATAACATTATGTAATAATTTTCACTAGTAATGAATTATGGCAACAATAACATGTATAAACGAAAAATAATGTTTTGTTACTTTATCACTTTATAGTTTTTACTGTTTTTTCTTGTGGAAAGGAACAAGTAGGAGCAGTTGAATTTTATTTTTACTCTTAGCTGGGACTTAAAGCTGTAATTTGATATCATTCGCTGAAAATATGCAGTCCACTGATGTTGATGAACAGTGAAATTTTGATGTTTATATTTTGTTTTACAAAATTTTTTATATGGCTTTTTTCCAACTTTTTTTAATGCAAAGTCAAATAATTAATTTACTGTGATTGTACCAAAAGATTAAATATATAGTAAATTTGCATGCCGTAAGACGCAATGTATCTGCCAGTAGTGGCTGCAAGCTACTGTTGTTAACACATTTTTTCTTATTTGTTTACTGCAGAATTGCAATTGGCATTGTAAAACAACAATGATATTTCAGCTCTTTTCGGCTTTATCTAGCGTTTTTATCACTATTTTGCATTTAATTTTATAGGGTTTTATTAAACATGATAAGTTCACATTACTGTTCATAACAGAACATTGCGCTTTTATTTAGGTATGTCATTTCAGCGTAAAAACCATGCGGTTAATTGCTTAGCCTCTTACGCGCTTATTTAGATTTGTCTGATATTCTTTAGTTGCTGTTGCTTAAATTTCGTACCAGCTTGGTAATTTTCACTTTATTTGAAGTGTGATACTGTAAAAACAATATGAATGTTACCTTAGATTTCTTGACAATCACATCAATTCTCATTTGATTTCCTTCTTACCAAATCCAGTGGAAATCTTATACTCAGCATTATAGTGTGAAAGGAGCTTTATCAAATGTTGTTTTCTTTGCTGCAATTAAATATAGAAAGAATATTACAAGATCTAATTTTTTGGCACCACTTACGCTGATGATCAATAAGATAACTCAAATGAATATCCTTTTCCCATAACACAAATCCATCTAATATCATTTCTAGCTATACACACATAATGTCTACATTCGGCTGTGGTCCTAATGGCAATCCTAGCAGCCTATTAATTAATTGTGCCCATGCTTTGGCACACTGTTAACTTTTATGTTTAAAATTTCACTTAAATACCGATTCCCGATTTATGGAAAGAGTCTTACATTATTTATTATTATTTAAATCAAGAAATATGTCAAGCATTGTGAACCAGAGAGGAATTGTGCGATTATGTGCGATTCCCATGTTTTTCGAAAAACGTCTTACCCTTTATTCATGTCATTTAATTTTCAACACTAATGACTCCTTGTCACCATAGTTTTCGCAAAGAACACTCAACAACAACAAATCTGCTACAATTTTCAAGCGATGTTATCCGAGGATTCTCTATTGGTCAACACATTGATGTCATTTATTTGGTTTCACCATTCACCAAAAGCTGTTTCAACTGGATAAGCTCATATCTAACTGGTAGATACCTTATTGAATACAGTTGTGCTTTGTAAAACACGCTTTACGTATTATTTCTTACACATTTCTCTCGCTTTGTTACTTTTTAGAAGAATACAACAAAAACACATTGGTATTGATTTAAACAATTAATATTCGTTGACCGCGTTTAAATAATGTCATCCTCTTCTGGAGGAAATTATTTTCAGGTTTTGAATCCTGATCCATCACCAAAACGTAAAAAGTCAAACATTAATTACAATATTAACAACGTGTGTACAAAATATGGTGAAAAACAACAAATTACAAAAAAAAAAAAAACCGAGCCCAAAATATATTGTTTTAGAAGGGATATCAAGTGAGCCTGCAGAAAAAGCAGTTTTTACAAGAGATGCAAATCTTTTAATTTTTGCTAAAAATGAGATGCAGGCACACAAATTCTTACAATCTACATAGTACTTTGCCGGGAATTTATCCGCTTGAGAGTTATCTTCATCCCACATTAAACGTAGTAAAAAGTGTAGTTTTTGCACCTTCATTTAAAGAGTTATCTGAAGAAATTAAAGAAGGACTTAAGGTGTTGTTGATTGTCGGTAAAATTATAAATACCCCACTGCATATATTAAATTTTAATAGCTATAATCTTCCAAAGGATTTAAAAATCGGATTTCTTAACTACAATGCAAAAAGTGCTTTAAGCTAGGACACACACGAAAATATTTAACACGTAACGAAATTTACAAAATTTCAATGCGTAAATTGTCAACATGCCCACAGGTCCAACAACAAAAAATGTCCCGTTTATCAACATCGCCAAGAAATATTAAAATACAAAACTATTGACAAATGTACATTCAAAGAGGCAATAACAAAAACATCACCAATAGAATCATTTCAAATTTTAACTGAAAACCTGCAAACTGCAATTGAAAAAAAAAGGATAAAGTCAACAAAAAAAAAAGAAAACACAAACATTCAAAACCAACTAAAAATATCAGTAAACCCATCATACACAGCTACAAACAATACAACCAAAGATCAAGTTAAATACAACAACTACGTTAAAAAATATTACAACCACTTCAAACAGTTACACACCAAATACAAAACAGAACCAAACTAATAACACAAACAATAAAGAAAAATCAATTATTATTGCCACTATTTCAAACGATATAAGAATAACCCTACACTCGAAAGCCTCAGGAAGTAAAATCCCTTCTTTATCTACTACCTTAACAAGTAAGGAACATTCTACAGATGGATTTGAACGTATGGATAAACAAAACTAAAGTCTACATCCCCACTGTTCCGCGGCCTGAATGCTCGTCGAGACGGAGAAAGACAGTGGCTCTATTGGGCAGCAGCCTTAATTGGTTTGACGGATATCTGCGCTGATCTACATTAGGATCAGTTTCATCAACTTCTCCATTTTAACACTTTTAACTTAATACAATGGAATATAAAAGGATATTTCAACAATAATATTGAACTTCAAATCATCCTAAAAGAACCCTCACCTCAACTTGTATCACTCCAGGAAAATCACTGTGCATATTATTCAAGGCCTATACCTCCAAACAACTACTGGGGCCTATTGCTGAGAGTCGATAGCGTTCGGAATTATAGTCGATCGAAATTTCGTGCTTTTGATATTCTGTCAGCCGATATCGCTTAATGTGTATCGGAATTACGTTTTCTATGAGTTGATAACTATCTAGCTATCAAGAGTGAGCCTTCGCTATTTTGCTCGATAGCAAAAAGTTTAGCGCCAAAAAAAAAAAAAAAACAAAACAAACAGATATATATATATATATATATATATATATATATATATATCACAAAGAGAAAATATAAAATGTAAGTTAAATTTTTTGTGAATTGCTTAAATAATTAATGTGTTAATTTTTTGTGAATTGTTTAAATAATTAATGTGTTAATTTTAGGTCCAATTTAACTAAAATAAACTTTACGCAAAAGCAGATCTTGGATGAATTTATGTCAGAGCATTCTGAGCTAGCGAAAAGGGTAATAACATGTAGTGCTCAAGGAAGAGTGACTGCCAACAGATTATGGGAAAATTTAACTACAAAATGAAATGCTTCGGGGCCACCAACTAAGGCGTGAAGTGTGTGAAAATTTAAAAATATACATATTTGAGTTACTAACATTAAATTTCGTTAAAAAGTTGAGATTTAACAAAAATAATTGAGATTAAGAACTGGCGGCGGTCCAAGCGATTAGAAACATTTGATCAAAACGGACGAAGTGATTTTGGAAGCTGCGGAAATTCAAGATGAAGTAGATGGTTTAAAGAATGTAAGCAGTTTTGGATGTGGTTCTCCAGAAAAAGCTGAAGCAACTTCAGCCCAAAAAAAACATTGGATGAAGATTTGTCCCATCTTTTTACAAAAATCTAAACTATTAAAGCCAAAGGAGAGCAAAATTTGTATATTGAAGAAAAATATGGATCTCAATAAAGACTATCACTCATAGATGCTTCAAAAAATTGACATGCTTGTTGAGATTAAAAAAATTTCTGGAAATCAAGCAGAAATAAATGAAGCGGAAATAAAGAAAAATTGAATTAGAGATTAAAAAAAAAGAGTATAAACTTTAAAAATAAACTTATTTTCGATATAAATATATTTGGGTAGAATAAGTAAATGAATTATTTTTATTTTTTATATTATTTTTTAATACAAATTGAATTAATTTATTTTTATTATTAAATAATTGCAATACTAGAAATACTATGTTTCTTTAACTATTACACAACGATATTTTATTGTCTCTTATTTTCTTGCCGATATTGGTAATATTAGTTTCATTGCTATTGTCTACTTTCGATATATTCACTTCCACTGGCGTCCGAATGTTTTCATAATTTTTTACTTTAAAGAGAATGCACATATTATGTAAAGCGGCACAAAAATTTGTAAAGCTTGCTATTTTTTTTCAGGTAAATATCTGCTCAATTTATTATGACAGAAAATTTTCCAACGCGCTTTCAAAATTCCAATAGTTCTTTCAACTACACATCTTGCTTGCGAATGAATATCACTAAAATGGGACTCCATTGAACCTTCTTGAGGATTTCTGTATGGGGTTAGCAACCATGGTTCAAGAGGATAACATGAATAACCTAATAAATAATAATGAGCATTAATAAAATACAACACTAAAAATAATTATCAAACATTACCTGGTAGCCAACCATTTTTTAAATTTCTGCCATCATTTTCAACGAAAATAGCTCTTTTAATGAACTTTTTCCACACGAATGAATCATGGGCGGCACTACCATTTTTTGAATTAATGGCCAAAAGCTTATATTCGTGGTCACATATCTTAATTAAAAGAACGTTTATTAAAATGTAGACTTTGTATTTAACTCGTACTTACAATCATTGAATTAAGACCATGGAATGTTTTTCTATTAAAAAACATTTTCTCTTTTTCTTTTGGCCTCTACAATCCAATGTACGTTTCATCAATACATCCAATTACTAAAGTAAATAATCATTAAACACTTTCTTATTTTTAGTTTTGTTTATTGCATACAAATCTCCCGGAATCTTATATTTTTTCAAAAAATACTCCTTACATTCATCACTTTCTCCAGCACAAAATGCAATAAATTTCAGGTTCAGCTTAGTCTCTACTTCCACAATAAATTTTTGTAATAATCTACTTATTGCACTTTGACTAAGACCAATAATAAAATCGTTTCCAACATTGTGTTAGAAGCCTCCAAACGCCAGAAGAGACAAAGCTGAAGCCAATTGAATTTTTGGTGGTAGGCTTGTTGAAATAACTCCGTTAAATTCTATTTCTTTCAGAACATAATTAAAGGCTTCTTTTGATAGTCTAAATCGCTTTACAAATCTGTAAAAAAAGAAAGAATCAAAATATTTTTTAAGATATAATGTTTTAACTTACTCTGAGTCTGCCAATGTTAAGGAATCACTTCTTATGCGGATTTGTTTTCTAATATCTGTTAAATTATATTCTTCCCCCTTTATCCGAAGAAGAGGAAAAACAAAATAAACTTGGATCCATTACTTTTGTGCTTTAATTTCAATTGTTATTTGTATTTAAAAAATTTGTGTATTATTTTTTTCTATTTTTCACGAATTATATGTTTTTTGTTTATGTTGTGGGTACACTTTTTCTTGCTTCCGTTTTACAACACTAAAACACAAAACGATTCGTTACTTTTCGACTCATAGAATTAGAAAATTATGAACTATCTGAATTAATTTCGATACGCAATTATTTCGCTATCAAATTTAACAGCTAAAAGCGAAATCGGTTTACTAATTCACAATCACATCCCCCACAGACGTCTTTACAATACATCAAAACTGCAAAACATAACAATAGAAATCACATTAAACACCAAAATTACAATTATATCTATCTGCATACCTCATAGAGAGTAGTTTTCTGAACAGGACTTTAATGATCTTTTTGTTAGTATACACAACTCCCATTATATAAGTGGGTGATGTAAAAAGCTGGAGCGTGTTATGGGGATTCAGGTCCAATAACTATCGAGGATCGGCCATTGAATGGACTCTAAATCAAAACAATCTTTATATTATTAATGACGGAAAACCTGCTCATTTTTAAACACACAACACGTTTACCAACGTCGATATTACAGCCTGCACTGCATCTTTACTTTCTACAATATCCTGCCATACCCTGGATGACATGTATCACAGCGATCACTTTCCGAACCATCCCCGAAAACCACCTCTACGTAAATTTAATTTTAAAAGAGCAAAATGATCAGAATTCGAAGGTACAGTAGACAATATTTTAGAACATAAACAAATGTCAGGAAATACTAACAATAGCATCGCAATTATAACAAAATCTATAAGAACTGAAGCCAACCACTCCGTGAAGATAAAATGAACAAGTGTAAGAAATTTAAACAGCAGCCATGATAGTAAATCTAGTCTTATTCAAAAAGTCTAACTCCGAATTTAGATTAGAAGCCAAAAAGGCAAAGGCACTCTATTTTGAAGTATTCAGCAAAGCAATATGTCATGATACTACGATATCTCGGTTATCATATCATAGCTAATCGCCTATAACATTTATTAAAACTGACAGTACAATACTAACTGATTCACTCGCTACTGCGATTTTTTTTTTTTTTTTTTTGCTAAACAATGTTCAGACTATTCTTTAGATTATAATTTTTCGTCGGAGTTTGTTAGGGTCGGAAATATATCACTACATCATACCACCATAGAGACAAGAAATGCAGATGCTAAATTAATCGACTCACCTTTTACAATGTGTGAACTTATGTTAACACTTAAAAAAGTTAAAGGAACATCTCCCGGGCACGACCGTATATCATAAAATATGCTTAAACATTTAAACAACCATAGTAAAAATCTACTAACTCAACTATATAACGAAGTCTTTGATTCTGGTATAATGCCCCACTCTTGGAAAACTGCAACAATTGTAGCTGTTCCCAAACCTTATAAAGATTCAATATTTCTCTCCGATTACAGGCCTATTTTTCTTCTGCCATGTCTTTCTAAAACGATGGAAAGAATTAGTGCTAATCGTATTAAGTGGTGTATCGATAAAAGAAAATTTGTTGCGGTTAACCAACTAGCTTTTAAATGAAAGTTGTACAGAGTTGTACGAAAGCTACTTGTCTCTTGTCGAGTGCGGACGTGTTTTTTTTTTTTTTTTTTTGTTGAACAGAGCAAATTAAAAATAATTAAAAAAATTTTTCTTACCATTACAAAATCGTTTTTAAAATCGCCTTGTAATGTTAATCGAAATAATGAAATAAAGTTTATTGATAGTTTACTATCGCTTAATTTGTGTCAAGTTAATAATTACGCTAATATGTTAAATCGTTTTTTTGATCTTATCTTTATACCTGATTTTCTTAAATATGTACAATATTTATGTTCCCCAACTGTGTATATCTCAACCGAGTAAGTTTGATGTTCTAAATTCAAATTTTTATTCTTTCGATTGGAATGATTTGAATTATTTTTGGACAAAAAAATCAGGCCCTACAAACTACCATGGTATACTTGTGGCCTGAAAAAATTAAAAAACTTGCGTAACAAATTTCATAAATTGTTTTTAGATACGAGCGATACTGAATCTCACGCTAAATTTGTACATTACCGACGAGAATTTAATTTCCTTAATAAATTTCTTTATAAAGAATTTTTCTTGTCAAAAGAACATGAGATTAGGGGCAACCCGAAAGCTTTTTGGTCTTTTGTTAAATCAAAGAATTTTAACGGAAATTTTTTTAAACCGTGTGATGATGCGGCTAATATGTTTGCATTATTTTTTAGCTCGAATTTTGAGCCTTTCAAAGTAAAAAATATCTCAAATTTGGGAGTGCTTTGTAACTTGAATATTGGCTCCCTAGTCTTGTCCGAAGATGATGTGACTGAGGCAATTGCTCGGGTCAAAAGTACCTTTAAATCCGATTGTGATGGTATCTGCACTATTTTATTTAAGAAAACTGTCGTATCGTTAGTGCTCTTACCTTTATTTTAAATTTATCGCTTAAAGAGGGAGTGTTCATTAATAGGTGGAAATCTGCTTTAGTGACTTCAGTTTTTAAGGATGGTGTAAAGGATGACGTAACGTGTTATAGGCCTATTTTTAAATTATTATGTGTTTCAAAAATTTTTGAGCACATTATTTTTAAAAAATTGTTTTTTCAAGTCAAACAGTTGATAACCCCCTATTAGCACGGTTTCGACGCTGGTAGGTCAACAATTACAAATCTTACCCTTTTCAGTGAATATTGTTTAGCTGCCTTGGAGCATGGTAATCAAGTTTAAGTTATTTATACAGATTTTTCTAAAGCGTTTAATAAGTTGTCAAATTCCATTCTACTATCAATGGCATGGATCAAGTCCAACTTATCGAATCGAATTTGCAGAGTGCGTATTGAGGGTTACGACTGCAAGCCATGTCTGCGAACGTCGGGTGTACGTCAGGGTAGCATTCTTGGCCCATTGTTATTTAATTTAGTTATTATTGATATAGGTAGGTATTTTTTTAATTCTTAGTATCTTCTATATGCTGACGATTTAAAGTTGTTTAAGAAGTTGGTAGCTGTTTTTTTAATTCTTAGTATCTTCTATATGCTGACGATTTAAAGTTGTTTAAGAAGTTGGACTCGATTGTTGGTGCGCATATTATTCAAAATGATATCGATAATTTAATGAATGGTGCCGCCTCAATAGCTTACATTTAAACATCAGTAAATGTGTCCATGTTTCCTTTTATAGATCTCAGAAGCCCTTTGTCCTAGCATTTAATATTAATGGTACTAAATTAGTCACCTCGGATTCTAAACTCGACTTGAGTGTGATGTTTGATAGCTCGTTAACATTTGTTACCCATCTAGAATTCATACTTCCTAGAGCCTATAAGATGCTTGGTTTTTTGAAAAGAAATAGCTCTGATTTTACTGACCCTTACAAACTAAAGCTTATTTTTACGTCTTTTGTAAGATCTAAGCTTGCTTCTGTTATATGGAGTCCTTATGTAAGTTCTCTTATCTCACGTGTTGAGAGACTTCAACGCATTTTTATGAAATTTATCACACGTTTGTTACTATATTTGGCATGTACTCCATATGAATCTAAATGCTTGATCGCGTAGATAAATTCAATCTGTTTTTCTAGTATATGACATTATCAATGGCAACATTGATTGTCCTGATCTGCTTTACAACATACCATTTTATATACCTTCCAAAGAGCTGTTTGATTTACAATTTCATCGCACTAATTATGCACGTAACACCACTTTATTTCGAAAATATAAAAAATAAGTTAAAAACTATACTTTTTAATATTTTAAAATAATTGTCATTATTTAGTTTTCTATTTTACATATGTACATACTTATGTTACCTTTATTCTTGTACTATTTTTAATATTTTTGTTAAGTTCTATTTTATTTATTTTGTAAACATATTCGCTAATTACTTTTTGTTATCATAGTCTGTAAGGATTATTGTCCAAAGACTGAAACAATAATAATTAAATATACATTGATCATTACATATCTAAAACGCTCTCATCAGGGAATCACACACCTATACTAAGTATAAATTTCGAAAAAGCTTTCGATCGTGTAGGGATCCGGTAGCATGTTTACGTTTGTAATACATAAATACCTTCTTAAAAGTGCATGAATATAAAATAAAAAATAAGTGTCAAGTTCAGCTAGAAATTTACTTGGACTGCAGACATCACTTGACACATCGTGCCATTGCACTTGAAATATTTTTTCATTGCTGCTGCAGTTAAACATGCCGTTTGCCTCACATTTCATGATTTCAAATTAAATTTTGATTCCCATCGCACTAATTCTAAGTAGTCAGAAGTGTCCAAATATAAAAACATATGTAAGTTCTAATATAAGCATAGAATTAAAGGGTTATAGCCTGTTCAGCGATCTACCTTTTGAGAACAGACGACCTATTTCGTGCCTAGCGATTAAGCTTGAAATTGAGTTCATTTTTTTTTTTTTTTTTTTTTGGAAATAAAAGCTTTTTTGTTCGTATTAAAATGTCATAAAACAATGTTTTCATCATTCTTTCGGTTGTAATTCTTAAAGCTTCTTTCAAAGAAAATAAAATTTTTTTATTGAAAAAGAAAAGAAGCAACCCTATCAATCAGCTGCAACAATAAACAAATAGAATAAGTTTTAAATTTATTTGTTTAAAATATATGTATAAAAAAGCAATGATTTCATCTATTGCACTTGGTTTTTTAATAGCGACCGAGATAATACAGAAACTCGTCTCTGTCGCAGAAGATTGCGAGACACAACAAACGTTCTGGAGTTTCCAGAACTTTCGAGTTAATAAGGAAGTTTTTTTAATGCTGCTGGAAAAAATGGAACCTGCAATGAAAAGGAACAGCAGAAAAGTTTCTCGCAACTGGTAGCTACTAATTTTCTGTTGGAAATGAATGTATTTCATACATGTCGAAATCAAAAGTTTCAGAAGTTCTAAATGAGTGTGTAGACATATGTGAAAACTACATATGTCCTAAATAGATAACACTAGCAAAAAGAATAGAGGAGGAATACAAGACCAAAGCGAGTTTTTGCAATGGTGCTGGTATGCCTAGAGTTGTAGGCTGTGTTGACGGTATGCACATTCGGATTAAGTCGCCGGGAAAACAACACAAATATCTGTATTACAACCGAAAAGGTTTTTACAGCATTAATGTAATGATGGTAAATTGTTTCCAAAATAAATAATATATTTAATAACTTATATAGATATTACTTCTTACAGATATGTGACGATAATATCGTAGTAAATTACGTGGACGCCAGACACCCGGCTGCAAACCATGATGCCTTTGTTTGGGACCAGAGTGCGGCTCATATTTTTTTTTAAATACTTATTTAAAAGACAAAAGAAATACGAGGCTCTTAGGTATGTATGTCTGTATATATATATATATATATATATATATATATATATATATATATATATATATATATATATATATATATATATATATATATATATGTATATTTATACATATGCTCTATTTCATACAAAACTGATTAATTTCGAAAAACATCTAATAACAGGTGATTCTGGATACAAGCTTCAGCCGTATATGATAACTCCATATCGGAATCCTACAGGCCCTGTTGAAAGAAAGTTTAATGAAAAACATTGTAAAATAAGGAACATTATAGAACGCTGTTTTAGTGTCATTTAAAACCGACTGAGGTGCATTATAGGCTCCAGAGGATTGCACTACCGTCCACAAAAAGTTACAAAGATTGTAAATGCCTGTTGTGCATTGCATAACATTTGCATTTTTTCCAAAAATAATTTGCCTCCCTACGAAGTTGGTCAGGAATATGATAATGTGGAACATATTTTTGAATCTTCAGAAGTTGAGATGACAACTGTAACAATTAGAGATCAAATAGCTAGAAACATAATTTGAAAATAAAACTTCTTTTTAAATAATTATAAAAAACACTTGTATTTTATTCCCCGCTATTGATTTTATTTTTATTATATTTTGATCTCAATTTCCATACAGATACATAAACACTTATTTTGTATTTGTATGTACATATTTATATTTATATGTGTATGTATACGTATTTGTAGTTTTTTTTTTTTAATTTTTTCACTTCTCTTTTAGGAAATTTAATATTTCCTTTATACTACTCTCGATGCCACACAGCGACTTTGCCATCAAGCCAAGCTCTCTGGTCTGCGTCCTCATCTCGTCTATTAGTGCGCCATTTTGATCTACCTGAGACTTTAAAAGTTTTATTTGAATATTTTGTTCCGAATTGTTTTCAGGATTTTTTCGTTTCCTTTGTGTCGTTGTTGACTTCTTTAACCTATGAAATGGTGAGTTTGGTGTTGATAACAGTTTCGTGTTCTGAGGATCACTTTGTTCCAAAGTTGTAGGGGTCACAACTGCTACTGTTTTGGAAATTCTAGGAGTTGTTTCCAAAACAATTGCTTTATTCGACGATGGCTTCAATGTAACACCAAATGTGTTATTGTCGAATGGAACAGCTGCGGAAAGGTGACATATTTTGTCTATGTCATTTTCTAAGTCCGTCAGTAAATGAAAACAGGACGGACCACCACCTGTTGACTTCATTTGTTTTGCAATCGCAGCAATTTTTGCCTTTGTTCAGCATTTTAGTTCTGCCCATATCTAAATATAAAACAAATAAAATATTTAGATAAATACAAATATCTAACATCTTACCTTTTTCCAGTCCGACCCACTTCTTGTTGGAGGTCCGATTGCGTTTATTCGCTGAGCCACTAAATCCCATTTGCCCTCAATTAATTTTTTACTTTTACCGAAAATTCGGCTTGCAGTAGCCAATTCTGGAAACTCGTCCATTGATCGGACCAAAACTTTAAATTGTTCAGCACTAGTTTTTTTTTATTCTACAAAGTATGGTTATTAATTGAAAGGTTTCTTATTCTTAAAAAACAAATAGATACTTACGATTTTTTGTTAAAAACATCCATTATTTAAACTTCTGTATTAAAATTTAAAAATTATTCAGATTATTCTGATTGTTAAATTTGACAGTTGGTTATGTTTGTGTTGTACATATGTGAACCAATTTTTTAAGCAAAAGCTTAAAGCTTATTCGTTACACTCAAAATTAAGTATATGAAAGCCAAAATTTAAATTCGCTTGTTGTTTGGCATACAATACATCAAAAAATATGTTTCAAAAACAGGATAGTAATCTTTCTTTTCAGGTTTTGTTTAAAAGAATAAGATTTTTCCAACAAAAAGACAATAAATAAATATTTTACTTAGAGCAATACTAATCGTTGCTCAGTATAAATAAAAACAGATTTATTTTATGGTAACATGGCGATCGTGTCATTTTTGAAGGAAAGTCTACCTGGCCCAAAGGCATCGCAAACAATTTTTTGAGAGAAGTCCACCTGGCCAAAAGGCATCGCAAACAATTTTTAAAGGCAGCTCCGCCAAGCCAAAAGGCATAAAAAAAATTTATTTTGAAGAAAGATTCACCGTCAACATAATTTAATCTACAATGAAAATCAACTGACGAAAGGAGAAAAAAAGCATTAAATTATAATAAAAATTCTTAGATTTTAACAAGAAGTGCGCATTAACGCACTTTTATTGCCTATAAGCGTTAATATTTTTTTCTTTAACTTTTTATTAAAGTATGTCATCTTTAGGCACTAAGCCACTCACTAACCATAGAAGAGTATAAAAAGCGCCAAGTACGACGACAAGTAGAAAAAGCGATAACAACACCAGAAGTTAAAAAGCTCAAACGCAGAGGAAGCTACACTAACAAACTAAAAGATAAAAAGCCCTCTTGCTTAGAGAAATAAATAATAATCCACCACCAAGCTGGGGAAAATTCAAACATGTGAGAGAGAATATTCCACATTGATAAACTTATAAAATCAATGAATAAGCAATGATTAAATAATAATATATAATCGTACAAATACATAGATATATGTAACTTTTTAAATATTACAAAATATACAGTAATAAAATTAATTAATATATAATTATCAAAATTGTAAATGATTCTTAGTAATTATGAGTAAAACGACTAAAAGAAATATGTGGAATGTTTGGAAGATCCATTCAAGTTACAATAAACCAGATTTTATCCACTAAGCTTACTCTAGTAAATGGCATACCGCACGGCTCTCCGCTGTCCGTAATACTATGTCAATTCGCACATAATCAAATCAGCAATGAATTCAGTACTACATATGCTTTCAACATGTACCAACTGAAAAGACTATCATAAAAAATATCTGTACAACAACGGTCTCATGTTTCCACCCTCATTTGAAAAATCGAACTTTGTTTATAAAACAAAATTTAATATTCTAATTTATATGTTTCTTTTTTAATTTCTAAATAATATTTTACAGTATAAAAAATTACTTTATTTATAATAAAATAATTAATTCTTATCTCTTTAAATATTTTTTTGTTGTAGTCTGTAGAGGCTTCGCTATACTGACTTCTTAACACTTTTTTCAAAATCAAACGCTTCTTGCTGTAGGAAAACACCTTAAAGTAAAAGAAGATATACATTTATGTATAAATTATTTAATACGCAATAAACAAATAACTTTTTGATTGTCTAATCTATAGTACATACCTCTCAGGGAGTTATTAACCACAGAGAGCTTTCAGAGGGCTTGCTTATCCCACCTTCCATCCCAAAAAAAATTGAGCGCATCACAGTGCTGACATCCTGCGATATCCCCTTAATCATATGTAAATGTGATGTCTAAAAAATATAAATGTAAGATTATTAAAATACTTTAAGCATGAACTTAAGTTCTTTACCATTGCTTCAGTAAAACCTTTCGACTCCTCCAACTTTCTCTCCAACTCTTCCATCGCTAGAAGGTTCTGCAAAGGGAGCATGCTGACGACTTCATCAAGTTTTGAGTCGTAAGTCTCCCCAGTCAGCCGACAGACGGATTTCTCAACCTTTTTAATGACTACTTGCACTCCATCAAAATTTTTGGACAATACGAATTGCAAAACTTCTTAAAATTTAAAATAAATTATAATTTTATACTCACATACTTTCCCAAAGTTTTCTAAGCGGGGTTTTGATTTCCTTCTGACCCTGGACCTAATCTTGAAAGGGAAGGAATGCATTAAATGGAAAAATATTTTAAGCCAATATAACCTTTTAAACGTTATAAATAACCTTTGTATTTCCGATCACTTTTGGACGACAGTGATGTTGGGGCACACATCTTGAGTGTTTCTACCAAATACTGTTGTTGACTGAAAATCAGAGAAATACATAAAATTAAGCAAATAAGGAGAAGTTTTACACATTAAAAAACAACTTACAATTTTGGATTTAAAGGCTTCATAAGTTCTTCCAACTCGAATCTAACTCTTTAAAGGCTGTGGCGGTTTTAAGTACCCGCAACATTCCTGTGAAGTTTTGAGTTTCCAGTGTCAGGTTCATTGGACACAATCTCTGCACTTGAACTGCTTGCAATCCCAAAAGCAACTTACCTTTCTAATTCCACATTGAACTATTATATTTATTTTAATTGTTTGTTTTTTATTTATTTTTTCTTTAATTTTTGCTTTTATTAAATCGACATATCACTTTTATAACTATTTGATAAATGCGCAATTTTCTTAACGTCACGAAAAAGAACATATATTAGTTGTTTCACTCTTCACATGATTTGTTTGTTTGGGGCAAACAACGTTGCAACTGACAAGAAATTTCTCTTCCTTATTTTTTCTTTCAAAATTTACAAAAATTCCTTAAAACGGGCTAACTTTTAACAACAAATTTAATAAAAATTTTGTATGACCTTTGGCACAATTTTAATTATAACACATTTTGTAAGCTGTATTTTATAGTTTGCTGCATTATTATCTATAAACTCAAGCGAAAAACATAATTTAGTCTATTAAAAAAAATCATCCCAATTCATTATCAAAAACGCTACATAGGCAACGCTGTTAAATTGTGTTAGTATTAGTTTCTGTCAAGCATTTCTTGCTGGGTAGATATTATCCCAAATCCAGCCGATGGCCTTGGTAGCCAGTTCTAACCTTCAGGGTCAAATATTATTAATTTTATATTTATATAATAAATAAATAATAATAAAATAAATAATAATAAAAATAAATAATAATAATATTATTGTGAAACCGTGTATTCCTCAAAGTAGCCATCTTGATCCAATTTTATGTACGCTTTTATCAATGATTTACCTACTGCTATCAAATGTTCTGATTTACGCAAATGGTGTAAAAAGTTTTCATAGTTACAACAACTTTGACAACCACAATTTCCTTCAACGGGATTTATGCAGCTTTTTGTTTGGTGCACTATGAATTTAATAGCGTTACATTTAAAGAAGTGCAAGCATATGCATTTTTCCATAAGTATTGATACATACAATTTTATAAGTGTTATCAATTGGAAATTGTGGATTCAATTCTAGATTTGGGTATTTTATTAGATGCTAAATTATACTTTATTCCACATATTACTATGATATCAAATAATAATAAGGCTAATTTTGAAATATGGGTATGTTTTTTGGGACCCACAGTATATCGTGCATTGTAATAAAATTGAGTCTGTTCAAAAACAATTCGTGTTGTTTTGCTTACGATATGTGTACCGTTATAACTTTTTCAATTTACCGTCATAAAGACCCAGACTTGCTGAAATGGGACTACCGTCTCTACAAAGCCGAAGAACTAGATTTAATGTCACGATTTTATTTAATTACTGGAGATGTTTGTTCGGACTTCTGTCTTGAAAACGTACCATTCAACATTCCTGTACGTTCAACAAAAAATTTTAAACCAATTTAAATTCAATTTGTTGCCCAAAATTATGTCAAAGTTGACCCCTTTAGAAGAATTTTGTTTTGCGATTTTAACAATGTTTATAGTTTAATTGATTTTTCTTAAATGTAAACATTAGTAAACGAAATATAATATTGTTTTTAAATACTTAATTTATGTGTAATGTAATTTAAAGTATTAAATTATAAAAAACCAAGCATAAATCTGGTTTACGGACGCAGCTTATTTATGTTTTAAGCAAAAAAATGGAAAATTTGGGGCTGACCCTTAGTTTCAGATTTACTGTCTTACAAAGTTTGTATGTACAGTATGGCATATATCGAGTATTTTGTAGTGGAGTGAGATAATATGGGTATCATTGGAAAGGTAATTTCAATATACATACATATATTCAATTGAAAATGAATATATTAAAAAAATATATATAAAAGAAACAGGTAACGACCAAAAAAAATATTTTTTTTATACAAACATAATTCCTATAGCAAATATATTAAGTCTAGTGGCAAGTGGACTTGGTATTACTATGAGAGAGTAAACGTGTTTTTTAGTTGCGGTCGACTAAATTATCTATTTTATATTATTTGGAGTCTATTTGGATTGCTAAAAATTTTTCTAAATAAAATGTTTTGCTATTGCAGTTAATGAAACACAAAAATATTAATTAAATTTGCTAATCAATAATATTTGTGAATAATTATATATCACGTTTTGTTATTACAAAAAAAAAGCAAAGAAGAAAATAAAATTAACAGTTATCCAACCTAACTCTTTCTATATACAGAAAAATTAAAGAAAGATATATTGAAGTAAAAACGTAAAATTTTATAATCATGCCTGTTGCTTCTAAATGTATAATTTGTATCAAAAATGTGAACAAATCTGATAATGGTCTAAGATGTAAACGGTGTCATAATTGGTATCATGCTTCTTGCCTAAAAATTTCGGATGAAGTATATGCTACGCTTGGAAAAAAAGATAGCGTGTTGGATTTCACATTCCTCAATTGTCGTAAAAACCCACCATCTCAAAATAATGATGTAGTTTCTTCTGATTTGTCTCGTTGCATTGATGATTTGGACAAAAGGATTAGTGCAAATTTTAAAAAATTTACCGAACAATTATCAGTAAGGGATACTTAGAAGTTTTTTTAAATAATTTAAGTAATTTGAAAATTGGACATATAAATACACAAAGTTTAAGACCTTCAGGCAGATCTTCTAAATAAGACGAATTACGTTTAATTTTAGAAAATAAACCTCTAGACATCTTTTGCGTAACTGAATCATGGTTTGATCCTGAAATTTCAAATGCTACTTTGGATATTCCGGGATATGTCGTGTGCAGAAGTGATCGACCATCTCATTTTAGAGTTGGTGGTGTTGCCTTTTATATTTCCAAGAGTATTAAATTCAAGTGCGTCTATCGTTGTACAGAATATTTTACTTGTGAAGCTTTATTTATTGAAATATATCTTGAGTCGGGTACAGCAGAGGACAACTTAATTTAGCTGAGCAATTTTTTGGCGATATTCTTGTTCGATATAATAACATTGTTTTGGTAGGTGATTTTAACAATGATCTCTTTGTACCGTCTAAAGCTCAGGAAATAAATACGTTTTTTATGCGTTATGGCTTAAAATGCATTCATAATTCTTTAGCTACCCATTATGATTCGCACCATCATTCAGCTTCACTTATTGATTATTTTGCAGTTAGTCAAAATTTATTAATGAATACCTCTGCTCAGTTTCAGATTCCGGACATTTCGCACCATTCTTTAATAACTTTGGCCTTAGAAATACCTATTATTTTAACTTCTAATATTGTTGCTTATAGGGATTATAATAGTGCAGATGTGGCAGGTATAGAATAATTTTTACTTGGTACTGATTTTTCACAACTTTATGATACTGGTGATGTTAACCTACAGCTTCATTTCTTTAATAATCTTTTTAACGATCTTCTTAATTATGTTCCATAAAAAAGAGTGTCGCATAATAAAAAGAATAATTTTTTGAAATTAACAAATGAAATTAAATACTTTAGATCGTTACGTAACATTGCATTAAATACAAATTTTTTGTAATCGAAATGATCATAACTGGGAAATTTATCGACAGCTTCGAAATCAAACTAAAAAAATGATTAGGAATTTGAAGAAACAACAGCATACACGCGTTTTTGACTTAAGTAATACAAAGCAAATGTGGAAGGCTTTTCGAAATGATGGTGCTGTAGGTGATTTCTATGCAAACAGTAATGTTGATGTCAATCAAATTAATCAAACTCTTGTTTGTAATCAGTTAGATATTGATTATTATTATTATTATTATCCCTTTTCTAATGTAACTGAAACAGAATTATTCAATGCGATTACTAAGATAAAATCGACATCCCTTGGTTTTGATGGTGTTTCAATTAATTTTTAGTAATACTTTTTCCTTATATCAGTAGACATCTTCTTTATTTTATTAATAATATAATTACTTCATCTGCTTACCCGGATGGGTGGAAAATTGCAAGAATTTTGCCTATCCCAAAACACGGGACTGAAATCGCTATTGACAAAATGAGGCCTATTAGCATTTTGCCTACACTATCTAAAGCTGTTGAACGTTTAATTAAAGACCAGATCGCAGATTTAATAGAAAGTAAAAAACTCTTGCGTGATTGTCAATATGGTTTCCGTCATGGTCGTAGCACAAATATGCTGTTGATGGCTTTGACAGAAACTATTAGAGATAATTGGAATAAAGGGAAGGATAATGTTTTAATTTCAATTGACATAACTAAGGCATTTGATCAGATTAGTCATTTGTTGTTAAAAAATAAACTTAATTGTAAGTTCTGCTTTTTAAGATCTGCTTGTCGATTGATGTGGTCGTATTTATCTGGTCGTAAACAATATGTTTCTATACATGGGTTGGATTCAAATTTACTTTACGTGCAATCAGGAGTACCTCAAGGTTCTGTTATTGGCCCTACCTTATTTACATTGTTTTTAAACGACATTGTAGAATTCCTTTGTTATAGCACTTGTAGACCCTTCATATTGCAGATGATTTGCAATTGCTGTGGTCAAGTGATCGTCAGTTCTTGGATGCCCTTGAAGCCACTATAAATTATGATTTAAATACTTTAAATCTTTGGATGGGGACTAACTCTCTGTTAACCCCAATAAAACTAAAGCTATGATTTTCAAATGTAACAGATCTGGTACTTTTAATCTAAACCTAAACATTTGTAACACTTCTATTGAAACGGTCAATAATTTGCGCTGTCTTGGAGTTATAATTGACAACAAATTGTCCTTTGAGCCGCATATCAATAACTTATGATCTAAAGTTTGTTTTACCTTGCGTAGGCTATATCACCTTAATTTATATTTACCATTATATGTCAAGAGGACTATTGCTTATGCTTTGCTAATGTCTCAAGTAAATTATTGTATTGAAATAATATCTGGTTGCTCTGAAACTAACTGTAACAAAATTAAGCACATTATTCATAGAATAGTTCGTTATGTTTATAGTTTACGTTTAAGAGCGCATGTGTCTTTAGATTTAAGAAATTTTTTAAATTCTACATTTGGTGACTACCTTAAAGTTCGTTTATTAATATATCTTTTTAAAATTATTAAATATCGTATACCAGAGAGTATTGCACGTTTTATATCTTTTGCCAGTTCTGAAAGAAATCCTCAAATTCTTCTTCTTATTTCTAATGCGGCTTATGAACACTCTTTTACTAAAAGAGCTGCTAGGTCTTGCAATAGTTAACCGATAGTTTTTCGTGCTTTTATTGGTTCTGTAACAATATTTGAACGAATGCTTTGTGAATATTTCACATCTTCATATTCCTAAGTACTGATTCTTGGATTCATTACTTCATATATTTATAACGTAATGTTTATATATAAATATATTTTAGATTTTATATTATATTATTCTCATAGTTTTTTAAACTTGTAATATATTTATATTGGCCAATTAGGCTACAAATAGCATATGAATAAAAAAATGAAATGAAAAAATGAAATATTATATGAAAAAGATTTAGCAGAAAATCTTTATTAAGCGAAGCCGGTGTTGGTCATACCATAGAAGAGCAAACTTTTCCGCCCAGCCAAATGTTGGCTACGCAGAAAATCTTTAGTAAGCGAAGCCGGTGTTGGTCATACTATAGGGTAGAAAATTCTTGCGCCCGGCCGATCAAGTTATGTTTATTTATTTATTTATTTTTTTTTTTTGAAGTGTCAGCCCCAAATTTTCCATTTAAAACTTTTTGTTTTAAAACAAATTTTACACCCAATAGACAGCTTTTTTTAATTTTTAAGCTGCGCCCGTAAGCTAGATTTTTTTCAAAAACCATATATCAGTCTAAGTATTTTATATAGGCTAAAATAATAATAAAAAAACTTCTGAAATGATGAATAGCAAAATTATATTTATATTCCTTCAAGAGCTCTCAAAGAACATAGTGCCTCTAGGTACGGATAGTATTTTTTTTTTAAACGAAAGCTGTGTTTGATTGTCGGGTCTTGCGTACATACTTCTCAACGTTCCATAGATAGTACTTTGTTATTTTGTTACTGATGTTAGTTAAGCCATAAACTTTATGATTAAAAAGAAGCGATTTGTGGATCATAATATAACGATTTAACCATAATGGATGCTTAATTATGAAAAAAAGTTGTAGGAAGACGCAACAGAAATATACAACAAAATAAAACTTACCGACAGAAAAATGCAATATTTAGGCCCGTTTGTCACTCCTATAATTGTTTTTTGAAATAAGTAATCCAGATTACAATTAGTATAGGCGCTAAACACGGCTGTTTATAAATTATCAAAAGAAACAATATTTAATTTTTATTTCTAGCTTAAAATCACGTTAAATGTGGAGTATTTATCACTGTTGGATAAAAACCAAAAGTACTATATCAATTCATTGTTTATTTGACAATTAAGAGGAAAACAAACTATGAACTTAGGAGAAGATAACAAACTCGGAGAATCCGCAAACTTTTTTTGCAGAGTTGTAAAAAAAGGAGTATTATTGTTGTTCATAACAAAAATGTAAATAAAATTTGACAAAAAATAAGACCTTTTCGAAACGGTCACAATTCGTCAATTTTTAATAGATTTTAAAATAACAATTAGAAATGAAATGCTCTAAGCTTGCAGAATCAGATTTTCAGGTTGTCACTTTCGCCATTTTAAAAATGAAGGAGCTACACCCAAAACATGTAGTCATTAATTGCGATGGTTTCTTAGTTATAGACACATCATAGCGACTGACGCCAATCGATAGAGGCTTAAAGTACGAATCGATCGTGGTATGCATCGTTCCTTGCAAGACTGTACGAAAAAAGTTATAAGCCAGCAAACTTTAAAATGGTAAAAAAAATCGCTCAAAAATATAAGTTAAGTTTCTCGCTTATATCTCGAAAACTATTCCACGTGCAAATATACTGCTATAAACGATCGAAAGGGGATAAAAATAGGAATCGATCGTGGTATAGTTTGTTTTCTGAAAGTGTACGAAAAAAGTTATTAAGCGGTAAACTTTTTAAATTTGAGAAAATCGCTGAAATTTATCATTTTAGTTTTTTGCTTATATCTCTGAAACTATTCCGCGTGCACATATACTGCTATATACGATCGAAAGAGGATAAAAATACGAATCGATCGTGGTATAGTTTGTTTTCTGAAAGACTGTATGGAAAAAGTTATTAAACGGCAAACTTTTTAAAATTAAAAAAATCGCTGAAATTAATAATTTTAGTTTTTTGCTTATATCTCGGAAACTATTCTACGTGCACATATACTGCTATATACGATCGAAAGAGGATAAGAATACGAATCGATCACGGTATAGTTTGTTTTCTGAGAGACTGTACGAAAAAAGTTATTAAACGGCAAACTTTTCAAATTTGAGAAAAATCGCTAAAATTCGTTTAGTTTTTCCATATACTTTAGAACAAATTTTTCATACAAAATTCATTTTAAAATAAACTTGAAATTAACATTAATTTGTATGCATAAAGAATAAAACGGATATTGACATACCTTTGGAATGTAAGTGGATACTCTCTTTAGGGGAAAAATTTGCAATTCCTATAGACAAAAAGAATTTTTCTCCCTTACATATAATAGCGGATATTGAACAATGTATACAAGTAATGGACGAAAAAGTGGACAAAGAAAAAGAAATCGCAAGAAATACACTCGCCTATAATATTAATAGATTTAAAAGAAAAATAAAAAGTACGCCAAAAGAAAAGTATATATTGAAAATTTACAATAACACTAGGACTTTCTTAAAGAAACACCCAAATTTAGTTATAACTAAAGCAGACAAAGGAAACAAAACGGTTGTTATGTACAGACATGAGTACACACAAAAAATGGAGGAATTACTAGGAGACAAAAATACATATAAGACATTGAGATCTGACCCTACTACAGCACTCCAAAAAGAAAATAATAACATAGTGTGTTCACTATTCAAAACTGGTGATATTGATTCAATGCTGAAAAAGAAACTATTATGTTCATCTGCTAATAGTCCTAGAATATATGGCCTACCAAAAATACACAAACCAAATACCCCTCTTAGACCAATTGTATCATCAGTTCAAGTACCTTGTTACAAATTATCCAAACATGTAGGACAAATTTTGAAAAATATAGTTTCAGATAAATATAATATCAAAAATTCTTCTCAAATGATTGACAAATTAAAAAACATATGTATAGAAAATGACGAAATATTAATATCTTTTGACGCGATTTCCCTATTTACGAACATCCCAGTTAATATGGCAATAAGAAATATCTTGACCGAATGGAACACAATAAAGCAGCACACGAAGATTAGGAAATCTAAGTTCCAAAAAATTTTACAATTCTGTTTAATTGACAACAATTATTTTAATTATAATGGACAAATCTACAACCAAATATTTGGGATGCCAATGGGCAATCCTTTGTCTCCAACGATTGCTGATATCATATTAGACAAATTACTTGACGATGCTATAGCTGAACTACAGACAAAAAATATATATATTAAATATATAGCTAAATACGTGGATGATATATTGGCTATAGTAAAACTTAAGGACAAGGACGAAATTCTAAAAACCCTAAATAGATATCACAATAAATTACAGTTTACAATCGAAATAGAAGAAAAAGGAATCATCACATATTTGGATACAAAACTAATAAGGAAAAATAACAAAATAATAATTGACTGGTACGAAAAAGAAACAGCCTCTGGTAGGATAATGAATTTTAACTCAACGCAACCAAAATACCAAATTATAAACACCGCAAAAAACCTAATAAGAAGAGTTTTGAACATCAGTGATAATAAATTCCACAATAACAATATTAAACGAATTAAACAAATACTACAGGACAACAGCTTCCCTACAAAATTAATAAAATTTCTTATTGAATCTACGTATAACGAAATAATAAACAACAAAAATCAACATTCATGTAACACAACGGTTAAAGATACAAAAACTTTTTTCAGTGTACAGTACATTCTGGGGCTCACTGACAACAAAATCATAAGAAAAACAATAAAAACAGAAAAAGTTAGTTTGGCGTACAAACCAAACAAAATTCTAAAATCAATATTTACTAACGTAAAAGCGCCAATAAATAAATTACAACAAAACAACATTGTGTACGAAATAAGGTGTAAGGGAAAAGAAGAGCAAAGTTGTGATCTCATATACATTGGCACAACAAAAAGTGCTTTACATACAAGAATGAACGAACACAAGATGGACATTGAAAAAAGAAAAAGATCGACTGCACTAGCTCAACACATCATAGAAACAGGACACACAGCTGACTTCGATAAGATTAAAATACTTGACAAAGAAAAAGTGGAGAAAAAACGTTTCATAATTGAGAGCTTACATATACAACAAAAAATTACAAAAACAATGAATCATAAAGAAGACACTGACAACATAAGCGCAAGCTATAGAGTTGCACTAAAATAAAAATTTAAAAAGTACAACTGTTAATAAAAGAATTAGTGCAATGTTTAAATGTTTGTCTTTTGTAAAATTCTTTTTATTGTTTACTTTTAAATGTAATATTGCTTAAATTATTGTAAGTTCTGATTGTTGTTTTTTGTATATATATTTTAATAATAATAATTTTATTAAATACAGACGAATATCCCTTGAAAAAGTCAACAAAAAAATGACGAAACGTCGGGATTAAAAAAATGTAATAAATTTGGTTTTCATTACATTTATCTAAATAGGCCTAATTAGCTTATATAAAAAACAGTAACATAATCTTACTAAATATATTCATTACAGTGATTATGTGAACCGCTGTGGATGCAGTATGTTTTAATAATGCAGGAACAAAGAAAATGGTTTCTGGTGCTAAACTACCTACTGGACATAAATAAATGCAAAAACCAATAGGTCCTTTTCAGGACCAGCAAAAATATTTTAGAAGGAGATTATTATTTTCAAAAAATTATGATTTGTTTACGATTTATTACTATAAGTTAAAAATTTTTACAAGTAAAAAAAGTATTTACAAGAGCTTAAAACTTTTTTAGTAAAAACTAAAAAACTTATGTAAATATAAATCCAACATTAGGATCGAAATTAGATATTTTACTAAATATAAAGTAAAAGGATAAGAAAATTCAACGCAAACATCGACAATCATTAGTATTATCCATGGCAGCAGTAATGCCCGTTTATCCTAAAATAAAGAGCAGTTAAAAACATTAAAAAACAAGTAAAAGTACTACATTCGGCTATGCCGAATCTTATATACCCTTCATCATGTATGTTAATCTAGTTTAGTGAAGTAACTTTGGAACAAATCTAGTTTACGAACGCAGCTTTAAAATTAAAAAAAGGCTCGTAACCCTAAAACTAAGGGTCAGTCCCAATTTTTCCCATTTAACATTTTTTTGCTTAAAATTTAATTTTACACCCTGTAGACAACTTTTTTTTAATTTTTAAGCTGCATTCGTAAACTAGAATTAAGCCGTTACTTCATTCAAAAAAACAAATATTAGAATGACAAAGAATTATAAAATAAGAAAAAAATTAAGTACGATAAATATTTTTTTTTTAAGAATTGTACACAAAACTGTCATCGGCTTTTAGTAGGTTAAGCATTTTTTTTAAATTTTAGTATTTTCCAAAAGTCATTTCAAAAGCTTTTAAATGATACCCATATTGACCATAATGACATTGCCATTGAGTGCCCATTTTGTCGCTGGATGTTTTTTTCTTATTTTTTAGTTCTCTATCTCCCCATATATTTGTTTTTTTTGATTGGAGATACTTCATTATTCCAAATGTTATGGAGAAGTTAGAAGCAGGCGTGGTGTTTTGCCCACTGCCTCGAAGGACATGGACCGATAATGCTGATATCCAATAGCACCTCTTTCGGCACTATGTCTAATCGATTGACGTATTTATTTATTTATTTTTTTGTGAAATGATTTCAACACTAACACGGACGGACAGACGGACATCGCTTAATCGACTTCGCTATGCATAAAGATTCAGAATATACTCATTTACTTTATGGGGAAATGGATATTGTAGAAATTACACACGAAATGACAAACTAATATATACTCCTTTTTTCACTTTTTATGGTGAAGGATATAAAATTAAGTTTTATTTACCTGAAAATGTTAAGAACAATGTGTGCAGCCAACGAAATATCTTACATAACCATCCATTGCCTGTAGTACCTCTATAGGATCTTCAGTTTTATCTGAATTTGCTGCCTGAACCGCGTTATCCTGGCTGAGATCCAATGCACCCAATATATTGTTTTGAGGCGTAAATGGGTCCGCAATCACCTTACTATCATCTTCGGCACAATTGATGGCCGCTATTGGCAAAACATCCCGCCAGTCGTATAAATTTTCAGCCAGTAGCTTATAAGACGGGGCAAATCTACGACAATGCCCGCAATAACTATTATTAAATTCAACTAATATTGAATGATTTGTATCCAATACTTGTTTTTAAAATAAGTATTGGTTAAGATTCTTACTTAATCAGTGGAATTATATAGACCCAATTCTTCTTGCTTTTTTGTTTCTTGATACGAACTTGCTCCTGCAGCACTGGTCACTGCCACCAAAGTAATTTTTTTATTTAATTATTTATTTAAACTACTTAAAAGGAAGACTAAAAAGTGTTTAATTGGCAATGTTTTGTCTTTTTTTTTTTCTACAGAATACAAAAAATTTCACATCAAATGTTTTTGACAGGCGTATACATTTTACACAAACAAAAATGCCTGATGTTGTTGTATTGTTGTATTTATTTTTCTAACGCTGCCACCTTGTAAAATTAATTCGCCTTGATATATATATTATTAATTTTGTAGTTGTCGTTTTAATGTATATAAAAAAAGATCACATTTAACTTTTTTCAGATGTGTAATTAATGAGCCGGTCATTTGAAATTTAAAATTTTTCATTGGCAACACTATACTAAATGGATTTATTTTTGTTAGCAAGGGTGGTTTTACAATACAGAAAGGAAAGCGTGAGGTAAGTATGAAGATAAAATATTTTTGTTATTTTATTGAATTTTCTTAAATATTTATTTTATTTCTTTGCAGGTTATTTTGCGGGATTTTTCATTATTACATTTTATCGGACTGATGTCTCACAGAAGACAAGCTTAACTTTGCGCAAGACTATGAAGCTGAACAAGCTTACACATACACCAAGGGTAAATGCATTTTTGCCTCTGGTTCTCCATTTAATCCTGTGGAATATAATGGCAAAACGTTTTATCCTGGTCAGGGTAACAATTCATATATATTCCCTGGCGTTGCTTTAGGTGTTCTCTGTGCCGGTTTGTTAACCATACCGGAAGATGTGTTCCTGATGTCAGATGAACGCTTGGCAGAACTGTGTGAACCTGAAGATTTGACCAAAGGCAGCCTCTATCCACCTTTAAGTAAAATTACCGAATATTCTATTGAAATAGCTGCGTATATTATGGAATATGCTTATAAAAATGGCAAGTTAAACCAACGAAAAATTCAAATTTTAGTCATGTTCATTACGTACTAAAATCCTAAAGTATGCATTAACTCATTTTTTACATATTTTACAGGCTTGGCCACTGTTCGTCCAGAACCTGAAAACAAGCGTGAATTTATCAAATCGCAAATGTACGACTTATCATGGATCTATACCAGAGGTCTATTCATGGAGTAACAAACTTTAAGTCGTGTTTAAAGTTTATAGTGTTGTATACACACACACACAAACACATATACATACATATTTTAAACAATAACATAATTGTGATGTGTGAAAATTCTTGAAATTAAAAAATATTATTGTAAACATTAAAACAAAAAGTGCAGTGGAAAGTTTAAAAAGAAAAAAGTTCATTTATATATTAAGTTTGCACTTCATGATATACATTTCTGTGGCATTTTGACAAAACATCTTAAGTCGAGATAAGATAGTAAAAATGTTATTAAAAAAAATGGGTGAAAAAATTATTTTTATTAAATAATAATATAAACCAAAATTATAAAAAAATAACGTTATTATAAACGTTTAATTTTAAAAACGTAAACAAAAATGTTTTTTGAATGAAAATTTGTATGAATAACAACATTAATTTCAACTTTTCAAATCTGACTTAAGATGTTTTGTCAAAATGCCACAGATTTATTCAACTCGAGAACGAGTATTATTGTTTTTTTTACTGTTTTATTTATTATAAAACGCAATTGAAATAATTTTGTTGATCAGTTAAAGGGTATGTTTGAAAGCTTATTTCATAATATTTTATTTCAAAATAATAATATAAAACACGTAGAAAATAAACTTGAAAATACTCACAATGAATGTGATAATGAAGATTATAAATGCGGTAAGGAAGTTTTAGATAGAGATTCCACTTTAATAAGAAGTGATTAAAATTTTAATGAAATATCCAAAAATATTACCAGCGGCAATATAGAATTAGGTTCTTTCAATATCGTTTCAATGAAAAACGAGGAAAGTTTAAATAAAAGCCCAGAAGATATTTTTAATGACAGGAACGTAAAGTTAGGACCTTTTGAAATATTAGATACAAGTTTGAAAGTGTCCAAATTTGAATAATATAGGAAGGCTCCCAACCAAAAAGAAAAACTAAATAAAGATGTCCTACGTGTTAAGGGAATGACAACAAAACAATCCAGAAAATTTAAACAGAACATTTTCGACTCCGAATTTGAAGTAAGTCCCGATTTAATTTTTGAAGTCAAAGATGATAAACATCTAAAATTAACTAAAAATAAATTGGTGCTTGACGTTATTCGACAGGAATACCTAAAAATCAACAATGCTTGCATTATATGCTTTTATAGCACAATAAAAATAAGATCTGGTTTATTACTGTATGGATATTGCAATTTTAAGGATTGCTCTAAATATAGATTTCAAATTAATTTTGATGGAAGTTTCAGTTAATAGATCTGGAGAAATTTTTCATTCGCATCTCCATTAACAATATATTGTTGGGGAAAGGCAACTTTTATAACATTTGCCATTAATCCTGAAATACTGAAAGATGCATGTTACACACTCCATTTCGACGCATCTGGACAAAGCGTACGCCAAATTAAATGTGCCGAGAAACGGGTACTGATACACAAAATGGTAATAAGAATTAAAAAATTGAAAATGATTATTTATGTTGCAACTGCCATTCTTTCGAGACATGCGCTTAATGATATTTTCGCTATTCTGGAAAAAATGAAAGTCTATTGTACTGAAAATAAATTCAAGTGGCCATTTTTTCAAACGGTTTGTACAGATGTTAGTTATGCATTATTTGGAGCAGTTTTAAAATGTTGTAACAATGAGAATATTTCAGAGTATTTAATTAACTGCTACCGCTATTTAGAAAACCAGGGTATTACTAAGAGACCAAAGGTAATAGTACAATGGTGTAAAGCCCACTATATACTGTAACGACACGTTTTACATTGGTTGCTGGGATAGCTACAGCGGAGTCCAGGGTCGTTGATGTTGTGTCTATCGTCTCACGACGGACGGGGAATAAAACAATTTTTGTTTTAAAAACGTTATAAAACTTAAATCCAAGTTTTATTTTCCTAAAAATAAATGTTACAATGACGGATTGCTAACGGATGATGGTCGGGTGACGTAGTCGGCGTTGACAGCGCGGTTGATCAGCGTCAGCGTTAAGGACGATGCGTTTCCGTTTGTTGTGGTAGTTGACACGGTTTAGTGGCAGCGACGTATGCTGGATGCTTAGAGTTGGTGTAGTGGCGGAGGCCAATGGTGGCAGCGTTTGTGTAGGCCAGGCCAAAAGTAGGCGAAGCTGTCGGCGGCAATCGGCAGCTGATATCGTAATAGATGGGCTGCGGTGACAGTAATCAGCGGCAGCGTCGTGGCGTAGGCCGAACACACACACTCTATGCGGCCGGCGGCACACGGCGGCAGTAGTTGTGCTAGGCGGCTGCGGTGACAACAGTTAGTGGCAGCGTCGACACGTAGGCCGGACAGCAGACAGGCTGCGAGACCGGTGGTGGCGGCTGTTCTGGACGAACTGCGGTGACAACAGTCAGCGGCAGTGTCAAGACGAAGGCCGGACAACAGACTATGCAGCCGGCAGTGGCTGTGCTAGGCGGGCAGCGGTGACAACAGTCAGCGGCAGCGTCGATACGTAGGCCGGATAGCAGACAGGCTGTGAGACCGGTGGCAGCGGCTGTTCTGGACGAGCTGCGGTGACAACAGTCAGCGGCAGAGTCTAGACAAAGGCCGGACAACAGGCTATGCAACCGGTGGCAAACGGCGGCAGTGGCTGTGCTAGGCGGGCAGCGGTGACAACAGTCAGCGGCAGCGTCGATACGTAGGCCGGATAGCAGACAGGCCGTGAGACCGGTGGCAGCGGCATTTCTGGACGAGCTGCGGTGACAACAGTCAGCGGCAGTGTCAAGACAAAGGCCGGACAACAGGCTATGCAGCCGGTGGCAAACGGCGGCAGTGGCTGTGCTAGGCGGGCAGCGGTGACAACAGTCGGCGGCAGCGTCGATACTTAGGCCGGACACTTGGCTGTAGCGTGGTGGTCGCTGTACGCTGGAACACTCAAGGGCAGCGCCGGTAGGTCAACCGGACACCAGACAGTGGGTGCTGTAGCCGGTTAGTCGACTCTCTGCACCGCAGTCAGTGCGTGCGCGAAGTACTAGACGCTAGTAATTAAAACCAAAAAAAAAAAAATAAAATAGTTTTATTTTTTTTTTAATTTATTTATTTTTAAATTCAAATGTTTCCATTTGAATTCCAAACGTAAACTGAATTAAAAAACAATTATTTAAAAACATAATTCAATTTCTTATGATATAATGATATATAAAAATATTTTAAAAACAAGCATTTTATGAACAAGTACATACAATAATATAGGGTTCTCATACAAGTATACATACAATAGATTCGTGTAAATAAGTTATACATATAACTCCCCCATCATTAGATTGACGCTCCGAGGAAAACATACATAACATTAAATACAATTAAATAACATTTAATTAAATAAAATAATATTTAACAATATTTACTAATATTCTCTTTTTCACATTTAAAATTGCAAAATCATGATAACAAGAATATTTACGTACGTATGATGTTCAATAAAAATTAAAATATTCAATTAAAATCAAAATTGACTACTAAAGTTTACCCTTGAAAGGCAAAGTTCACCATAATTTAAACTCTATAACTTTTTCTTTCTTTTAATATCCGACTTATAATATTTATGACCTGTTTGAGTTATTACATGATCGCTGTCAAACTTCTTTACTTTGATTTTTCGAAATTTAGCATGATTTTTTCCACCTCTTTTACTCCTTATGTACACCTCCCCAGTTTGAATCTCACAGTCTTCACGATTGTGATTTAAATTTATAATTGATTTCTCTTTTGACTTTAAAATTCTTTCTCTAATTTCTGGATAGTCCTCAGACTTTATTAAACCATTCTGAAAGTCTGTAGGCTTACATTTTGTGGTGGAATGTATTGTGTTGTTATAAAACATAATTACTTTACAAATTTTTTCCTCAACCGTATCACTATCCCGACCAGGGTGGTGTCTTAGTAATCGAATATGCTCGTTTAATATGTTATGCAGACGTTCCACATCTGCGTTTGAAGTATGGTTATTACTTGAAGTAAAATGTATTTCAATTTGATTTTGTCTCAAAAATTCAAGTAATGGTAATGCCTTAAAACCCAACTCATTGTCAGTTACGATTTTACCAACTTTACCCACAATGCTTAAATATTGAATCAGAGCTCTTTTAAACTCCACCCAAGACCTATTCTGAATTTTAATTGCTTGTGCAAACTTAGAAAATTTATCTATTAATGTTAAAAATAATGTTCTATCAAGGCTATAAAAAACATCTATATGTACTACTTGATAAGGCTTACTAGGGGTTTCAGTTAACTTAAAAATTTGCTTAACTGGATTACGATCATACTTTTCTACATTGCAAATATGACAATTATTAATAAATTGTCGAATTCTTAATTTTAATTTCGTATGATAAATTTTCTTTCTTAATTGTTCAAAATTTTCATTTATACCGTGATGGTTATTCCTATAATGTTCATTCTGTATAAGTTCAAGAAGATAACCCTTATCCAAAATATCATCAAGGCAACCACTACACTTCGCAATTTTTAGGCAAGAGCCCTCTGAAAAATATTTTAAAACAGTTTCTTTAAAAATATCATAGATTGAATTATCTTTGAATAAAACAGCATTAACCTTTGTTGGATGAAAATGACTTCTTACAATATTTACTATATCATTTCCACTAAAACTAATCGCAGTTATTACTTTCCTAGCATTTTTAAAGATTGAATGATTCGTTACTCTAATAGAAGCAGAGTCAGATTTTCCCAGAATAAACTGATTCTTGTACACGTTAATTGGAGAACTGCTTTCCGATATGACACACGATCGAGATTGATGAATTAAATTTACCTCGGGTTCAATACGAGATAACGCATCCGCATTCCCATTGTTTATACCACGTTTATATAAAATTTCGTAATCAAATTCCTCCAAGTTTAATCTCCATCGTATTAATTTCGAATTTGGCTCTTTAATCGAAAAAAAGCCATTGAAGAGACTGATGATCTGTTTGTATAACAAACTTTCTCCCAAATAAATATGGGCGAAAATATGTAACAGCCCACACCACAGCCAGCAGTTCTTTTTCCACTGTGCTGTAGTTAATTTCATGCCGGTTGAGCGTTCTGCTCGCATAGGAAATAGGATGATCGTCTTGCGACAGCACAGCTCCTAAGGCGAAGTTGCTTGCATCCGTATTCAAAACAAATTTTTTATTGAAATCAGGGTACACTAAAATTGGGTCATTAGTTAAAAGCATTTTTAAAATTCTAAAACTCTCTATGTAATCGGGATCATTTATATCTACTTTAGCATCTTTTTTAAGATATTTAGTAATCGGCCTCGCAATTTTTGAATAATCTTTCATAAATTTACGATAATACCCACTTAGTCCCAAAAATTGTTTAATTTGTTTTTGGGTTTTTGGTAACGGGTAATTTAGAACACATTGAACTTTTTTTGGATTTGGTTTTATACCATCTCGTGTTACTACATGACCTAAAAATTCTGTCTCCCGTTTTAAAAACTCACACTTATCTATTTGAATCTTTAAATTTGCATCTCTTCATTTATCAAACACAAGCCAAAGTGAATTCATATGTTCCTGAAGGGACGTCGAGAAAATAATTATATCATCTATATAAACTAAACAAATTTTATTCACCAATTCACCCAAAATATTGTTCATAAGTCTTTGGAAAGTAGCTGGTGCTGTTTTGAGTCCAAAAGGCATTCTTAAAAATTCATAGTGACCACCCTCAACTGAGAATGCCGTTTTATAAGTATCCTTTTCATCTATTTCAACCTGATGAAATCCTTTTGCTAGATCTAAAATAGTAAAATACATACATCTACCAAGCTTGTCCAAAATTTCTTCGATATTTGGAATAGGGAAACGATCATCTACCGTCTTTTCATTAAGTTTCCTATAATCAATAACTAATCGCCACTTTTTCTCCCCGCTAACACCCACCTTTTTTGGAACGATCCATATAGGAGCAGAATAAGGTGATTTTGACGGTCTTATTATCTTACTATTCAGCATTTCCTGAATTTGTTTTCTGACCTCATCCTTATGTACATACGGATATCTGTAGGTTTTTGAAAATACAGGGATATCATCTTTTGTAATTATTCTGTGCTTAATTGCATTTGTAAGAGATAAATTAGAATTTGTTCTATAAAACAAATCAGAATAATGACTCAAAATAAGCTTTAAATTATTTCTTTCCTCCTTATTCAAATGGTCCATTCTAATTTGATCAAACAAGGAAAACTCACAAATATTCTTTTGCATTGAAATATCACTTACCAAGTGATAGTTTTCGGAAGTAACAGGCCAAGAATCCTTTTCACTAATATACATTACATTTGGACATTCAGCAACTGTCTCTAATTCAACCTTAAAATTTTCTACATTAAAAACCCCTTCACTAAAAATTATTTCTCCAAATTCATTTCGATGTTCCTTGATGTGAATAAGTCCACACTCAACACTTGTAATTAAATCAACTCTACGCTTTTTTCGAAATAATAAAGGCACAACTTTATTATTTATTATAAGTTGACTTTTACTATAATCTATAACAGCATTATGAGCTCGCAATATATCATTTCCAATGATTCCATCATAATAATCATGTAACTTACACTCTATTAAATTTATTTTATCATCTACATTACCTAGTTCAACAAACATTGGCTCTTGATAAATTTTGTCTGAAAATATCTCACTTTGAACTGTTTTCAATACAACTCCTGTTGAATTGAGCCTCCATTTTGGATTACACAAACCTGGATTTACAAGTGAATGCGTCGCTCCAGTATCCACTATAAACTTAAGATTCTCTTTTATTATTATATATGGTAACTCCCCGGAGAGGCTGGAAAACGAAAATTTTCCGTTACCACATTTTCAGCTGAAGAATTTTGATTGAAACGACCAGAAGAATTCTTACGTAACACTTTCCGCGAAACTGGCACTTTAGGCAAACCACTTACAACTTTGAACCATATTAATATCCATTGGTTCAGGACTTTCTTGCGTCGGAAAACAATTCGGATTAACATTATAATTGTAACTTCCCCTATTACGATTATAACTGTGATTATTACTAAAAATTTTACTACCTTGCTGATAATTATTATTTCCATAAGATCCGTTAGGATTGTATTGATTGTTCCTATAAAACGGTTTATGGTTATAACTGTTGTTCTGATGTTTGTTTGAATTGAATTGTGTGTCACCATGAATATTTCTAATATTTCGAAACCCTCTATTGTCACGATTACCATTTGTACCCAAATAACTCTTACTTCTACTTCCAGTATTATTTTCGTTTCCTCCACTTCCATAGTTAGCGTACCCCGATGTAAAAAGTATATTCATTGCAGTCTCAAGAGTATCAGGATTCCTACATGCCAATATGGTCTTCATTGGTTCTGGTATTTTTTGCTTAAAAATATCAAGAGAAGTTCTCAAATTATTTCTAGCAATTTGTTCACTGTTTTCATCAACTCCGAAAACTGAAACAACCTTATTATTCAAACTTCGTAATTTATCTTTAATATTATTATAAAACTCAACTACACTCGTTCGAAAAACCACAGAACGAAGTTCACACACTTCGATTTTCCCCAAAATAATTTATTAAAACTGTTTTTATCTCCGACCAAGATTGCACATGAAAATTAATTTCTATTGCCTCCTTGGCCTTACCCTTAATTCTGCTTTTAATTAAATCCAGAAATAAAAGCTGAGAAGGCGCATCATACTGAACAAAGAGAGGATTTATTTTATCTACAAGTGAGATAAATGTATACAAATCTTTTTTTTTTTTACTCCAGAAAATTCTGGTAACCGTTCCAGAAATTTAACAGGATCTAAGGTATGCGCCATTTTTAAATAATCAATAAATATTATAATTTTTTTAGATCAAAAGAAAGAAAATTTTGATTTAATACAAAAGAAGAACAACACACGCACGTAAAAATGTAAAAAGAATACAATAATTAAAATATACAAACAAATACTTATTACAGAAAACAAGAAATAAAATTTTTTTACTCAAATGCTGATATAATGTCCTCTTCCTCCTTTGTTTCTTCTTCTTTCTCTTCTTCCAATAAATTCTTCAAGCAACTGAATTCTCTCTTGCAAGACACAAACACAAGCACAAATGTTTAAAAATTCTTCATTGACCGAAAGCCTTTATATATTTATTGTTGGACTTATTTTTGTTTCAATGTTTTTCTTCCCATTTATTTACATACTCCACATATCATATTTTAATTAAAAGTTTATTTCCCAGTTTATTTCTTTCACCATCCAACATCTTTATATACACAGTACGTATGATTAATGATTTCCTTAATTGTTTGTTGGGTACACTAATTTTAAAATCGTCATCAAAAATGTTCATTACTGGTACCGAAAACCGTTTAATTTTTTACTGAGTTGGCTGTTCACAGATTTTCACGTTTTAATTTTATTACAAATAATAAAATCTCACATTTTTATTTAGTTCTCATTGAAATCTGTTATTAAACAAATTTTATTATTATTGTTTTTTTTTTTTTTTTATTGACCTTTAGCCGACAATACTCTTACTTTATGGAGTTTTAACACACCACATAAAACCACTCACAATCTGTTGAGATTCAATCTTGATTTTTTAGTGTTTACATTCATTTATTTTATAACATCACAAATAAAGTTCTTAGTTTTTTAATTGTTTTTTTATCTTTCCATTTTTATTTAATTTTCTTATTTTCCTCTTCCTTTATTTTACTGTTCTTTTATTTTTCTGTTCTTTTATTTATCTGTTCCTTTTTTTTTTAATGAAGTTACCACTTGTTTTGTTCATTTCAAATTACACAATACATTCATTTATTTTATCACATCACAAATAAAGTTCTTAGTTTTTTAATTGTTTTTTTATCTTTCCATTTTTACTTAATTCTCTTATTTTCCTCTTCTTTTATTTTACTGTTCTTTTATTTTTCTGTTCTTTTATTTTTCTGATCCTTTATTTTTTTATACAATGTTCTTTTTTTTTGCACGTAATTATTTACTCATAATTACGAAAATCCTTTCTAAATCAATCCTGGAGGGTCCCGTAGGATTCTCAGGATTTAACTTATTATTTATAAGTGTTTGCACACACACGAAATACAAGATCCTTTTTTAACAAAAGGACTGCGCCAATTAAAACCAAAAAAAAAAATAAATTAGTTTTATTTTTTTTAATTTATTTATTTTTAAATTCAAATGTTTCCACTTGAATTCCAAACGTAAACTGAATTAAAAAACAATTATTTGAAAACATAATTCAATTTCTTATGATATAATGATAAATAAAAATATTTTACAAACAAGCATTTTATGAACAAGTACATACAATAATATAGGGTTCTCATACAAGTGAACATACAATAGATTCGTGTAAATAAGTTATACATATAACTGCTAGTCTCGGGCTGTAGCGACAACACCCGGTTTTATGCCGGACGTGTTCCTGGCAGCGCCCAGTGGTAGTGCTCGACCGCGCAGCCTAACCCTGGGGATTTGTATAATTCCTCGCCAAGGTAAGCGACAAGACCGAACCAACGCCGGTAGAAGTGAAACTTCTGTGGCGTTGTTTTACCAACCAGCGTAGCAACTGTCGCACAGCCGCGATGAATGACAACCACTATGGGATAGCTAGGCAGCGCAAGACTAAACCTGGGGAATTGTATAATTCCTCGCCAAGACTATCTTCGCTAGTCGAGTCACCCACAAATGCAGTCTTACTGAAGATAAGAAATTATTTGGGGAATTGTAAATTCCTCACCAAGCAACTTCTTACCTGCAGACCGGCTGCTTACAAACTGCCCTTTTCAACTCAATGTTCGCCTTTTTATACTTGTGCGTGGGCACACACATTCATTCACAAACATATTCTTATTCGGTTGTGTTTACTCGGCAAACACAGCCGAGCGTTGTAGTTTAGTTCGTGACAGTTGAGACATTGTTGATTGTTACAGCTGGCTGTTTAGTTTGCAGGTATTATCTTCAAGAGGACGTAATGTGTCACCCGACCGTTAATTCAAAATATCATCATAGAAAACTTATCATAATCTAAGTATAATTCATTCTATACGAGTAAACACCTAATTCTAAAGTTAACAATAAAAGAAAATATTACATTATAGCAATAATATATACAAAAAAAATATTTAGGTGTTGACAAAAACGAGGAGGCGGCTTTTGTCGTTACACTGCCCCTCTCCGGCAAGGCCCAGGGCTCGTCTTACTGCGCCCGAAGAATTCGAATCTTGCCACTTCGTGCGATCAGAATTTAGTATCTCTGACCCTCATAAACTCGCAACAGACGCAGTTGTTGACGGCTGCGCCGTCTCTTAATGAGTTCCTCCACTTCCGCTTGTAGAGGGCCCGGCGTCTCTGCCAAGGAAATCTCGGCGGTGTCCTCGTTTGGGGATGTGGCCAGATGTAACTCCGAGTCGCCTACCACGCCCGATGGTGACGTCACTATGCTCTCTTTCAGCGATTTTCTCAAATATGAAAAGTTTGCCGCTTAATAACTTTTTTCGTACAGTCTTTCAGAAAACAAACTATACCACGATCGATTCGTATTTTTATCCTCTTTCGATCGTATATAGCAATATATGTGCACGCGGAATAGTTTCCGAGATATAAGCAAACAACTAAACTTATTAATTTCAGCGATTTTTTAATTTTGAAAAGTTTGCTGCTTAATACCTTTTTTTGTACAGTCTTTCAGAAAACAAACTATACCACGGTCGATTCGTATTTTTATCCTCTTTTGATCGTATATAGCAGTATATGTGCACGCGGAATAGTTTTCGAGTTATGAATAAAAAACTATTCTAAATAGCTGGATGTGCACCACCTTTATTTCTTAATTATCAAAAGTGACAGTTGCAAAATTTGATTCTATGATCCGTAGGCTTTTAATTTTGTTTTTTTGTATTAAAATTAATAATAAATTAACGGATTGCGATCGAATTGAAAAATGCTATTTTTTGGCTTAGTTTGTTTACATTTTTTTATGTATAACATGAAAGCACGTGGCACTAATACACCTACAAAAAAGAAACAACAACATGTTCACACGCATAGGAAAAAGTACTTTCCATGCAACTCTGAAAAAAGGTTGCCAAAACAAAAAAAAAGTTTGCCAAAAAGTTTGTTATCTTCTCCTCGATGATATGCTGCAGATATGTGAGATGGATGCTGTTGCCAATTTAAGACAACCTGTTGATGACATTCGAACAATGTTGCTAAATGACGAAAAGACTCTTTTAAAGTATAACGCAAACGCAGGGAGTTAATCGTAGTCTTTCTGGTTTAACAAGCGCTTTTCATAAGCCAAAATGTCATCCCGGATGGGCGATAAATGTAAATTCAAATTCGCTGCATAACATTCTAAAGTACGAGGTGGTATTTTATCATCACAATTGTATATTGATTTATGGAAATTTTTTAAGACCTGCATCATGTTTATGAAGGAGCTCTAAGGAAGTTTCATTACTTTAATTAAAACTGTGTAAAAGAAATATTTAATTGAATAATTTACCACGCTGCAAGTGTGGTAAGGCGAACGTTATTGCGCCTAAATGTCCAGATTGCCAGCGGGGAAACCGGGCGAGGGACGTGGGAAGGAGAGGGGACCCATGTCTGTCGAAAACCCCTGCAGAAGAGCAAGAAATGAGCAATCTGAAAGGAAAAAATTAACAAAATCTGAAAATTTAACAAATTATATACCACACATGAGACATTACGTGCCAATAGAAATAAGGAAAGCATATTATGAGAACGCCAGGTCTAGAATATTTAGTCCAAAGAGCTATGATGCGAAGCCTTTATCGAAACGGATATTACTTAGGAAATATTATAAGAAGAAACGAAAGGCTAAAGAATTAATTGTAGACTCAGTAAACAGAGCAAGAATCAGAAGTCGTGATAATAGAGCATATGCGAAAGTTCAAATAGAAGAGAAGATTATGTCAGGGTTGCTGGATAGTGGAGCGTCCGTAGGTATATTAGGAAAAGATTGTAGGGAGTTAGTAGAAGAGTTAGGATTGGAAATGTCACCGATATTCTATAACGTGAAGACTGCCAGTGGTCAACACCATAGAATACTAGGTAAAGTAAATGTATCCATTAAGTACAAAGACCAGGAGAATAAAATGCTCCTGTATCTTTGCCCTGACTTGGAACAAAATTTATATTTAGGAATAGATTTTTGGCGACTGTTTAATTTAGCTACGGAAGTTATAGGGGTAGAAGAAATAAAAGTAGATTCAGCTGGCGATAATGAAAATGATGTTATGGATAACAAATTAGAACCGCATCATTTGGATGGTGTTCAAAAAAGGAAGTTAGAAAAAGTAATAAAAAAATTTCGATACATTTGAAGAAAAAGGATTAGGCAGAACCAACTTGGAAAAACATGTGATTAAGTTAGTAGAAGGCGCTGAACCGATAAAAGATCGATATTATCCAATCTCCCCGGCTGTTCAAAAGATCGTGTACGCCGAAATTGATAAAATGTTAGAGCTTAATGTAATCGAATTAAGTGAGAGTCCGTGGAACAACAGGACAACAATTGTAAAAAAACCGGGAAAGAACAGATTTTGTCTAGACGCCAGGAAGTTGATTAAGTTGACGGTTAAGGATGCTTACCCGTTGCAAAATATAGACGGTATATTAAGTCGAATTGACGAAACGTTTTTCATCAGCAGCGTAGACTTAAAATTTGCCTTTTGGCAGATAGAATTGGATAAGGAAAGTAGACCTTACACCGCGTTTACGGTTGCTGGTAGACCACTTTACCAATTTCGGGTCATGCCGTTTGGGCTTTGCAACGCTGCGCAACGTTTGTGCAGATTAATGGACAAGGTCATCCCACAACATCTAAAAGATAATGTTTTCATCTACCTCGACGACTTGCTGATTATTTCCGATGAATTCGATAAACATTTAGCGTTGCTAGAGGAAGTAGCCAAGTGTTTGAAGAATGCCAATTTGACAATTGGGTTAAGTAAATCTCAATTTTGTTTTCAACGTTTGAAATATTTAGGCTTTATTGTGGGTGGCGGAATGCTGAAAACTGATCCAAGTAAGGTTCAAGCCATAAGGGAAATCAAAGTACCGAAATCAGCAAGAGAGGTGCGAAGCTTTCTAGGCACCGCTGGGTGTTATCGCCGGTTCATAAAGAACTTTTCTGTTATATCGGCCCCGTTGACAGATACACTGAAAAAATCGACAAAGTTTGAAATGAACCCTGAGGCAATAAAAGCGTTCGAAAACTTGAAAAAGGCTTTAACGTCAGCACCTGTGCTGCGGCATGCGGATTTTTCAAAAAGGTTTTTTATACAGTGCGATGCTTGTGACTATGGCATAGGCGCGGTTTTATACCAAATGAGTGGAGAAGATGAACACCCAATAGCCTTATTTTTATACGGTGACAGAAAAAGAGTGTCTGGCTGCAGTAATGGCTGTCAAAAAGTTTAGGCCATATATTGAGATGATGCCTTTTACTATTGTAACGGATCACGCCAGTCTTAAATGGCTGATGTCGTTAAAAGACTTAACGGGTAGATTAGCCAGGTGGTCCTTGCAGTTACAGGCATTCGATTTCGAAATCCAGCATAGGAAAGGTTCAGAAAATATTGTCGCGGACATGCTGTCAAGATTACCGACCATAGAAGAAACTAATGTAACAGATTTATTAGGATTTGAAACCACAGAATTTGAAAGTGAAGAATACATGAATTTGATAGCACATATTAAGGATAACGCAGAAGCGCTACCTGATCTCAAAGTTGAAGAAGGATTGGTGTATAAAAAGACCGAATTTGATCGAAGCATAGATGATATTCAATGGAAACTTTGGATTCCAGCGACTATAACTCAACCGATAATAGAAAAGGAACATTCGTCATTAACAGCTGCTCACGGAGGAGTCGCAAAAACACTTGAGCGTCTGAAGAGATATTTTTATTGGCCTAAAATGGCACTACAAGTTAAAAATTTTGTGGCTAATTGCCAAACGTGTAAGGAAATCAAATCTTGTAATATGAATCTACGGCCGGAAATAGGGCAACAAGTTTTAACAGAAAGACCATTTCAGAAGTTATACATAGACTTCATGGGAAAGTATCCCCGGTCCAAAAAAGGGAATTGTTACATCTTGATTGTCGTTGATCATTTCACCAGATTCACGTTTTTGAAAGCCATGAAAGACGCCACAACGAACAATGTAATTGAGTTCCTCGTTCAAGAAATATTCCACAAATTCGGAGTGCCTGAGATCATACATAGCGATAATGGAAGCCAATTTGTTTCGAAAAGTTTGAAAATTTATTATCGTCGTATAAAATAAAGCATTTAAAAACGGCAGTTTATTCACCTCAAAGCAACGCGAGTGAAAGAGTTAACCAATCAGTATTAACAGCTATAAGAGCTTTCTTAGACAAAGACCATCGTGATTGGGACATGTACCTTTCCGAGATTGAGTGTGCTCTGAGGACGTCTGTTCACACAGCGACAGGTGTTACCCCGTTTTTCGCACTATTCGGGTACCACATGTTTACTAGTGGAGCTGATTACAAGCTAGGACGTAAATTACTATCTCTTACGGACCACGAAATATTGGAATTAGGCCGAGGCGATAAAATGGAATTCATTCGTGAGAAAATGAAATTGAATATGAAAAAAGCTTTTGAGAGAAGTGCGGACCGGTATAACCGAGGTGCTCGTACTGTGAAGTTCGTACCAGGGCAAGAGGTGTATCGCAGAAATACAATTTTAAGCAGTTTCGGTAGAAATATAAATTCAAAATTTTGTAAAAAATTTCTAAAATGCAGAATACTCAAGCCCGTTGGAAATAATATGTACGAATTGGAGACGATGCAGGGTAAACCAATTGGTACATATCATGCCAAAGATATTAAGGTCTGAAAAGTGAAAAGTGAGTTCGAATAAAGATAGAGATATTAGTATTTTTAACGATGATGCCAATGGTCAACTAGTTGCCTTTATGCCATAATTAATTTGAGATCTGTGATTAATAAGTACCTGTGCTTTAATTAATAAGTAGTCTTACCTGATTTGATGTATCTGTGATAAAAATAGTTTACTTTCGTGCTGTCCAGTTTTTTTCTTTATTTTTATGTGTTTAAGTGCAATATAGGATAATTTAATAAATATATGTCCATGAAATTTAGTAGTGACATCAGCACAAACCTGAAAATGAGGAGGAATGGATTAACAAAGTAAGTTAATTTTATTTTGGATTTTGATTGGTTACTTCCCGTCGTAAAAAAAGAATTTCCGTACGTTAGTTAAACAAGGTTTTAGTAACATGGTGCAAGTTCTGCAATGCGCCTCAGGAACTGTAGGTATTCGGCTACATAGCTTAGTGGTGCAATAAGTTTAGGTAAAATATGTTTATAAAATTATTTTTCTTCAAAATGTGTTATTATACCATTATTTGTATGTGTTAATATCATTTAATGTAGTAAGATTCAGGTGCAATAACACTGGAGGTGACTATGGTTCGGTAAAGTAGGCAGAAGATGGAGGAAGTATCGTAGGTAGCAGGATGGTTAAACAGAAACTAGTAAACGACGTCACTGTTTCAGTTCTATACTCACCATAGCTTTAAAAAAAAATGCTGTCTATGAAAGTAATCGTCTTAAAATGCCCGGCTGGTATTAGATCAGGGTGTGGGAGTTCCCCACGTTGGGATTTAAGCAGAGTACGTACCCGCACACCGTTTTCTCTGTCTGGATCCAGCGAAACCGGAGTTTTGTTGCATGGGTACTGCCATACGGCTAAGTCGTAAGCAGAAAAAAAATTGGACATGACGGCTTCTAAGAATATGCGTCGGGAGGAGGCAAAAAAAAAAAATATCTGCCTGCAGCCTGGAGTCCCTCATAGAGATAAAATAAAAGGGAGGGCCAATTATATATTGGGAGGCACCAGCTCCAGCACTTGCTAAGGTGCGTGATCGTTGAAATAGTTGGGGGAGGGGCCGTTGACATACGATGGAGTGACCAAGTCCTTCCCGAGTCCCAGTCGCTTTTCATATTATTATTCTTGTTAGTTTTCTTGTTTTTTTTTTTTTGTTCAGTGAAGTTTAATAGTTTTTAAGAATTGTTTTGTTCTGTGCCATGTACGTGGTTACAGATGTATGTTGTACCTGAACATGTAAAAAAAAAATAAAATCATTAGTCAGGGAAATTATTTGCAGTTGGAACAATACTTGCGTACGAGTGGATCCTCCAGATTTTTTTTCTTTTCATCCCAAGATCATTCAACCTGTAAATAAGTATAAAAAAAATAGTTAAAAAGAAATAAGTACTTACCACCATGTGTTTGCTGCGCAAAATAAAATTCAATGAAATTGACGTTTGTACAAGTTAGTGTGTTTGTAGCTATGTTTAATAGTAACATAACTGCAAGTAGTGTTGACAATAATTTACGTGTGCGTAATCTGAAAAACAGAGTTGTACAATCCATTCAAAATTTGAATATTTTGTTTTAAGCGTTTTTTTACAAATATTGAAAAATGTATTAAAAAAGTTACTTGCTGTTATTATGTTGACCTGGTAAGCAGTAGGATATTGCGATAAAGTTAAAGCGATCAGGGATATAGTAGCGATAAAGATTGAAGATAAAACGATATGTAAGGATAACAAATAAGGTAAGGAAAAAAAAGGAGAAATAATTAATATACATAGGACGTCTAGACAGGGGTATGAGGGTGAAAGGATTGAAGGATTTAGAGGAGAAATTAATTTAATCTTATGTAAGAACATTCTAGAAAATATTTATATAGAACCAGTTAGATTTCAATGTCACGAAATAATAATGTAAAATGAAGCAAGAATAGTCAGTTGAAAGGTGTCATAGAACACAGCAGGGCGACAAATATTAAAAAAACAAAAAAAAAGAATTTTGAATTTTTATTAATTGTGAGAGTGTGTGAGAATAAAAAAAGGCATAAAGTTCTAATAAGCCGTGATTTTGGGTGTTCTGCCAACAACGACCAAAAATAAAAATAAAAACAAAAAAAAAAAGCATTATTGTGGGGACGGGTTTGCGCTTTGGAGTACCCAAGAGAACCAACACCTTGCGCCTGGACGGCACTTACTTCTTTTTTCTGGTGTCACGAGCATATTTTTCTGTGTCTACGTAAGTAATAAAATGGTCTTAAGGGATGAAATTTAAAACTGGGTATTTTTCTTATATCACCGTGCAGCTGGTAAAGTTTTCATCCTTGACAAGGACGAGGAGAAGACCAAGTCTCGTCAGGAGAGTAAAACCAGGTAGGCCGGTATCAATTTGTTTGTGTGTTTTTGTGAGGTTCGAAAAAAGTAGAACGAAGTTACACCAGTGTTCGAGCGGACAAAGAGTCAAAGAGTAGGATTCCGTTTATCGTATATAAAAAAAAAGAAACTTTACTTAAAATAAAAAGAAAAAGTGGAAACATAGAAATTCACTGAGGAGCTACAAATAAGAAAATACAACTGTATATATATATATATATATATATATATATATATATATATATATTTTTATATTTTTATTAATTTTTTTTTTTATTAATATTATATTATTATTATTAATTATCATAATAGTTAGTATTTGTGATTTCGTAAAAAAAAATTGTAAGAATTGTGTGAGTGTTACTGTGTGTATCCTTTTTTGTGTTTTTTTTTATTTAGTCGCTTAGGATAAGAAGCATCAACAAACTAGGTAATTTGTAATAATATATCTTAACCGTAGAAGTGGTAGACATTTTGCTTTGCTAGAAAATTATCATCCTCAGGGAGCTCCTTTAGGTGTCGGTAAAATTTTTCACAGCCCGGTGTGATTTTGAATCCAAAATATTGAAAGCAAATATAGTACTGTAAGGATATGTTAATATAAATTACGGATAAAACAGAAAAAAGCAAATTGTTAAAATAAAGCTGAAAAAAAAGGATAAACATGAAGGAATTTTGTGTTTTGTTGTGTGTGTGTGTTTTTTTTTTTTTTTGTTCTTATATAAATTATTTTGAATATTTTATTAATTTTTAAATTTTCTAATTCATTTCCTTATTTATTTTTATTTATTTTATATTTTTTTAACAGTTCGTAAGTTTTTAACGTTATTTTTTTTTTATTTAGATGCAAGTGTATATTTTTTTATGTTAGTTTTTTTTATAGTAAGAATAAATTTTAAATGGTAGAGTAAAAAAAATGAAAATTACTGAGTAAAGAAGAATTATTTGGGGATTGTTGAGTCAGAAAGGGCGATGAAGGTTGGATATAGGGGCCTATATAAAAATTGTTTAAGGATTTTGGTATGGCCATGGAAGGGAAAGGGCGATCGGGAACTAACAACTGTTTCCCTGTCAAAAAAAATGTTCCAGAGTTGAGTGATAAGTTTTTTTTGTAGTATGTTTATATTTATTTTTATTTTGTAGCGTATCCTGGCCAAGTTTAGGGTTGAGAAACCACTCCTGGGAGCATGTCGAAGAGCTGGCAAAGCCGGTGCACCATAGGCCGACACAGGTTACGTAACACAAGATGGTATTGTGACATTGTTTTTAACTTTCACCTGATTGTCTTTATTTACTGTAAATATGCTACAGTTCATTGGTCTATGAAACATCCACAACAGCTCACGCAATACATGCTGTTCAGTTATTGTGTTGGGAATTTAAAACCGTAACAAATTATTTGAAGTTTCATTTAAATATTAAGAATATTTTTTCGCAAAATTAGCATTCTTATGATTGCTTTCTATGATGGTTTCTTCTCTTTTCGTTTCCCACCAAGTATGTTGTATCAGTTCTTGTAACTTTTCTGCTGCGTTAGTACCATGGCGAAATAATTTACCAGGTGGCAGCATAGGCGAATTCAGTATTTTTTGCTGGCGTACACCACTGTCAAACTCCATATATAAAAAATTTGTGTACATTTTTTATATATGGAGTTTGACAGTCGTGTATACCAGCAAAAAATACTGAATTCGCCTACGCTGCCACCTGGTAATTTATTCGCCTTGGTTAGTACCATCGAACCTACGAAAAGGAGTGCCTTTTTCTGCAGGCTTGAATTCGCCTAATATCGATTTATTAAAAGATGGAAAACTTTTGACTTCATTCGAGGTAGCAATTTCAGTTGTTGTACTATTTGTGGCAGTAGGACCTTCTTCATTGTCTGACCAATCCTAAAAATAAAAGATTTTCTTTGTGTTTATTAAAAATTATTAATTTATAAAAAAAAATGCTATTATTCATAAAATTGTATATATAATTGTATATATATCCGAAGTCAAGCATGATTTGTATCCCAACCTTGTCTTGTACGTTATTCGCGGTAGAACCTTATTACAAGCTGCTACAGCATCAACAACACTATCAAAAAGTTCTGTGATTCGTAGTGAATTATGCAATGGATGTGAATGAATTCTTTGGAGCTTTTTAAAAAGTTATATGTAAAATTCGAATCTATAAAAAAATTGGGCAAGGACAAAGATGTTTCCTTTTTATTAATGGGTTTTATTTGCAAATCCATATTTTTCTTAAAAATTTCTTTAAAAAATCTTTTTTTCATAAAACATTATTCTAATAAGTATTCCTATTTATGGAGATCTATTAATATCAACATAGTAAAAAGAAAAGTCGCAATACTTAAATTTTTTATAGATTTTTTCAATTTCCTAAAACTTACGTTCAAATTTGAATCGCTGCTTAAATTTTCGGAAATTGGAATAAAATTTTCTTTAAGTACACTTTTAAAATATTCTTCCTCCTCATTTTTTCCATTTACTTCTTCACTTATAACCGGTTTTATGACAATTTTGTGTTTATTTCTTCTTAATGCACCCGTTGGATTGTAGGCGAGTGTAAATAAAAAATCCAATAATGACCAGTGTACATCAACTTCATAGTGATCAATACATAAGGGATGCTTAACTATTTCATCACGCAGTCTACCCAAATAGTCAGTAGATTCTGGACAATTTTCGGCACGAAAACGTTCCTGTATGCCCTCAATTTTTCGACGCACGTCATGGCTGTTTGTACTTAAATTCCAGTGATTGCGTATAATATTCCAACCAAAATGTACGCAATGCCCCATATTTACATCATCATCCTATTTTGTACAAAAAATTTGAAATTATTTGTCTTATAAATCAAGCTATCTGCTCATCTTAACGCAAATCCTGTCAATTGTCTTACCAGTTCCGGTATATATTCATATATAATATCGTTCCTTTGATCTTGGGTAGACATTTTTGTATATTTTTTTTATTTTGCAGATAAAACGATGTAATTATTAAAAATTAAAAAAATGTTAAATAATTCACATTTGTTTAGAGTATTTGAGCCAACTGTTATTGTTTTTGTTTATCAACAAAGGTAATTTTAATAACAATTATTTATAAAAACGAAAACGTCTAACTTCTTTTTGATCTTAGCAATCTGTGGGAAAATGACGCCACATTATCTATTACATTTTATATATTGTTGCCACTTTTTTAGAATTGAGAATGGAATAAATCAAAAATAAAACGGTTAATTTTTTGAAAATGACAACCCTACAGTTCGATTTGTAGGGCATTTATTTATTAAAATGCGTTTTGATTTTTTCGGTACCTTTTCATTTATCGGTTTTAGGAATGAAAATATATATATTCATTTATATGGGTAAATTGCACACTTATAGGGGTATACCCTATAAACGGCTAATTTTTCGAAAATGACAACCCTACAGTTCGATTTGTAGGGCATTTATTTATTAAAATGCGTTTTGATTTTTTTGGCACCTTTTCATTTATCGGAATGAAAATATATAATAAGAAATATGTAAAAATTTATTCCATTTTTCAAATTGTTCACTTATTGGTTGGCTAAAAACAAAGTGGATGTGAAATAGCATACTTTTTGCTACTATTATTGGTTATTAAATTATATATTTTAATACTCTTCAGCAATTATACCAAAATTATCAACCATGTAAAAAAGTATGTTATATTATTGTTTCTCGGTATGTTTTCTTCACTTGCGTCTTCTCCTGGACAATAAGTTAACAACTCTGTTATACCGATTTTACGTTTCTGTTCAAGGCGCATCGAACAGGTGACTGCATCAGATCATGTGTTCATCATATGTTTTAGCTTCTACGTCTATATTTTTTTTGTAAAAACTTATACTAGCTGTCAAAAACGTCTGGCAATATATGTGTATTAATTCGTGAAAAAAAAGAAAGCCACTAAAAATATATTGGAATACATACACACATATTGCCAGACAATTTTGACAGCTCGAATAAGTTTGTACAGGAACAAAATACACGTAAAATTTAATGCATTCAACTGGTATTATTGCGCCATGTTTCTGTTCTTGTCTTTTCCAATACGTCGGCGGCAAATTTTAGCTCAAAACTTTTAGACGGCGGTAGTCATGCCATCTGCCGCAGGCCTCTGATTTGGCTAGGGTTTATCATAGACTTGTGCCATATAGTTCAATTTAGTGATCGCTCTTTTTAGTTCAAAGTTTGAAAATGAACTAGATTAAAATTTTGTTCAAAACCTCTCTTTAGTTCAACTTTCAACATCTAGTTCAGGCTCTTTCTTTAGTTTAAAACTCTTTTAGTTCAAATGCACTTTTTAAAATATAATGGCAGCAATACTGTAGCATTGCCACAACGAATCTTAATTAAATGCGTGGCAGCACTAATTTCATCTCGGAAATAGTCAACAAGAAAAAAAAACGTGGATTCTAGTTTATCTTGTCTGGTAGTTAAAATACAAAGTATAGTTCAAAAAAGAACTAGGTTTACTTTAAAGTATGAACAGGTTTACTTAGTTCAATCGATGGAATCTTTTAAATAAACTAGTTCGTTTATGAACTACACAAGTCTAGTTTATTATCGTTTCAAAAGTTTATGGTAGTTAGTGCTTGCCTCAAAATGGGGGAAATGTGTCAAAGTTTAATTGAATGGTTTCAGACTTTAAACCTAACAGCAGCACACTCTACTAAAGAAGAATTATCGGATGGCGTAGCTTTGGCACAAGCGCTCAACCAGTTCGCTCCTGAGTCTTTTACAGGTTTCATCTAATATAAGCTTTAAAAAATATAATTAAATTATAATTTCCAGATATTTGGCTGCTTAAAATAAAAACGGATGTGCGGTCAAATTGGCGTCTTAAGTTGAGCAATTTAAAGAAAGTTATTGAGGGCATATACGACTACTATTGCGATGTTCTTAATTATTCACTGTCAGAGTTTCCTCGGCCTGACCCAATGCGTATTGCAGAAAGTTGTGACAGTGTTGAGACAGGTCGTCTGCTGCAATTAATTCTAGGATGTGCAGTGAACTGCTCTTCAAAGCAAGATTATATACGAAAGATAATGTCTTTAGAGGAATCCTTGCAAGCAAATATTATGAGAGCCTTACAAGAATTAGAATCCAGTTGGCAAGGTTCTTCAATAACTCGGAATTCCCTTAGCATTGTAAACTTTGATTTTAAAACGCTGCTGGAGGACCGCGACCAACTGGCACAAAAATGCTATGAAATGGAGCAGAAGGTAATTAATTATTGCTGGACTTTAAACTACTTTAGCGTATTAGCCTCATGAAAAAAAGTATCCAGGGTGAAAGAGAATTGAAAAATAAGAAAAATAGTGCAAAAGTTTGTTGTTATGAATCTCAAATTTTTCTAGGAAAAGGACTGTCTGCGACAGACTTCAATTTTGGAACTTATATATTCGCGTATACCGTTACATTTGTTTTAAAATGCCAAGCCTATTTGCAGTTTGTCTACATTTAGTTTGACGTTATAAAACAATGGTTTTTGTTCTAAAGTAAAAACTAACCGTATTTTAATATTGTTTGTTAGCGTTTTTAATGTATCATAACCTAGGCTAAAATATGAAATGCAAAGTTTAACTTTGCGTAATATTTGCTTTCTTACAAGAAAAAGAAAATATCTACACTTGTCCCAATTTCAATTTGAGCAACTGTATACTATATTAAAAGCCTGTTAAAATGCATTTGAACTTACAATCAAGCCATGGTATACTTTTTAATAGTTTAATGACGTAAATACTTTAGAAATAAAGAGAAAAATTTCGATATATCATAACAACAAGATAGCTCTTGAAATGTTCGAAGACGTCTTGAAAAAACACAATTTGCTATTATCGTCTTTTATAAGGAATTTGTTTCAAATATTTTGTGCATATTGCTTGGTCTTTTGTAAAATAAAATTGGATTTATCATACAGGCATGTTCTGACAATCGCATATCGCTTAATACTTTCGATGCGAGTTGAAAAGCATGAAAGGTGTTCTGTAGTCACGATCGCAAGAAATTTGGCGACTTCAAATCGTAAGCACATACTTCAGTGAAGTTGTTAATTTCAAAAAAACAATAAAATTATACACAAACAAAAATTAATATGTTTTCTTCTATTTTTATCAAAATATATTTTTATTTTTACACAATTAAAGTGTTAATAATAAATTTACAATATGTCCTTTGTTTAATCAATTGTTTGTGTTGGTTTTTTTCTTGAGTACTGGCGATTTCATAAAAACAGCTGTTCTTATTGATGTTGGAAAATATATTAGAATTAGGACGGTTAAATGTTTAGTCGGTAGTCAAATAAAAATGCGGTTATTTTAATTTTCATATCTCGAACAAACATTTGGTGCATATTAAAAGATTAAGGTGCGTTAATAGTTTTATTTCAATAACTTTTACTCACCTATGTAATCTTTTTCTTTAAAGTTGCTAAATGCAACTTCACTCATAGAAATTCCATTTGTCGTCAAAATATTTCTTGCTTTGTGTTAAATTTTTAAATTAATAAATATTTATTCGATTGAAATATCCAATAGATTGAAATTTTCTCTAAGCATCCAATTTTTAATCATTTTTTTTTTAATTTAATGTTTTATTTGAAAAAAATTAAACTAAGCAAGAAGGCTGCTGGCATTTTTGAATTTTTCTTTTCTTATTTACGTTTTACAACGTCAAATCATATGTTTGTTTTTCGAAGATAAGTTTGAAAAAAATTAAATCGCAAGCAAAACGTGTGAGTTTTAGAACATATAAAAACAATAGTTGGCGTTTTTGAAATCACATAATTTCAAAAACGTGCGAGTGTGAGAACATGCCTGATAATATAAAAAAATACTCCCGAAAAATACACACTTTATTAAAGGAGTAGAATTTGGATTCTAACAAAATCACCAGAGTGAAAAATTAAAATTTACGTACAATTACAAACCGAAAACAACAGTTCAACCTAATAATTGCCGGTCGCCTTGCAATAACGTAGTTAGATGCAGCAAATATTTGTGTAACAGGTAATCTAATCAATTAATTTTTTTTATTAGTATTGTATTATTTTCAAATGCGAGAACATATGGTTTTTACAACGGATTCATGAACTATTTGCCAGATATAACCACCCAAAAATTGTATAATTGTTCCGAACAACCTCTGCAACGTCTTCTATTGTTGTCAGGAAAATTATTTTTAGTGGATCATACAAATAGTTATGCGGCAATAGGAGCCCGTAACTGAAATCTTTAATGTTAAGGACATTCGCTATTCGCTCACTCTTAGCCAGATCTGAGGGCGAAAGCCCTTTGCTGCCTAAATCCGCTGGATTTTCTTCCGATCTAATATGATACCAATTATGTTTCCCTACATTCTCCTAAATGTGACAAATTCTATTAGCCACAAACGTTGTCCAGCTATTTGGTGTTTTCCTCAACTAATAAAGAACAATAGTAGAATCTGTCGAACAAAAAACTTGCCTTATTGGAATACTAATCTCCCCAAGTACAACAGGTTTGAGGCCAAAACTGCACCGCAAAGTTTCAAGCCAGGTAAGGAAATTGATTTTATTGAAGCCACTTTAGTTTTGCAAGAGAGAAAACAAAAATTTGTCCAAGTGCTTCGACATGAATATAAATCACCCCCGCGTGTGCGTTTTTTCAGGTAACAGAAAAAACATGAAGTTCCACTAATGTCCCGGGTGCAAAGTGCACCTGTGGGTATCCGCATGTTATTTATTTTCTTGTAAATGTTGACAAATTTTTTCCACTCCCTGTCTGCAGAAGGTACTAAAAAATCGTCCCAATCAATGTTATCTCGCCAGATACTCTGCATAATAATCTTGGAAGTAATGAAATGGCCTTCATTGAAGAATAAGCACAACTAAATCTGATTGCAAAGTGGGTTCCACATAAAGATAATCATTAAACTACTTCAATTAGGGTTTCTATTCGATGCATTAAATACGACACGCAATTCCATAGTTTTGCTATCCGGCTTAATTACCGAGTGATGAGAAAGATAGCAGGCAAATGAAGGATTAGTAAAAGCACGAACCACAGGTCTTAACCGATCCAAATTCAAATATTCAAAACACTATCATATAATGCCTTAACATTAGGATTCCGCAAAAGTGAGCCCTCATTTTTCAGGAATTGTGCCATAACATTCTTTCTTCAAGAGTCTAAATTTTAGAGTGAGAAATTTCCGACCTAAGGAGTAGCGTCATTACATATCGGCCGACGGAGTTGCGCCGCGCAGTTCTAAAATTGTTCTCACAAAATTTATCAGCTATTGATAATGTTTTCGCTTTAGGGGTTTCCTCCAGCTCCCAAAAGCGCAAAAGGTTCCTATTCAGAAATTTCTACTCTAGTCGAGTACCCCTAAACAAATGAATCCGGAATAGATCCCGTGACAATCCATACGAATACGGTTCTCTGAACTACCAAAGCTTCTAGTACGATACGATCTACCCCCTACAAAATTACCTGAGACTACAAATCTGATTCGGTTGATTAAGTTTCTAAGAAAGCAGATCAGAAGGGGAACAAATTTTTAAGGCGCAAGCTTTCTTTGGGCAGAGAGTTTAACCGAATCAGTAAATGTTCAGAGATAAAAGAATGACCGCGAGCGGGGTATGTCATACTCTGATGAATAATATTCACCACAGCCGTCCCCAGAAGCACTTTCCGGTTCTGAGAAACCTGTCGATTAGAGTTGCCTGCATGATATATGTCACTCAAAGTGGAAGGTAGGGAAGAGTTCACATTAGCTCCCTGTAACGAATGTTGTCTTTTGTGTCACGCCGCACAATTAAAATTACTCTTCACCTCGTGTTCTTAACAGTTAAAAATCTTTCCGAAATCGAAAGATATTTGAAACGTGTGTAAGTCCTCAAAAAAATGGCCCGAACAGCGACATAAAACGCAGGAAGATGAAGCTTAATTCACAACATACCTGACCTTCTGTCTAAAAGATTTTCCTTAAGATCACGAACACAATCTAGAATCTGAATTCTTTCCGTCAGAAAAGCATCAAGCTCTTTCCAAGGAGACAAGGCCGATTTATTACTAACTCCCTGTTTCCATAGACTAACAGTAGAAGTAGGCAGATGCTGAATGCACAAACAATTTAAATTGGAAAGCGAAGTAAGGCAATTATTAATACCGCGTTGAAGACTTCTAAGCCCGGCAATATATTCCTTATCTACCGAAGGAAGATTAAATACCAATTTCAATTGGTTATTCATCAACATACGAGAGATCTCATATGCCTTTTTTAGATTTTGCCACGCCACGTCAAACCCTTTTTTATTCAACGGAGACTTCGACACTATCTCATCCGCTTCACCGGCGGTCTTACGTATCAAATGACAAAGCCGTTCAACATTACTAAGGCGCAAACTTTTTATATAACAGTAAATAAATACTTAAATGCGGGCTAAGCAATATAATCACCTTCAAATGTTTTCACATCACAAGGAGGCAAGGTCAAATTATGGTCACAATTACCATAATTATTGGAGTTCATTGACGTAGCAGCCTTTGTGACCGCTTGGAAATCATGAACTTTTCATTAATAGCCGTCGAACATTTTAATATGCTTCGTATGTGGACTGCTATTTATACGATGTTACTTCAGTATCAGTCCACACAAACCTTATACGAAGACTTAACTTTTTCCCATAAACTCTTTAATTCTACGCCCTGAATCCCTAAAATATTAATGGTATGCATCTCTTCACCTGTCACTAAAATTCGAAACTAATCAGCGCATAAGATGCTCTTGCAAATTTATTCAGTGGTGATTTTGACATTTTTCAGGTGAATATACATTTGCTGCTATTTATCAGAAACGGCAATTTCAGCTGATTTTACGACATTAATAAAAAAACTTGTTTATTGCAAGAGTATTATAAACAAATACATTAGTAAGTATATATGTACGCAAACTATGAATACACTTAGTAATTATTTTGTCGACTTTATTATTTTCCTGTTGTTTTCTTTTATCACACTAAATAATTAAAAAAAAAAAAACATTCTAAATATTAATTCAAATCTAAATATCAAAATTAACAGCGATTGATTTAATGTCTACATTTTGGAGTTGTTGTGTAGAAAAAGAAGAACACTGTTATTTATTATTTATTTCAGGTTATTGTTATACTTTTGAATGCTCTGAATTTAATGACAATTGCCAGTCACAAATACGGTATCTATGTCTGAGTATTATTTTAATAACAGGTAGTATATCTGCTACTTAAGCTAAACAGGGTTACCATAAAATATTAATTAATAATATTTGTACATAACATCTTCCTTTCTTTTAATTTGAAAAAGAAGTAATAAATTAAATCAAATACAAAAAATATTATTATTTTTTTTAAGATGTAATCATAACAATTTTATATTACAAATTGAGCCTATTAGGCGGTATTCTTTTTCTTCCAAATTTTGAATAAATTTGGGTATTTGTTCTTATTTCCTTGCTAAGATTCGCTCTACTACTTTCATTGTTATGATTATTTTCTTAAACATTTTCATCGCTACTGTTTATATTAACATTTTCATCATTACTAGAATCTATATAACTACTATTCAAATTGGAAAAATATATATGTTCGTTTTCATGTATATTTAAATTAGGTTTTTTATTATTATCTATAAAATTCAAATTCGGAAATGATAACTTCATAATATGCTGTCTATTTCTTCTGTATATTATTCTATTATCATCCTTAACGAGAAAAGATCTAGGTTCTTGCATTTTTTTTACGATTTCACCTTTAAACCATACGGATGTTGGGCTCTTTTTAAACCTTACTTTTTCACCTATAACAACTGGTTTTAATTCAAATGTGTTTTTGTTATAGTATGCACGTGAATTTAACTTGTTGGTTTTCATAGTTTCCTGTATGTCTTCTAATTTATTAATTTTTGGTTTAAGATCTTTCAAGACCAAGGGTAATTTTGTCCTCAGTTTTCTGATCATAAGTAATTCTGATGGACTAGGCATATTATTTTTGGGTGTTGTACGATGTTATTAATTATTATTATTATTATTAATATATTTATTTAGTAGTATTTAAATACTTTCTTATTTACTCTATTACATTAGATCATCAACATTTCAATTGCTCTAATAAATAGAATTTTTTATAAATTGAACACAATTTCGTTTAAATATATTTATGTTTCTTTCGTTTTTAACTCTACTAGGTAGTAGATTAAATAGTTGTAGTCCTTTATATAGTAAACACCTCTTCATTGCATTGTTTGTTGCTCGATGTATCCTAAAATCGTTTGCATTTCTAAGACTGTAAGGTTGGCATTCGTTAACATATCTTAGTTGATCCGTTAGATATTCCGGTGTGTTGCCCATTTTCATTTTGTAAATAAAGGTAAACGTATTTAATTGAAGTCTTTGCCTAATGTTGAGCCATTTCAGTGTATCTAGCATGAGTTGTATTGATGTAAACCTGTTGCATTTAATTATAGACCTCATAGCTCTGTTCTGTAACTTTTGTAGTCTATCTATTTGCATGCTTGTACAGCATGTATATAATATTGTAGAACCAAATTCAAAGTGTGGCTTAATGATCGTGTTATATATATTAATTGCAGTCATTGTTGATATTTTATTTCTTATTCTTTTGAAGAATCCAATTTTTTTCCCGATCTTTTTACATATATAATTTAAATGTTCTTTAAAATTCAAGTTTTTATCTATTTTGAATCCCAAATATTTTATATTTTCCACTTTCTCAATTATTTTATTATTAATTTTAAAATCTGTTTCATTATTCATATTTATTTCTAATATTTTTGTTTTATTTTCGTTTAGTTTTAGTTTATTCATTTTCAACCAATTATTCACAATTATCATATCATGTTCTAATTTTATTTGGCACTGTTCATCAGTTTCAGATTCATTAAAAATAAGTGTATCATCTGCATATAAAACTATTTCACACTTTTCTATTATATTGGGAAGATCATTTATATATATAATAAATAAAAGAGCCCCAAGAATCGACCCTTGAGGAACTCCGTAGTCATTGTTTAAAGCACTAGATATTATATCGTTTACTTTAGTCATTTGTTTTCTATTTGATAGATATGATTTAAACCAATTTAATTCTTTATCTTGTACTCCATATTTATACATCTTGCGCAATAATATATCTCTATCAATTGTTTCGAAAGCTCTTTTAAAGTCAAGAAAAATTGCCATTATCTTCTTATTTCTATCAATATTTTTCCACCTATTAATAACATAATTTACCGCTGTTTCACATGAAAAGTTTTTCCGAAAACCCGATTGATATTTCGATATTATGTTATTTTTTTCCATGTAGTCTTCAAGCTGTTGTTTTACGATTTTCTCTAAGATTTTTTCACACAGTTTTAAAGTGTTTATAGGACGAAATTCTTCACATTTATTTGTTTTTGCTATTTTCTCAATTGGTGTAATCATTGAAGTTTTCCAATTATCCATTACATCTTATGCCTGTCTCACCCCTAATTACTGATTTGCATGAACTGCATTCAGTCATTGTTTGGGATTATATAATTCTAAAACATCGGCCAAATAAGAGTCAAGTTTCTTAAACCTTCACTAGCCCGTATATATAAAAGTCTACTTTAAGAGGTTCAATATTCTTTTTCTATTTTTTTTCTTTATTATATTTTATTTTATCACTTTTATCAGAGCTAAATTTTTTGCTTCTTCAATTTCCAATATGGCACTCAAAAAATGCTATATAGGGATCTGTGTTGTTATCTTTACATTTGTACAAAATATTTTTGATTGTTTGAATTGACCTCTCTGCGAGACCATTCGATCGAGATATATAAGGACTTGAAGTTATAAACTCTATACCCCAATCCGTACAGAATTGTTTAAAATTATGTCGGAGATTAAAACTTTTGGAATGCCATGTCTTGCAAAAATTGATTTACATTTCATAACAACCTGTATAGACGAATAACCAGATCCTAGAATTTCAACTTAAAAATACTTAGAATAGTAACCAACCATCAATAAATACATTTTTTTTATCAAATTCAAACAGGTCGCAACCAACCTTGTACCATGGTATTTCAACAATTTCATGACTTTCAAGATTTTTTCTAGGATTGGAGTTTCTAAATTTTAAACATGTTTCACATTTAGACACCATATTGTAGATATCATTGTTTATATTGGGCTAATAAATTGAACATCTAGCTAAATTCTGACAATTTTGAATACCCATATGGCCTTCGTGAATATTACGCAAAATTTGAGATCTTAAGGATTTTGGAACTATAATGCGTTTACCGTTAAACAGTATTCCATTTACTTGGATTATTGATTGGATAATATTTTTGTACTTACATATCTACTTGTTTTTTGCTTTCGGGCCAACCATTTTGTATGTAACCGTATATTTTTTTGCAAAATTTTATCTGTTTGTATTTCAATTTTAATTGTTTCTATGTCTACTGATGGAATTTCTATATTACTTATTAAATCGTTACATTGTATATCTATATCTTTGTCTAAATATGAACAAATTTCTTCCTTGATCGGTGCTCTAGATAGAGTATCGGCTATAAGTAAATCTTTACCTGGCTTGTACACAACAGTTAGATTGTATGATAAAAGTCTAAGCATAATTCTTTGAAGTCGTATTGGAATGTCGTATAATGGTTTTTTGAATAACGGGACAAGTGGTTTATGGTCTGTTTCTACAACAATATTTCTGCCGTAAATTTATTGATGAAATTTAATACAACCAAATAAAATTGCAAAAAGCGCTTTCTCAATTTGAGCGTAATTTATCTGACAATTAGTCAACGATGCCGATGCATATGCGACAGGGTTTTCACCGTGCATTATCACGGCATCCACAGCGTATTTCGACGCATCTACAGATAACGTTAGAGGTTTGTTTGTGTCATAATAGGCTAAAACGGGTGCTTTTGTTATTTCTTTCTTCAAATTCTCAAATTCAATTTGTTGTTCTCTATTCCATGCCCAAATTGAATCTTTTTTCAAAAGATCTCTTAAATATTTATTTTTACTCGACAAATTCTCAATGAATGAACCTAAATAGTTGATCATTCCCAAAAAACGTTGCAGTTCCTGCTTGTTTCCTGGAACTAAAATAGATTGAATTCTTTTTTTATCAGGTTGCACACCTTTTTCACTAAATATGTGTCCAATGAACTTGACTACAGATTTTAAAATTACAGACTTTGAGTGATTAAATTTTAGACCAACAGTTTTCCCTCTTTCAAGTACTTGAGTTAATATTTTATTGTGTTCATTAGTATTGGGGGCATGAATTAAGAAATCGTCCATATATATTACTAGGCCAGGGATATCACCAAAAATTCTTACCATTTCAGCATGAAATATTTCGGGTGCCGAACTAATCCCAAAGGGCAAACGTAAAAATCTATATCTACCAAAAGGTGTATTGAAAGTACACAGTTTCGACGATTCATCGTCTAGCTCAATCATCCCAAACCCCGAGTTTGCATCTAGCAAACTGAATATTTTTGAGTCACTCATTCGCGATTTGCATTCATCTATGGTTGGGAAATCAAACCCTGGTCTTTTAATAGCTTTATTTAAATTGCGCGGATCTAGGCAAATTCTTAAACTTTTATTTGATTTTGTTACTAATACAATAGAGCTAACCCAGTCAGTCGGCTCTCTTACTTCTGTAATTACATTTAATTTAACCATCCTTTGGAGTTCAGCCTTTAAAGCCTGGTGCAAACTAAAAGGCACGCGACGAGGTGGATCTATTACTGGCTCACTACCTTCTTTCAGTTGTAAATGACATTTATCTTTTAATTGCCCTAAACCATGGAACATGTCTGCGTATTTTTCCAAAATGGATTCACAATTTATTGTGTTAATCGATTTAATTAAATTCATTTTTAAAGCTAGTTCTAAGCCGATAATATTATTACAAACCATATCAACTTTATGAAAATTAGTTGCATATACTACTTTATTGTATAAAATATTAATAAAAATTTTACCAATAACTGGGAGTTTTTCCCCACTAAAAGTAACTATATTTTTAAATACTTTCTTTACCACATTTAGTCCCAGATGCTCCAAAGTTTCCAAAGACATCAAGTTGGTTTGTGCTCCTGTATCAACCTGGCATGTGATAATCTTCCCGTTAACACCAACCTCAATATTCCAAATATTTGCTTTATTCTGTTTCACTTCACCTAGACATCCCACAAACAGAGTTTCGTCCTCATAGTTGTCTTCTTCGCATATATTTCTTACGTACTTGTTATTCTGGTATTTCTCATTTCGCTTTGAGAAACACATTCTGGCATAATGATTCTTTTTTCCACATAAATTATAGGTTACCCCATTTACCGGACATTTAGTCTTATGCTTTTGTCCACATTTTCCGCATTCCGTTACAGCATATTGTTGTTTTCGTTGAACGTTTTTGTTGAAGTTCTTATGCCCGCTATCATCGATTCATATTGGCCGCCATTTTCAATACTCACAAGATTTGCTCTTGCCATCTCCATGCTTTTAACAAGCGCTCTTTAACATTTTTGTAGTTTTCGGACAACCCACAAGTAAATATATCTTAAAGTAAACCTTCTCTTAAAGCTTTAAAATAGCATGAATTGCTTACATTTTCCAATGCAGTGGCATATTCTACAATTGTCTCCTCAGCTTTTTGGTGTCGAGTAAAGAAAGCATGTTTTTCCATAGACAAATTTATTTTGGGTATGAAATGAGACTCAAACTTCTTCAGTAAGGTATCATACTCTACGGTATCAATGTCTTCATTGAAAGAGTTAAAGATTTGCAGGGAAGCGGGGCCCATGTGGTGGAGCAAAAGAGCAACTTTTCTTTTATTTGGCTGCGCATCAAGATTAGAAGCTAATAAATAAATTTTAAATTGTTTGCTCCAATTCCTCCATTCTTTAGCGACATTAAAAGCTTTTAAATTAAAAGCTGGCATTGTAGATTCCAAAGAATTAGCACTTTTTTGTTCCACTGCATAAGCATCTTGCATTTTTATTAATATGTTTTAAAATCCACTTAAATTTCTTTTTATGATTATATTTTTTTTAACTTTTTCTCTCATAAAACCTGACACCATGTTATACTTTTGAATGCTCTGAATTTAATGACAATTGCCAGTCACAAATACGGTATCTATGTCTGAGTATTATTTTAATAACAGGTTACTTAAGCTAAACAGGGTTACCATAAAATATTAATTAATAATATTTGTACATAACAGTAATAACTACTTGTTTCTACTTGTGATTGACAAATCCAAATCTTAATAATTCATAACCACTATTTAAACTAAATTCTTAATGCTAAAATTGCTGATTAAACAGAGTCAGCATTTATTAAAATTAAATAATTTAAATAAATAAAGTGCTGACTTGACAAAAAAGAGTCATATTTCATTAGTACATATTTGTTATTTTAATTTGCTTATAAATAAACCTTAAAAAATACGAGGGTGCCTCTTAACATACAAAAACAAGGGTCACGACACGATCTCAATCACAATAGGTAAAAATATTTTAAAAACAATTCTAAATGTATGTATTCAATGAACATATGCATGCATGCACTTTTGTTTTCTTCATTTTTATACTTTGTTTTATTCGCATCAAAATATATTAAAATAAAATAATTACGCAGCTTTATTAAACAACATTTTCTAAAGAAATGTAAAAAATGTGTGATGGAATGTTGAAGAAAGGTGACGACCCTTGAAGAAAAAAAGAAAGTTAACATTTCTCAGATAACTTCTCAGGATCCGGCTCTAAGGATCAAATGTTTATGCGTGTTAGGCAAAAAAAGAAATCCAAAATAAAAGAAAAATTGTATTTTTTCCAAAATATTTTTCATTAAATATTTTTACCTGTGCTTGTAAATTTTAAATTAATGTGTGTTGTGTATTCTATCAAAGTGAAGTGGAAAACTATTTTTTTACAAAAATCGAAGATGGTGAAACCAAGTTTATTTGAACCGTTAACGGTTGTAAGTATTATAATCCAAAAAATACTCCCGAAAAATACACAGTTTATTAAAGCAGTATAATTTAGATTTTAGCAAAATCACCAGAGTAAGAAACTACGAATTCTATAAAATTTACGTACAATTACAAACCGAAACCTTCTTCATCACGCAAAACCATTTTCTGCATGAAACTTTTCTATCTCGACGCCATTCAATCCGTAGATGTTGTTACGACACGTTCTACGCTGGTTGCTGGGATAGGTGCAGCAGTTTTCTTTTTCGTCCTGAGACGCAAAGAAAAGGAAACAATTCTTGTTTTGAAAACATTAGAAAACTTCAAATCACGTTTTATTCTTCTTATTCTTAAGGCTACCGCGAAGACTAAATAACGGTCGGAACACGGAGCCACCAATGAAGCGGGCTGCGGTAAAAACAGTCAGCGAAAGCGACGTGTCTCAGCCGGTTAACAAAAAAACAGGCTATAGGGCCGGCGGGCAATGGCGGAGGTAGCGAAAGTGGCAGTTCCGCTAACGGGCGGCGATGGCGCGGCTAGTGATGAAAAGGCACTAGCGCTATCAGGCTGCGTGGCGCAGGTGGTGACAGGACAAAGGCGACTCTACCGGGCAGCAGCGGCACGGGTAGCGGCCAACAGGCAGCGCAGATGGCGATGGCGCAGATGGCGATTACGCAAGTAGCGACGGCGCAACTATCGATGGCGCAAGTAGCAACGGTGCAGGTAGCTTTGGTGCAAGGAACGATGGCGCAGGTAGCGATTGCGCAAGTAGCGATGGCGCAGGTAGCGACCAAACTGGCAGTGAAACCGCAGATAACGATGGAGCATGTAGCGACGGTGCAAGAAGCGGTGGCGCAGATGACGAATACGCATTTATGGATGGCGCAAGCAACAACGGTGCAGGTAGCGACGGTGCAAGTAGCGATGGCGCAGGTTTCGACCAAACAGGAAGTGGCGCTACCGGGCGGCAATGGCTCGGGTAGCCACAAACAAACGGCGGAGAACCACAGGTGCCGCACTTAGCGGTGGCGCCATTAGCGATTAAACTGGCAGTGACAGCGCAGATAGCAAGTAGCAATGGCGCAGGTAGCGACGGTGCAAGTAGCGATGGTGCAGGTGGCGACGGTGCAGATGGCGATGACGCAAGTAGCGACCAAACAGGCAGCGGCGATGGCACGGGCAGCGACCAAACTTCATACTTATTGTTAACAAAATCACTGAAATATTTAAACGGGCAAGAAAGCACACAAAAAGGACTCAAATTTGCGTAGAAGAGGAGTTTTTAACTAAAACATTTTAATTTTTAGTGTTCAATAACTACCTAGTTCTATTTTTAATATGGAAAACATCGATATTTTTTATTGCAGTAATTCATACATACATAAATATTATTTAACCTTTTTTTAACATTCCCAAATGCAATTTTAACAGATTTTTTACAACCGCAATTATTACCCTTTTCACATCACATTTGAAAACATTTTCAGTTTCAACTGAAATTATTTACCTATTGCAATACCACTGATAAATATTCTAGTACCTGGTGTTATTTAGGGACATTCCCAAATTTGTGGAATTTTAACAACCACAATTACTAATTACATTATTTTGTACATCGAAATTTACCTGATTTATCATAAAATTTAATTGCTTTTTCAAATTTGTTATTCAAAATGAAACATTTTCCATTTAATTTTCAATTGATTTTTTTTTATATTTATATTTTTTTGGTCTATGAACATTCTCGAATTGGTTTTTTCTAAAACAGATTTTCTAAAACTACAATTATTATCCCTTTTCACACTTATAAAATCTGGTTTATAAAAGGGCAGTAAGTAATAAAAATTTTCGTAAGATAAAGGTAAAAGCATTCATTCGCTTAATGCTGAAATACGCTGGACATTGTATGGTAATGAAGTAGAATTGCCTAGAGCTAAAAAAATGTAATTAATGCTATCCAAATTTGTTTTTAAATAAAATTCTTAATAAATGCGAAATTAACCCTAAGCTCTCTTTTGTTGCGTCTTATTTCTGACTTTATGGTTAAATTTTCCATTTTGGTGTATTTAGGGACTTATAGTAAAATTTAACGGGTAACATTTTTGTGGAACACTTAAACCCTCTAAATACCTGTTTTAATGGTGTTTTTTGCTCTTTTTTAAAAGAAGGACAAAAAGATCCATATCTTGAGGATTTAAAGGGTTAACATTTCTACAAAAATATTCTCCGTAACATTTTACATAAATTTGCTGAACATATTTTATACCTAAAATGTAAGGGTCACATGGTTTCTTATGCCGTTTAACAATAAGAATGCGCCAGAGCTGGGAAACTTTAACCCCCTCTCAAATGAAATTCAGATGTAAACTTTCAAAACGCCGATACACGTATCTCTTTTTTTTGTCTCCTCTATCAGAATTTATAGCCCGGACCTTGTAATTTTTAAAAAAATTTGATTTTGTTGTACAGTGTAATTAGTGTAGCTAAAAAAACATAAATAAAAACAAAGATATATATATATATATATATATATATATATATATATATATATATATATATATATATATAAACAAAACTTTATCAGACACAGCAAAAATAGATTTTCTGCAATACATTTATTATGCTAAACTCCTAAACTAACATCTAACGTTAGAACAGCGATAGGTTATATCAAACCAGAAAGTTTTGAAGCATTAAAAGAATTGCTAGAAGACAGGTACAAAACCACTTACACAATACCAGCGTTACGAAACAAGCTCAGTACACTGTTCCAAGGGAAAATGCCAGTTAATTTAATTAAAGACAAAATATTACATATAATAGACAGCCTAAACAAACTAGGGATAAAAGAACTAGGAAATAGTGCCTCAACAGCAGAAAAGAACATAATAAATAAATTAAATAATAAATTAGCCATAGATATTTTCAAAAAAGGACTAAATAAAAGCCATATACGCGTCGCGACCAACCACATTGCAAGAATCATCAGAACTTGCAATTGAACTTGAAAATGAAAATAAGGCAACTAATAACGCGATTCTACATATAAGAAAGGAAAAACCATGGTATCAATCACAAAATCACAACAGAACCATCAACACGTTCACTAACTACAACAATAATAGGCGTTACAACAACATATAACATATTACATTGGCCGTACAACAATTAAAACTTTAACAGAAACAATTACACAAGAAATATCAACCATTACAATATCAATAATTCAACAAGGAACACAAATTTTTCTAGGAACAATAATAGACATACAAATTTCAGTCACAATAGAACTAATAACAATCAAAGAAGGAACTTTAACAATAATGAAGATGACATAAACAGAAACAACAATATATTTGTATACACAGAACAAGTTTTATAAACACAAAATACAAGAATAGAATTTTGATATTTTTTTATCGACACAGGCGCTGACATATCACTTTGTCGCGCAAATGTAAACGTACTGAAATCACAAAGAAAGAAATATTCCCTTTAGGCACAATAGATCTTCAACTATCCTTACTTAATGAACAATTTAAACATTCTTTTCATCTAGTAAATTCAGATTTTCCTATTGAGACAGATGGCGTAATTGGTAGAGATTTTCTGCAAAAATATTTTCGTAAGATTGATTACGAGACATTTACAATTTCTTTATTTATAAATAATTCTACCATAATTCTGCCCATGCAATCAAAACCAATTTCTTCACTACAAATAACAATTCCGCCCAGAACAGAAATTATACAAGCCATCAAATTAGAGCTTAAAGAAGATTGCGTCATATTTAATAAACAATTACAAGAAAGAATATTTTTAAGTAATTCAATAGCACCAAAAAGCGGAATGACACAGGTAAAAATTTTAAACACAACTAACGAAACTGTAGCAATAAAAGGCATTCAACTCCAGACTGACCCACTTAAAAATTATGAGATATTAAGTTATAATAATGTGAGCAATAATAAACGTTTTGAAAGAATAGTGAATCAACTGCAATTAGACCATAATGACGAATTTGCAAAAGCACAATTAATAGGAATATTTAAACAATATCATTTAGAAGACGAAAAATTAACCGTCAACAATTTTTATGAACAAACAACCACGACCTCAGACAACATACCAGTTCACATAAAAAACTATAGGTTACCACACTCACATACTGACGTTATAAAAGAACAAGTACAGAAAATGCTTGATGACGAAATAATAGAACCATTAATTAGCCCATATAATGCTCCACTCCTTTTGGTACCAAAGAAGAATATAGAAGATAAAAAGAAATGGAGACTTGTTGTAGATTTTAGAAAGCTTAATGATAAAAATGTCAATGACAAATTTTCTCTAACTAGATTAGAAGACATTTTAGACAAATTAGTTAGAGCAAAATGGTTTTCTGCACTCGACATGACTAGCTCTTTTCATCAAATTGAGTTAAATAAAGAATACAGACCATTGACAGCTTTGTCCACACCACAGAGACATTTTCAATTTAAAAGACTCCCATTTGGACTAAAAATTTCTTCCAACAGTTTTCAGCGAATGCTTACAATAGCACTATCGGGATTAGAATCCGAAGCATTTCTTTATGTTGATGACATAATTGTATACGGCTGTAGTCTAAATCACCACAATCAAAATTTAATAAAAGTACTAGACCGATTACAAAAATACAATCTAAAACTAAATCCAAAGAAATGTTGTTTTTTAAGACCAGGGGCCCATTTCACTGATCTACAATTCTACAAGTTTACAAGTTACAATTACAATTCTCATTCTTATAAGTGCTGAAGAATTGTGTTTCATCAAAATTTTCACAACACTTGTAGCTTTTTGGACTTGTAAACTCCAATTCTTAAAATTACAAGTCTTTGTATATATTGTGATATTGATTTTACAATTCTTATTTGTTATTGCTCAAAATGCTAAAATATCGTTATTTTAAATACTTTCGCAATTATGGGTACTCTAATGTACTGTAACGGTATATCAATAATTTGTTTTGATTGTTAGCACACCACTAATCAATCAAAACATATAGTTTGTTTTTAATTTACTTTTTGTTTTGCAATGGCGAATCAGCAAAATAAAATTTGTGTGGTGCGTGAAATTTCAGCTGCCAAAGACGTTCTTTTTGGTAAGTTTAGCGATAAACTTACTAAAGAGAAAAAAATGCAAGAGTGGGAGAACGTGCGCATGAGGTGTCTTGCACTTGGACTGATGCCAAGTGACCGCACAATTAAAAACATCGGTGACCATTTGGGGCTTACCCGCAAATAATTTAAGACTGGAAACTTTTCCTTTAAAATGCCAATTGCATTTTCCACAACCCTTCTTTTTGTTTTGTGTGCGTTGAGGAATTTTCTGTTATTGGTTAACGGAGGAATCAGCCAATCTTTTAACGGATACGCTGAATCACATAGAATGATTCCGTTCTGGATTGGACGCCAGCCATTTTCCATTTTTCGGAACAAACAACTATTACGCAAGACGCGAGAGTCGTGAGTACTCCCAGGCCAATTTGCATAGGAGTAATAGAATTGGAGATCGGGTCCACTAACCACCATACAGGAATTGGAGTGATTACCGTGCCGATAAACATAAGCTTCTTCATGCTCTTTGGGTGCATCTATTTTTATTAAAGTGCCGTCCAAACATCCGCAAACTAACGGCATGCCTCTAATGGTGTAAAATTTAAACACCACTTGATCCAGGTTTTCTGGTCATTTTACATACGTTGCAAACAATGCGGTATTAATTGCAGTTACTACGCTTTTTACTAGTCTGCACACAGTGGCTTTGCTTACATCATGCAAATTACCTATTGCGTAGTATGTAGTTCCTGTTCCTAGCCAGCGTAACGTTATCAGCAGCTGCTGTTGCACCGTGAGAGAATGGCTTCTATTTGTCTCCCTCTCGAACATTATTGACAACATATTTAACAAGAAAAGAAATTTGTCTCGTTTTAGCCTGAAACGCTCATTGTGCTCTAACGTGGATTCCAGGAATTCATATTCCAGACGTGGTCTAAACAGTCTTCTTCTTCTTAATGCGATTTCAGTATCGCTTTCATCACTAGAATCGTATAAAAGATTTATTTTGCACTAAAAAACTAAGAACAATTTTATATATTATATGTTGCACTTGCACGTGTGTTTATTTCTTTATAACATATGATCAGTGGTGTTGCTACTTATCCATAATTTCTATTTCTATTAATAATTTGAAATAAGCAAAATAAATAAATTAATGTTATTTACTTTAAAATTGTTTGATTTTGTGTTTAGATAAACTATTTTTTAATAAAAAATAGTTAAAAATCAAATTAAATCACTCACTTGTAACTTGTAAAACTTTTTCTGAAGGTCTCCGTCGACTCTTACCTTTTTTTCTACAATTTTACAATTTTACAATTACAAATTTAGTTTAGTGAAACAAAACCACTTGTAGAAGTATGACTTAAAGACTTGTAACTTGTAAAATTCACTTGTAGCTACAAACTTGTAATTGTATTTTGATAAAACACAATTATTCACAAGTTTACAATTCTACAGGCAAAAACACTTGTAATTGTGAACTTGTAGCTTAATGAAATAGGCCCCAGAAGTAGTTTATTTAGGACAATAACACGGTGTGAAAACAGACTTATCCAAATATGATGTAATAAAAAACTATCCAATACCAAAAAACGCGGACGAAGCACGACGGTTTGTAACATTTTGCAATTACTACAGAAAATTGTACCAAACTTTGCCGAACAAAATTCATTTGGACAGAAAAATGCCAACATGCTTTTGAAAAATTGAAAGAAAGACTTATACATCCACCTGTATTACAATACCCAGATTTTTATAAACCTTTCGTGTTGACAACAGACGCACCAAATTACGCATTATGATCAGTATTATCCCAAGATGAAATAGGTCAAGATTTACCAATATCTTACGCAAGTAAATCTTTACAAACGCATGATATTAATAAGCCGGTTATAGAAAAATAATTTTAATCAATTCACTGGAGCATATACTTTTTCAAGCCTTACTTATATGGCAGAAAATTCATAGTGGTAACAGACCACAGACCATTAATTTCACTAATTTCGCATAAAAAATCCTCTATCAAAAATGACTAGACAAGGTGACGCTGATTTTACAATTGTTTATAAAAAAAGAAAGATGAATACAAATGCCGACACACTTTCCATGATAGAATTAGATTCAGAAATATTAAAACAAATGATACCAAAAGAAAATGACAAGAAAAGACAAATACTGGTAACTACAAGAGCTATAAGAAATAAGGAAAAAAATAATATAGCAAATGAGGCAAATAATAGTGATAATAATAGAGCGTGTGCGGAAGAAAGTAGTACGGAAACATGCATTTCTCAGAAGTCTGATCAGCTTCAAATATGGGAATGTATATCCATCAATGACATCAAGAATATGAAGAAATTGCAATTTAATAAAGTTGAAGATATAGAAAATGTAGATATAATTATTGAAAATAATATTGTGCACATAGGGCATAATGATAATTCATCGAAACTAGATTCGATTATGAAGAAATTACGTACCCAAAATAAGAGTAATAAGAATAAAGGTTGTAACAATAATCCGTCGAAACCAGATTCGACTAGGATGAAGTTACATTCCAAGAATATGAATAATGAAGATGATAAGCATGCACGATTCAGCGATAAATCAGCGAAACTAGATTCGATTCTGAGAAAACTGATATCTAAAATGAAGAAAGAAAATATAAAAGAGTTAGCGTTAGAAGAATTAAAAGAAGCATATGCAAAGATAATAAGAAATAACAAAAGTCCTCAATTAAAAATAATAATATATAATGCCCCAAAAAGAATAACAGATTATATTCTAAAATATAAACTAATTGACCAATTTCACAATACCACCCACGCTGCACAGTGGTTCAGAAACGTTTTTCATTGGCCAAAACTCTGTAACTTTTTAACTAATAAAGATTTTTTAGTAGTTCTTTTTTTAGTCAATAGACAACATTTTAAGCTTTAACCGAGTTTGGGCCTTATTAAAATCGGTTAGAAATTCAAGCCTAAAGTTGAACTTTCGATTTGCTTTTCCTAATTTTTGTTTGAAATTCCGTTTCAAATGTGCCAACTCATTTTTGACCCACTTTTCCTTAAACAATGTGGCTTAAATTTGGTCCACGGGTCAATCTTGGATGATAATACAATATTTTGCTATCCGTAGGGTGGCCCCTATTTTCACTGAGGTATTTTCCGTATTTTCATTAGGATGTCCAAATTTCAACTTTATGCCTAACAATACTTACATATTTTCTAGTTTTTGGTCAATTTTAAAACAAAACAGTGTAATTTAATTTTCCTTTAATTATATACATATTTATTTATAGTTATAAATAGATTCTAGGTAAATAAAATAACATTTAATATTAATGTCTGTATACTTTATTTTATTCAAATACTAAATTCAAATTATAATTATTATTCATTTGGCTGGAATATTTCCTGTAAATATTCTATATTCTGCTCTGTATTACCTGTGTCCTGTAGCAGAGCCTTAGCTTCGGCATTTAGTTCCGAATGATTCAATTTCCATTGACTTCGAATGCTAGAGATGAAGGGATCTGAAGTTGCCAATAATATATGAAATAAATCTTCATTTGTAGAAATTCGTGATATTTTTCTGGTATTATGTTCTCTGTAAAACCTGTAATCCTTGTTTCTTTTTTCCTGGGCTTCCTCTGACAAATCTCCAATTGGTAATAAATGGTGCTTAATGACCTCTTCTCCATGATAAAGAATTTTATGCACTGTTGCTGACATCTTCTTTCATCTTTCTATATTTGTATTTGGATGTATATATAGCAGTGGTTTCCTTGGCGTAATCACCAAATTTTTTAGCATTAATTAGTTCATTGCACGCAAGTACTTCAGTAATTGTTTTAAATCTTGAAATAACATCTATATCAACACCTGTTATATCAGATGTAGTTTCGGGATCCAAAAAAAATCTTCTTGCGGTGTTGCCATCGTTTGTGTTACCTGATCCTTGTTTGGGTTGATCTATAATCAACCCGTGCTTGAGAAATGCATCTTGAACTTGTTTCTTTTTCAATTTTCTTATCTCTTTGTTGGTATCATTATTTCTTACTGATCCTGAAGCTCCGAAGTCCAAATCATAGCTTATTTTCGGTATGTGTTCCATAAATCTTATCCTCGTATGTAGCGATGATAATCCAAATTCAAATGCATCAATACTATCCTCCGACTTTGTCGGTTCTTGGTTTAACTGACTTGATGTAGCTTTACATATAATATAGCTGGATGAAGCTTTTGTATCAGTCAAAACCTGGGCAGTTTTTCCGTCTATCATAGATAGTATTAATTGGTAATTCAATTTAATAGCCTGTTCCTCTATCTCTAACTATAATGGCCTTAGTGTTGAAATTTGAGCTCTAATGTCACTTACTTCATTTTTAATAGTATCATGAGTTTCCTTTTTAAATTCAAATTTTATTGGTCTGCAGTATTTTGTAGACGATGGTGTTTGGTTTTCCAAATATAACTTGTTTTCACTGTGCTGGACGAAGGTTCCGAGTCCTCTAAGTTTTTTATCAATCGCAATGGTACAAATGACACCATGAATATATCTGTGTCAGAAATATCCTCACATAAAAATTGTTTATATTGTCTTTGTCCAGAAGACCCATCGCATCCCCATTTACAAAAAAGAGTTAAATTGCTGTTTCCATATTTTTTCAACTCACTTACTTTAAGTGATTTTAGCAACCTTTCGGCTGTATGATCAAGTACAGCTTGCAGTTGTACCTGTGCCGAAATTGGTGTGATTTTGATAGATTCCTTTGGAGGATAACACTCCTTTTTAGCTGCAATTATGTGATGATATGACGGGTATAAATTTGAGCCTTTTTCGATCGCACGTAATCTGAGTTGAGTATACTGCTGTTTTGTTAACTTTAAATCCAGAAATAATGCAAGCGCTTCCTCATTTGTGAACTGTTTTTCCTGGTTTGGTGTCGGAATGCTTTTAAGGATCCGTTTTGTTCTCACCGGACTAGCAGAAATGACTCAATGATATCCACTTTCGTTAATTGTTTTTGTGATCGCAGCTTGTAAAGAAAACTATCTTTAATGTTTTCACATCCGATTTCTTCATTTATATTCTTAAGTTTTCGTCTCTTAGATCTATGGCTACAGTTATTTAGCGATTTTTCTGGTCTTCCACCACTCTTCTTATTTGTGGTTTCTGAAATCACCTGGATACTAAGTTCACCTTGTAACCAATGTTCAAAACGCTTGTAAAATTTACTTTTACTATAGTGAACTTCCTTGTAGCGTTTTTGCAATATTTTTAAGAAATCAGATACTTTGTTTTTTATTTCCAATTGCGTTTCACTGCTGATAGCATTTATGTTCAATTTTCTTTCAATATGGTTTAGAACATCTTCTTTGTTTTTGTTTTTAAAATATTCTTCGGTCAATTCATTATAGCTGAAAGTTTCCATATTTTAATTAAGCTGAGTTCTAAGTTCTATAAAAATAACTTCCAAAAATTTATCAACCTTTTCAAATCGAATTCTTGTCTGACAGTAAAATTTATTTCCAAATTTTTGTCCTTATATACGCAATAAAGAAATGTCAAACTTAAAGTAGATTACGTACACACAAAAAATATTAGAGCTATTATTACCTAGGCTAGCTCAGGTATTTTTCTTTTGTATGGAATTTTTTAAGACAAAAACCAAGTTCAACTACCTAAGCTGATTTGGAAAACGTACAATAAATTTGCCTTTTTAAATCGAATACTTGTACCGAAATAAAATTTATTTCCAAATTATTGTGATTTATACTACATATAAAAGTGTTAAACCTAAAGTAGATTACCTAAACACAAAAAACTAAGTTTAACTACCTAAGTTGATTCGGTTTATACAAGTTTTCTATGGGAAAATTTGTCATATACAACTTATACTGGATTTTAAGGAAATTTTACCAAAAATTGTTTTGTGTACTAAAACTCTCAATTTTCGAATAAAATTAACTTTTTAGTTAGATTCCTCTCTTTCCCCTTATGTTTTGCTATCTGCAATTTGTACTTTTGGCAGTGAATGACTTCTAAAGTAAATTTACTAGCAGTTTTGATAGAAATTTCTTTGTAAAAATGCTGAGTATTTTCATTAAAATAGAAAAAGTGTTCTACGGGCGGATCCGGGCGGGTGCAAAAGTATATGTAGGCTTTAAGAGAACACTTTTGCCTTTCTTTGGGTGGTTTTGGTTTTTTGACCTTTTTTGTCCTTTAGAAGTTATATACTACTAAACTTCAAACTTTGCGAATATATGGAGGTTTCCAATTTCAAACATGACACCCTATTTACAAATTATACAGGGTGCGCATATACCACTTCTTAAAAACAACAGTTCACCTAACATAACAAAAAAAAAAACACAGCTCAATATCGATAACAGTTTTTAAGAAATCGCAATTAACATGAGATCAAATATTACAATTTTTATTTTATTTTTAAATTAACATAAATTCTTTGCCTTTAGCAGCATGCCACGCCCACTACTGCGAAAATTTTGACCCAATTTTTCGGCTACCTTAGTTTTGATCTGTTTTCTTTCTGGTGACATAAAAATTTTAAGAATCTGTGTCAACAAAAGATATAGGTTTTGGCCAATGAAAATTAATTCTGAACCACCGTGCGCTGGACACTTAGGAATAAGAAAAACAATCGTTAAATGAAAACAACGATACATCTGGAAGAACATGAACAAGATGGTAAAACAATTTGTATCTTATTGTGAAAGTTGTAACAAAAATAAACAAAAAACACACGTAAAAGAACCACTTACACTGACAGACACACCAAACAATAGTTTTGAAGTGATTTCAATTGACACCGTATGTCCTCTTAGAATCTCAAACGAATACCGCTACATCTTAACAATGCAATGAGAACTGACAAAATTTGTGGTTGCACACCCAATGCCGACAGAAGATGCACTTGTCACAGCAAAAACATTAGTTGAACAATTAATTTTAAAATACGGTCAGTTCAAAGTACTTAAATCCGACAGAGAAACAGAATTTACAAATTAACTTATGAAAAACATATGCTCCTTATTATAAATCAAATAAGTATTTTCAACACCATACCACCATGAAACATTAGGTTCAATAGAAAGAAACCATAGGGTTCTTAATGAATTCTTGCTAACAACCGCAAATGATTATGAATGGGGTAAGGAGATTCCGTATTTCACTTTTGCCTACAATACGGCACCACACATTGATATGTGATACACCCCTTTTGAACTTGTATATGGAAAATTTCCATGTCTTCCCTCTGATAGCATAACAGTAAAACAAAAATTTATAATTGTGAAGACTACGTACAAGAATTACGAGTGAAATTACAATTTGCTTTAAATAGATCAAAATAATTAGTAGTAAAAACAAAACAAAAAAGAATTTTAAATGATAAATGCAAAAATAACATTAGTCTAAACGTAGGAGACTTAGTATTAATAAAACAAGAAAATAGGAAAAAGGGTCAAAGCCAATATAAATGACCTTTTAGACTAATAAGTAGGAATGGCGTAAACAGTTCTATAGACTATAATGGAAAACAAAAATAATTTCATAACAATAACTTAAAAAAATTTAATACATTATAAAAAATAAACAAAAATATTTGTAATAATACTTAAGATCACCACTTACCAAAATATTGAAACAATTAAATAAATACAATTACGAATACTGTAAAAACCAAATAAATTATTATAACATATACTAGTATAAGCAAGACTATTGTAATGGTGTTATGAAATTAAAATTTAAAAGAAAAACCACTTCCATAATTTTTCTCTTAAACAAAAATAAACATGTATCGCATCTGATGGCCACACACTGTATTAGTGACACATAAATAAAAATGACACATAAATAGAACAACAAGTAGTTTGGAAATATTGTAGCATTAATAACTGCAGTCGACACGTGTTGGCCTAGCACAATGTTGTTTGCCCTAAGTTTAATAATCTCAATTTCAATAATAATTGAGTGTCAAATTGAATTCAGTGCATTTAAGCATATTGATTTGTGATTGGTTACTGTATGCCAATTTCATGACACTGAATGAAACAAACTAAGTAGCATTGGTAAGCTAGAATAAGTTATAGAGGCTAAGCGTTATTTTCATAAGTAGTATATAAGCTGGAACAAAACTTTAATAAAGCAGACTTTACGAGTAGAAACATAAATCGGCTTTAACAGCCTTGTTTTAATTTTAATATCTGAATATTTCGGCGGTTCCTTTGAACGTCTAGTATTAAGCTGTCCTCCTTGGCAGCTGTATAAATATAACTAAGGACTATAGGGTATACACAAATAAGGGACTTCACTAACCACATAAGCAATCATAGTCCCAATTCGCACGATGCAAGTATTTAAGCTGAGCTGATTAGGTTGTTGGCAACGGGGTGAGGTATAATTAAATGAGTACAGACTTGCTTGTACTTGCAATTCGCTTTGCTTCCATATTCGTAATGTCAAAAAACACAGATGTGTGTGTGTACATTCATGCAAAAATCTGAACAATTTAAGCAATAAGACTTGTACTGTGCGAACGCCAATGAAAGTTCAAAGAAGAAAATGAAAATAAGCAGTCTTATTTTCTTGCATCGTGCGAATTGGGACATACTAAATTTCTTAAAAAACACAATTATGTATTTTTTTATTAACAATAATACTTAAAAAAAAAAATAAAATATACGAATTAAAATTTATTTATTTTTGGCTTAAATTCAATTTTTTGATTTCTGAAAACCTTTTTTAGAAAGAAAAATTAATATATGTAGAAATGTATGCGAACGTTTTTCAAAGAAAACAAGAATGAAATGCTACATCTTTAATCAGCATATTTCGCATCTATCTACCTTATAGCCTTTTTACACTTGCTCATCCTTATCAATTTGCCAAGATGTAACATCTTCCCCATAAGATACACAAAGGGCTAAAAATCACCAACTTTCAACATTTTTACAAGATGTTCCTATCTCATTTTATTCCACTTATCATCTTTCGATAATTTTAGTGTGATCATTTGAAAAGTCCCAATAAAACAAATGTTAAAAAAGTACAACTGCCGTGCAGACAAATGTAACTTTTGAATTATTTGAAAAAATTTTAGTATTTATTTCAAAACGAAAAAGAAATATAGCATGCGTATTGTATAGTCCATTTGAATATTGTAGAAGTAATAATTGTTATTGGTCTTCAATAGCAATAATTAACGCAATTATTTGTTTATTTATTTATCAGAAAATTAAATTATAATTACAAATTATAAATAAACACAATTGGATCTTAGATTTATTTTATTAAATTCCTTAATATACGTGTAACAACATTTTTGCCAAAGATGAAAGATTTTGCAAATGTAAGCAACCTTTTTTCATTTTCAACATCCTCCATATGTTCCTAATAGATGTATGTAGACATCATCTATTTAACAAACTTACTTATTTTGTAAATAAGAATGTGGAAACCTTCATTAAAACTTTTACTACCTTCTGTAATTTTAACTATAATACCCAGTTCACACACGTCAAGTTTTCTTGCAGCAATTTTGAATTTTATAGGTGATAAAACGAGAAATAAAATGATTCTGCAATCCTTTCTCTTCCCCAAAATTTAGAATTGCTGCACTAAAATTTTACGTGTGTGAACCTGGTGTTACATTTTTTAACAACCGTGTTAGAACACGGCAAAACCTTTTTTTTTATTTTTTGCTTTGCGCTTTTGTACACAGCTTACTGCTCAAGTCATTTTAGAAATTAAAATTATTTGAATCAAAAAATAGCTTTTAGTGATAAGTTTTTATTTAATAAATCACTTAAAAACAATAAAAGTACTACGAAAATTTTACTAGTAACAGAGATATTTACTAAAACTGGTGACCCCGACGTGATCATAGTACTTTTGTTAAGACAACTTCATTATTAATAAAGCAAAAAAAAAAATGCCCGACAACGAGCAAGACGAACAATCAACTACTAGAAAAGACGAAAATGTTTCTCTGAGCTACATAGAACCACCATCGGAATCACATTCTAGTTCTGCCAATGTTACATGCGTTTACGCACGTCTTGCCTTGCCACAAATGGCCAGCTCTAATAACGAGTCCTGGTTCGCAACCATGGATTTCTGGTTTGTGGCTTCCGGAATTTTTAGCGACAAGCAAGAAACGGCAATAGCCTTAGACCCGAGCATCATTTCGCAGTTATCGGAAGTAATAGCGGAGATGCCTCAAAATGAACTTTGCGACTACATTCGAGAGAAGATCATCCTTCATTTTGCGAATAGTGAATAGCGCATACGAAATCGTCTGTTATCCGAGCTTCCTCTAGGCGACAAAAAGCACTTTGAGCTCTACCATAAGATGAAACGCGTGGCAGGAACTGCTCTCGGAGAGGCCGCACTTAAAGCGTTGTGGCTTATACGACTCGCAGACAACTAACAATTACAGCAGCGAAGCTTTAACAGACACAATTATCAATACTTGATAGTGTAACAAACACTCACCATGGTCTTATAAGCCCAGTACTCTTGACTCCTCATTAATTACAGCAAGAAGTAAGGAAAATCAAAATGCATCTCAGCTAATCACTGAAACTGCCTGTAAGCCAGAAAAATACGTTCAAACTATACAAGCTCATGAAGGTTAAAGGAGGGCTCACTGACAATATACTAGTTTTCAATATAACATTACCACTAGTTCAACGTAAACGGTATAAAACATTTAACATTATTCCAGTGCAAACGTGGATCAATGCCACATTAGTAGCAATACTACCATGTGCACCTCTTTTGATCATCAACACTGCTCTCAACCAATACTTTACCATTAGCAAATCTGACCTCAGCTTATGTTCACTCATCACAGAAGATAGGTATCTGTACCCTAAAGGCCAAATAAGGCATCAGGATGACTCATCAACATGTGCCTGCGTACTAAATTTATTCCACAACAACACCCAATCAGACTGCCCAGCACAGCAAATGAAAGATAAAGAAGTCACACTTGAAGGATCTGGCTTGCTTATATTGGACCCAGAGTGCACTTTTAAATATAAATTCACGACGTTGCGTGGACAAAACTTGATATCCAGCAAAATTGAGAAATCATATATCAGCTTCTGGGAACTCACCCAACAACGACACGAATAATGCATTAAACCATTGTTACCAAAATAAGATGCGAATCAATATATCTGCCAAGTAAAAAATTAACAGCTACAAAAATCATTAGCAGCACAAGGAGTACTAAGACACCCAAACAAACTTGAAGCTCACAACTATCATCACATGACAGTTGGGTATACATCATTAATGATTTCTTTTAGTATTGTCATATATATACTAGTAACAACGGTCAACTCCAACTCCAGCACCTCGCAAACAACAACTGGACTCAGACTTCACTGTTCACATATAACAACCAACACAACCTTCAACAATAGCCCTACAGCAAAAAATATTTTGAGCTGCACTCAACGGGGGAGGATGTTAATGCACGAGCATTATTTATTAAATTATTATTATTAAATTAAGTTCAATAAACTTCAGCACACTTGGCCTAAATTAATACATTTTTTATTATCTATTAAATTATTTAAGTTTAATAAACTAGCGCACTTGGCCTAAATTAATACATTTTAATTGCAATTTATTTTAATTTATTACTTCCTACGATTGTAATTAAATATTGCACACTTGTCCTAAATTCATACATTTTTTATTACAATTTATTTTTACTTTATAATTTCCTTCAATTGTAATTTAATATGGCACACTTGCCCTGAATTAATACATTTTTTATTATTGCAATTTGTTTATGTTTTATATATGTTTGTTGTTGCATGAAATATGCAATTTAATCATAGTTCTTTGATAAAACTAGTATATAAGACTAAGAAAATTCTAAATAAAAGAACTCTTATTTTAAAAGTAAAAGAAACGGTCTTTTTAATTAAGAGCAAGCAACACGGTTCAAATACTGTTGTTGCGCTAACGAAATTAATTTACCTCCAGGTTAAAGTGCTTAAGAGGTCATACACAAAAATCAAAATTCTTCAGGTTTATCTGCCTGTAAGAAAATCATTAGTTTCAAAAAATTTAAAGTAATTTTTCCATTTCTTTGAGCTACAAGTGCTTGGAAGAAAGCCCAAGGTGAAGATTCTTAACATATTTGGTGACCCCGACGTGATCCTGTTACAAGAGCAGGACGTCTAAGTTCGTTAAACCCGCAGTATTCAGCATATCACCAGTTGAGCAACACATTATTTGAGGGGAAATACTAGCAACAGTGATAGTCAGCTAAATATCATCCACAATGGTGTCATTCGAAGAATTGATTCAAAGACAAAACGTTCTTGGGGAGAGCATCAAACGATCATCAGAAACTACAAGAAGGATTCCCAAGCCAGAAAGGAGGCAGTGAGCTACTTTCAAGAGAGACTACGCAGAATAGACAAAGACTGAATGACGTTCGAGAAAAATGACAACCTGATTCGGCTATTTTACGACAAACCTCTATATCACCGCTTTTTCACGGAAGATTATTATTCCGCAATACAGAAGGTTGTCGAAAAATATAAAGACATATACGAAAAATCTATAATGAAGGTAAAGTCAACTTTATACAAAATTCCGGCTGTGATGTGTTAGCAGCTGAGACTAATGAGTTCATAAAGCTCAAACGTCGACAAGCGGTAATGATGTGTATGGCAAGCCATCGAAGCCATACATTTCTAAATATCTGAGCTCTATGACAACCCAGAGCAACTAGGCTACGACTCCGTGCGATTTATACAACTCGAGACTAAGCTTCGATACGTATAAATACAGTAGGTACAATTGAGCAGTCTCAGCAGAATATCAGTGATTCAGAATCCTTGCCTATGCCATAAGACGCACTACCAAAATTCGATGCAAATCACCTCAAGTGGCAAGAGTTCTTTGATATATTCTTATCTCTGGTGATAAGGCGATCAATGTCTAAAATTAAAAAAATGTGGTATTTAAAAACAGAGTTAGTAGGAAAATTTGATAAAACACTTTGCTGCCACTGAAGAAAATTTTGACGCTGCATGGACCTCCCTGACAGAACTAAGAAGTGTCTTTTAGCGCTTCAAAATCTTCAGGTAGATACGAAATCATTATGCTAACTACTCCTAAAGAAATTGGACCAAGCAACGCGTCTCCGATACGAGCAAGCACTGAAGAATCCTCGGGAGGTTCCGACCGTCACAAAGTTCCTGGTATTCTTGGCAAGAAATTTCCAAAGAAAATGTTTTCTGAAAAATCGCCGCACTCAAAATCAAGGGTGTGTACTTCCATCACCACAAAGCAAGTCAACAATTCATGTGTTATGTGCAAAAATGAAAATCATCCGTTATTCAGCGAGACTACAATTCATTCAAAAACACAGATACTGTGTGAACTGTTTGAAAACCGGTTACAGTTCTAAAGCCTGTATGTCAAGGGGTTGCAAAAAATGCAGCAAAAAGCAAAATACATTACTGCACGTGGAGAGCGCAAATCAAGGCAATAACCCAGCAACAAACATTTCAAACAACAAAGATTTGCAAGGCGATCACTCATCATCTGGAAATCAAAACGCCATATCACTTACAACGTACAACCAATCAAAAAAACCCAGCTACGTCCTTCTGGGCACAGGAATGATAAAAATTTGACCTAATTAGCAGGAGATACAATGCAGAGCACTTCTCGATTCAGGATCCCAACTAAACTTTGTCAGCGAACGTGTAGTAAAACGTCTCAATATTTCAACTAAACCAACATCAATCTCCATTAGTGGCATCGCTTCTAGCGACACTCAGTAACATGCCGAGTCAACGTAGCATTACATTCAAGAATCAATGATTATACCGCACGGCTGGAAGCAGCGGTCCTTCCGCACATAATTTCACCTCAACCATCACAAGTTATCAATATAGATCATTGGCCAATTCCAGAGAACATTATGCTAGCAGACTCCGGAAATCAAAACTGAATATATGAAATTCATGAAAGAATGCGAAGCATTGAAGCATATGGCTGACATAAACTCTATACAAACATCAAATTACCTCATTCCTAACCACTGTGTACTTAAGGTGTGTTTACATTATGTGTACAAGTCATATGGAATGTCAGATTTTCCATATGTAAATCAACACACATAGTGTAAACCTCATGAAACATAACATATGTTATTTTCCTAATTGTGTTATAACATGTGTTAGTTTTTCATTTAGAGTACGCTCTATTTGATATGTAAAACCTTATGACCACAGATGTTTTCAGTGATGCTAACTTTTACTTTTAAAATTTCCACTCGAAATACTTAGACTAAAAAAAGCAAGATTTCTAAAAAAAAATTTTTTTAACTTTTATTGCTATAATCGACAAAACAGGCATTTCCACGAATACGATAACCACGTCCGCAAAACTCAGCGCTAAAGTATATAGTAAAAAATGGGTTGAATTTTGAATCATTGCCGTTATTACCTCTATTTGGGTATTTTTTTTTTTCTTAGTGGAAGTGTTTTTCAAAAATCATGACCACTTTTTTGGTGCGACGAGTACTTGATAATTATTTTTAAATAAATATTTTAAACAAATAAATAACGGTTTCTTGGATAAAATAAGCTTTTATTGGTTTTTAATAATCATTTGTTGGTTTTTCAGTGTGTGTGCATCTTTCAGGTAGCGAAAACTTCTAAAACATCCTAAAAATGAAATTGTTTACAACAATCCTTTCTTCAATGGAAATTTTTGAAATGTTTTTCTTTTTTACAACTAAACTATAACACTTGCATACTTATGCATGAACAATGAGCAAGAATTGTATGTTAATTGCTTTATTAAGGCAATTAACAATTTCAAATGTGAAAATACATTAATAAGATGTACTTTATACGAACTACGCCACACCTGAGAACTTGTAGTTTTGAGCTCGTGTTTTTTAAAACGAACATAGCCAAGTACCTAAGTGCAGACCTCTGATATATATTATAGCAATTTTTCTAAGGAAAGACAGTATTTTGATAAAACTTAAATTGTAAAGTTCAAACTAGTTATCGCAAAAAAGATTTATTAGTTGATATCACTGTTTGTAGTATTTGTGTTTGCTTTTCGACGACAAGAGGTTATGTCATATGCACATAACATATGCAAGTTTGAACATGAAAATTATAAACTGTATTTTAATCACTGATTTTGACAGACACACGAAATTACATATGGATAGCAATTTTGACGCTCCATATGACTTGTACACATATTGTAAACACACATTTAGGCCTGAAAGTCTAACAACAAAATTACGAGTAGTCTTTGATGCCTCAACTAAAACGACTAACGGAGCTTCGTTGAACGACATTATGTATACAGGACCTATAGTACAGAGTGAATTGTTTTCTATTCTACTACGCTTTCGTTGTCCACGATATTTCTTTATAACCGACATCATAAAACTGTAACGCCAAATAGTAATACACCCAGATGGTAGAAACCTTCGAATAATTATCTGGAGAGAAAATCCCACAAAGCCAATTAAGTATTATAAACTAAATACAGTCACATTGAACGAGATCTGCACCTTATCTAGCTACAAAATGCGTAGAACAAATTGCTAAGACAATCATGATACGATACCCACATGGAGCTCAATTTTTACTCGACGGTATTGGCGGAGGGGATGACGTGCACACTGGTCTAGCAATTCAGTCAGAACTACAATACATATTGCATCAGCATGGTCTTGAATTACAAAAATGGGCAGCAAATCATTCAAAACTACTCCAAAACGTCGCCGAAAAACAACAAGAGGTTAATTTTAACTTCGATAGTGAGAACAATCATAACGTGAGAACTTTGGGCTTAACATGGATGCCACAGCATTCCACACTGTGTGTAAAACTATGTCTAAGGGAGATTAACTACGTCACAAAACGCACAGCTAGCTCAGATTTAGCTAATTTGTTAGATCCTTTAGGACTACTGTCGCCGATTGTAGTTACCCCCAAAATATTCATCAAAGAACCCTGGCAGAAAAAGTTAAACTGGGATGAGGCACTGTCAGAAAATCTTCGTTCAACTTGGGTTACATTCAGAAAAGAGTTACAAAATATAAAAGGCCTAAGAATCACGCGACATATCTTCGAAGGACATGTGATATCCAACATACAAATTCATGCCTTTGCAGACGCATCAGAAAAGGCATATGGCGCAGCAGTATACATTAGATTAATTATCAAAAAATAAGTAAATTATTGTGGGATTATTATGGGACTTGGAGTCCAGAGTAGCACCTTTAAAGCGTCAAACTTTGCCTCGTCTCGAACTCTGTGCAGTACTTTTAAGCCCTCAGCTCACATCAAGATTAAAGAAAGACTTAAAATACTAGGATGTTCCTACTTATTTATGGACATATTTAAAGATCGTCTTGGCTTGGATCAATTCCAGGGCGTCATCATATCAAACATTTGTGGCTAATGGAATAGCTGCAATACAAGAATTGTCAATAACAGAACAGTGGCGACATGTCAGCTCAAAAGACAATCCTGCAGATATTTTGTCGTGTGGCATCTCTCCAAGTAAACTCGCATCAAACAATTTGTGGTTTTACGGACCCATATTTCTACATGAATAAAAAGATATATGGCCAAAAGAAGTCTCCAAAACAAATATCATGGATCAGAATTTTAATATAGAGCGAAAAAAGGCAGCTGCATTAAATGCGAGCGATTCTACAGATAGTGTGATCTACAACATTAAACATAATGGCTCGTTCAGAACTCTACAACGAGTAGTTGGCTACATTGTGAAATACGGGGGCTACTATATATATTTTCGGCCTGGCAACACTGAGTACAGCCAAGTATAATCTGACATTTCCATTGGAAAGTTTGTCATTTTTAAGCATAATCGTACTCAAAACGTTTTGACGTACGACCATTATTTGTGTTGTTTACAGTGACTTGAAAAAATTAATATAGAAAAAAATGGAATTAACTCGTGAACATTTTCGTGCCATCATTTTTCACAACTTTCGACGTGGAATATTACGACAAGAGTGCATTGATGAACTTAAATCTTTGTAAGGCGATGAAACACCATCATATAGCACTGTGAAAAATTGGTATAATGAATTTAATCGTGGCCGAAGCTCGCTCAAAGACGAATTCCGTGAAGGTCGTCCAAAAACGACTGTTGTGCCAGAGAACATTGATGCCGTGCGTGAACTCATAACGCGACATGCGACATATCGAGAGATAGAGACATCAAGGACATTACTTCCACCAGCATACATTCGATACTGCATGAACACCTGGCCGTAAAAAAGGTTTGTTCTCGTTGGATCCCGCACAATTTGAAAGTCGCTCAAAAAAGGGCTCGTGTCGATTGGTGCAAAGAAATGTTGCAAAAATACGATTGCGGTGCTTCAAAAGACGTTTATAAGGTGACGAATCATGGATCTATGCGTATGAGCCCGAAACGAAACAACAATCGACCGTGTGGGTCTTCAAAGACGAGCAAAATCCAACGAAAGTTCATGGAAGAAGCACTTCGAAGCAAATGGTCGCCTGTTTCTTCGGCAAAACTGGTCATGTGGCGACTGTTCCGCTTGAGCAACGTAGGACGTTCACTTCTGAGTGGTACACTACAATTTGTTTGCCTGAAGTCATCGGAGAAATTCAAAAAACCAACAAGAGAAGACGAATCATTGTTCACTATGACAATGCGAGCTCTCACACATCGGCTCAAACCAGAGCGTTTTTGACCGGCCAAAACGTCGAATTAATGGGTCATCCGCCGTACAGCCCTGACTTGGCACCTAATGACTTCTTATTTTTCCGCACATCAAGAAAAAAATGCGTGGTCAACGATTTTCGTCACCAGAAGAAGCTGTTGAAGTGTTCAAAAACCATGTTTTAGAGGTGTCTCAATTGGAGTGGAAAAAGTGCTTCGACAACTGGTTTGAGCGCATGCAAAAGTGTATAAATCATGCTGGAGAATACCTTGAAAAACAGTAAAACCATTTTTTTTATAAATGTTCGCATTTTCACTATTAGCCAGAAATATATAGAGCAGCACTCGTAATATAAGAAGGGGCAATCAACAATCCAAGCTATAATCAGTTCCAGAACTAGAACAAGCTCTTACTTTGATTGTACAGGCAATGCAACACTCAGATTTTGTCGAAGAACTAAAACTCCTAAAAAGTTACAAGCAAGTAAGCAAAAATTGCCCATATAATAACATTGCCCGGTTTTTTGACTACAACGGCATCATCATCGGTATATCGCCAAACACCCAATGCTTATCCCTTATAATGATCCGATATCCAAATTGCTTATGCAGATGGTGCATAAAGAAAACTGTTATTGTGGTCCACAGGCTCTCTTATCACATTCAAGACAAAAATACTGGCCAATCAAGGGAATGTCAATGGTCCGATCAATCTTCCAACATTGCATAAAATACGCTACAAGAATCAGTCTAGCTCTAACTTTCATTAACTCTAGAGTTGATTTTTGTGGTCCATTTTGGGCCCACAATAAAAGCAGAGGAAAGAGGCCTCAGAAGGCGTACATCGCAGTATTCTGCTGTGTTGCTACCAAAGCAGGGCATCTAGAAGTAGTTAACAATTTAACAGCAGATGCATTCATAGGGGCATTAAAAAGATTCATAAGCCGAAGAGGCCATTGCAAAAACTTATACAGTGACAATGCTTCCAACTTTGTTGGGGCCAAAAATCAACTGGCAGAGTTGTCAGAATTAAATGATTGAGATTCAGCTAGCGAAAAAATAGATAAAGAATGTACAGCTTGAGGCATCATGTTTTGTTTTATACCACAAAGGGCACCTCATTTCAGAGGCTAATGGGAGGCGGCAGTAAAATCGGCCAAACATCTCCTTGTACGAAGAGTAATAGCAGCATCACTAACATATGAGTTACTTGACATAGTGATCATAGAAATCAAAAGAATTCCTAATTCCCGACCCATAAGTGCGATGTCAGATAATCCGAACGATTTGGCGGCATTAACCCCTGGCCATTTTCTTATAGGAGCACCACGCAACTCCCAAATTGACGTAGCAGCCACCGAAAACCGAAAGAATACTCGCACCAGATGGAATTTAGTTACACACTTAAGATCTGAATTTTTGAGGCGTTGGTCAAAAGAGTATCAGAACTCCAACACAGACACAAATGGAACAGACAACAGGATTACATCAAACCGGAGGAAATAGTAATAATAAAGGAGGACAACACAACTCCTTTACAGTGGCCTCTAGGAAGAATTCTAAAAAAACATAAAGGCGATGATGGCTGCATTCAAGACATCAAAAGGAGTTTGCAGAAGACCAATTTCTAGGCTGGCTCTATTACCAATTACTAATTCTGGAGATAATGAAATCTCTCAACAAGATGACTTGATTAGCACAAGCATTCATCAAAACGAAAAATCTGAAGGTGATAAAAAACGAAGAAGAATATCGGTGAGCCAAAAACCTTCACTATTATGATGGCGATCGTATTTATGCCACTAGTATTAGGGTTACAAATACAAAATTAAAGGTTCGAAAATCGTCTGGGCATGCATTTTGAAGGAATTGGATCCGCCAAAATTTCAACTACAGAATGGGAATTATTAGTTTAGGACGACTTAAAAGTATTTGGACTGAAGAAGCAATTTTTTCGCAAGGAACATAATCCTTAAACGATCTATGCAAGCACATGCAGGACAAAACTAAATGCAAAAGCTTGGTCAAGCATTTTGAACATACAAAAGCTGAATTAAAATTAGACAGTACTTTGTTGTCTTGGCGGACTAAAAAGAGAGCAGCATTAGATCTAGTTGTAAATATCGCCCATTCAGTTTTTGGTGTATTGGACTCCGAATACGCCAAAGATATGGCTGGTATAATTTCTCAAGTTAAGCAAAACGAAGAATATCTCCTCGTCGGAAAAATTTGATCAAATTGTACAAGTACGCAATATGATAAACGACGAACGGCAGCAAGAAAAGATTTACCGTATTTTTTTCGTTGTGCATACATCTAACAATTACAGCAGCGAAGCTTTAACAGACACAATTATCAATACTTGATATTGTAAGAAACACTCACCATGGTCTTATAAGCCCACTACTCTTGACTCCTCATCAATTACAGCAAGAAGTGAGGAAAATCAAAATGCATCAAAACAAATATTCAGTTTCAAGTCCGCCTCAGGGAACAGCCCTATGCAAAACGGAAATCACACTTGAAGGATCTGGCTTGCTTATATTGGACCCAGACTGCACTTTTAAATATAAATTCACGACGTTGCGTGGACAAAACTTGATATCCAGCAAGATTGGGAAATCATATACCAGCTTCTGGGAACTCACCCAACAACGACACGAATAATGCATTAAACCATTGTTATCAAAAGAAGATGCGAATCAATATATCTCCCAAGTAAAAAAATAACAGCTACAAAAATCATTAGCAGCACAAGAAATACTAAGACTCCCAAACAAACTTGAAGCTCACAACTATCATCACCTTTAGTATTATCATATATATACTAGTAACAACGGTCAACTGCAACTCCAGCACCTCGCAAACAACAACTAGACTCAGACTTTACTGTTCACATATAACAACCAACACAACCTTATTTTGAGCTGTACTCAACGGGGGGAGGATGTTAATGCAGGAGCATTATTTATTAAATTATTATTATTAAATTAAGTTCAATAAACTTCAGCACACTTGGCCTAAATTAATACATTTTTTATTATCTATTAAATTATATAAGTTTAATAAACTGGCACACTTGTCCTGAATTAATACATTTTAGTTGCAATTTATTTTAATTTATTACTTCCTACGACTGTAATTAAATATTGTGCACATGTCCTAAATTCATACATTTTTTATTACAATTTATTTTAACTTTATATTTTCCTACAATTGCAATGTAATATGGCACACTTGCCCTTAATTAATACATTTTTTATTATTGCAATTTGTTTATGTTTGATATTTGTATTGTTGCTGCATGAAATATGCAATTTAATCATAGTACTTTGATAAAACTAGTATATAAGACTAAGAAAATTCTAAATAAAAGAACTCTTATTTTAAAAGTGAAAGAAACGGTATTTTTAATTAAGAGCAAGCAACACGGTTCAAATGCTGTTGTTGCGCTAACGAAATTAATTTACCTCTAGGTTTAAGTGCTTGAGAGGTCGTACGCAAAAATGAAAATTCTTCAGGTTTATCTGCCTGTAAGAAAATCATTATTTTCAAAAAAATGTGAAGTAATTTTTCCATTTCTTTGAGCTACAAGTGCTTGGAAGAAAATTCTTAACATATTTGGTGACCCCGACGTGATCCTGTTACAAGAGCAGGACGTCTAAGTTCGTTAAACCCGCAGTATTCAGCATATCACCAGTTGAGCAACACATTATTTGAGTGAAAATACTAGCAGCAGTGATAGCCAGCTAAATATCATCCACAATGGTGTCATTCGAAGAATTGATTCAAAGTCAAAACGTTCTTAGTGAGAACATCGAAACAATCATCAGAAAATACAAGAAGGATTCCCAAGCCAGAAAGGAGTCGGTGAGCTACTTTCAAGAGAGATTACGCAGAATAGACGAGGAATGGATGACGTTCGAGACAAATGACAACCTGATTCGGCTATTTGACGACAAACCTCTATATCACCGTTATTATTATTTCGCAATTCAGAAGGCTGTCGAAAAATATAAAGACATACGAAAAATCTATAATGAAGGTAAAGTCAACTTTATACAAAATTCCGCCAAGAGAGGGCTGTGATGTGTTAGCAGCTGAGACTAATGAGTTCATAAAGCTCAAACGACGACAAGCGGTAATGATGTCTTCTTAAGAACGGTTGCTCAGTGACGAATATACTCATCAGGACCGAAACATCGCATTAAACATATGGCAAGGCATCGAAGCCATACATTTCCAAATATTTGCGCTCTATGACAACCCAGAACAACTAGGCTACGACTCCGTGCGATTTATACAACTCGAGACTAAGCTTCGAAAGGTAATCAATACAGCAGGCACAATTGAACAGTCTCAGCAGAATATCAGTGTTTCAGAATCCTTGCCTATGCTAAAAGTCGCACTACCAAAATTCGATGGAAATCACCTCTGTGCCAAAATTCTATGATATATTCTTATCTCTGGTGATAAGGCGATCAATGCCTAAAATTCAAAAAATTTGGTATTTAAGAACACATTTAGTAGGAGAAGCAGCAAATTTGATAAAACACTTCGCTGCCACTGAAGAAAATTTTGACGCTGCATGCACCATGGTGGTGGAGCAGGATAACAACAAAAGATTACAGGTCAAGAGCTAGTAGACACCCCAATTAAAGGCTATACTGACAACTACAAGTCGCTCTATGACAGAACTAAGGAGTGTCTTTTAGCACTTCAAAATCTTCAGGTGGATACGAAATCATGGGATTCAATATTATGCTATCTACTCCTAAAGAAATTGGACCAAGCAACGCGTCTCCCATACGAGCAAGCACTGAATAATCCTCGGCAGGTTCCGACAGTCATAGAGTTTATGAAATTCTTGGAAAGAAATTTCCAATCAAAGGAAGTTTTCTGAAAAATCGCCGCACTCAAAATCAAGGGTGTGTACTTCCATCTTCATAAAGCAAGTCAACAATTCATGTGTTATGTGCAAAAATGGAAATCATCCGTTATTCGCATGTACCAAATTTCGTCAGTTTTTGACATCAGCGAGACTACAATTCATTCAAGAACACAGATACTGTGTGAACTGTTTGAAGCCCGGTCACAATTCTAAATCCTGTATGTCAAGGGGTTGCAAACAATGCAGCAAAAAGCATAATACATTTTTGCACGTGGAGAGCTCAAATCAAGGCAATAACCCAGCAACAAACATTTCAAACAACAAAGATTTGCAAGGCGATCACTCATCATCTGGAAATCAAAACGCCATATCAGTTACAACGTACAACCAATCCAAAAGCCCCAGCTACGTCCTTCTGAGCACAGAAATGATAAAAATTCGAGCTAATGAGCAGGAGATACAATGCAGAGCACTTCTCGATTCAGGATCCCAACTGAACTTTGTCAGCGAACGTCTAGTAAGAAGTCTCAATATTTCAACTAAACCAACATCAATCTCCATTAGTGGCGTCGCTTCTAGTGACCTTAGGATAACACGCCGGGTCAACGTAACATTGCATTCAATAATCAGTCGGTCCTTCCGCACATAGTTTCACCTCAACCATCACAAGTTATCAATATAGATCATTGGCCAATTCCAAAAAACATTATGCTAGCAGACCAACAATTCAATCGTCCTGACAAAATAGGTGTTCTACTTGGGGCGCGTTTCGTCACCAACTACTGTCAGGTCGGCAGATTCAACTAGGCAACGATTTGCCCATTTTGAATAACACTCTACTTGGCTGGTTGATTGCTGGGAGAATTGGAGGACATGAATTATTAATTGCAGCATGCGGAATATGTACTGAAGACGAAGTTAATTTGTATAAAGCTATTGCTCGGCACTGGGAACTGGAAACTGTCAGCACATTTGACAGATTTCTTTCGGTGGCTGAAAGACAACGTGAAAACCATTTTTCGCAAACTCACACCATTGACAAAAATTGAAGACTCGTGGTCAAAATTCCTTTCGGCACTAGCTCAAACACTCTTTGCGAATCCCATGGAGTAGGTTTCACCAGATTTCTATCATTAGAAAGGCAATTATCAAAGGCTCCCGAAATCAAAACTTAATACAGTAGACGCTCGTAAATAAGAACTCGATGAAATTCGAATCCTTCGGAAAAGAGAATCAACGTATTTAATACATTGCATGCTCTGAAATTAGAACTGTCGGTTCTAATTATTGAACGTTCTTATTTTTTGTTAGCTTTTAACACTTAAAAATTGTCTCTATAGTTTTTATTTGGCTTTAACATAGTAAAAAAGGGGAATCCCATAATATTTATGTAATTTTTATTTTCTTTGCACTTTTTTCATTAGTGTGTGAAATTTAAAACGGTAAGTTACATTTGCGCGGTTAAACTTGAAAATTTATGTATATAAAGTGTTGTTTTTTATATATAAAATGTCAAATAAACATAAAAGGAAAGGAGGCTAAAGATATTAGAAAGTATCGACAAAGGCGTTCAGGGAAAGCGCTTAGCTCTTGATTTTAACGTAAAAAAATCTGCCATCAGCTTTATCAAATCAAATAGATCAGCTATATTAAAAGCAGTTACCAATACCTATCAGAAAGCAACGAACAAATCTTTACACAGTTGTGAATATCCCAAAATTGAAAGTCGGCTCTATGAGTAGTTTCTGAATCAACGTGAAAGAAAATCTACAATGACTAAAGCAATACTGAAAGAAAAAGCTAAACAGATTTTTCAATAAGAATATCCCAATAATAATGATAATTTTCTAGCAAATGATGGATGGTTTTCCAACTTTAAAAAGCGACATGACATTCGATTTTTAAAAACTGGTGGTGAGATTCTTTCTAGTGATGTTGACGCGCAGTCAATCTTTTCATTCATAAGCTCCGTGCTAAGGTGGCTGAGATGGGTCTTACACACTCCCAAATAGACAATGTGGATGAAACCGGATTATTCTTCGTTGTCATCCCGAAAGAACATATGTGTCTGCCTGTGAAAAAAGTGCTCCCGGATTTAAAATCCAAAAAGAACGTGTTTTAATTTTACTTGTATCAAACTCCGATGGCTCGCATAATTTGGTGCCATTGGTAATTGGAAAAGCCAAAAAACCGAGGAGTATGAAAGTGTTTAATAATTCTCTTCACTACGATTTTTCAAAAAATCCCTGGATGACGTCCAGTATCTTTAGTAATTGTTTCCATAACATATTCATTAACGAGGTAAGGAAAAATTATCTTAAACCGAGGTTTGTTAATTAAAAATTTTGAAAAATAATTTATGGTTTTGTTTACCAGGTCATTCGTCTTTCTAGAGAAAACAATTTACCTCACAAAGCACTTTTACTTATTGATAACTGTTCCGCTCATATGCTAATTGAAAGTCTTCGCTCCGACGATGGGAACATAGTTGCATTCCTTTTTCCACCAAATGTGACAGCAGCTGTGCAACCAGTGGATCAAAATCCCATAAAGTTAACAAAAATTATTTACAGAAGTAAGTTACTTACCCAATTAATAGCGGAAAATGGTGAACTGAATAACCTTCTAAAATCCTTCTCAATACGTGATGCAATAATATTACTCAAGCAAGCTTGGGACGAGTTGTCTCAAAGAGTGTTAAAGAGTTCTTGGTCTAAATTGAAAAACTGGGATTCTGACCAATACGACAACGACGACAACATTTCTATAGCCCACTTAGTGCGAAACGATGACTCCGATGAAGTTATCCAAATTAATCAAACGCTTTTAGAAGAAATTGCTTTAAAACAATCCATCAGCGCAGATCAAATCGAAAAATGAAATGAGGACATGTTTGAGTACAACTTATCGGAACATGAATAAAGTAGCGATTATGAAAATTCACAGAGCGGCGATAAAGATATTGTTGAAGTCACAAGAGTTACTTCTAATGCTTTTGCCACTGAGATGGTAAATAATTTAATAAATTGGTGTAGAACTAGTAAATTGTTTTCTACAAAGCAATCTTAGCCCTGCGCAATGATATTGTTATGACAAATTTAATAAAGCCAAAAAAGCAAAAAAAAAAAATGTTTGATTACACGAAAAAAGATTAGTAGTTTCGAAATTTGATTCACTGAGCACTAAGAAATTTAAATAATCTAACAACTCTTTCAACTTTATACACATATACATATGTGTTTATATTTTTATTAAATTAGCTGTAATATATTTCAATGAAATAGCATGTTTTATGCTCGCTTTATATAAATAAAATTAAAATATCTACGCAGAAGAGTTTTTTTTATTATATTTTCTAAACGAAGATACACTTATGTTGTCGAAAATTAGAATCACCCCAGAAACAAAGTGGTTCTAATTTACGAGCGTCTACTGTATATAAAATTCATGAAAGAATACGAAGCATTGGGGCATATGGCTGAAATAGACATAAACTATATGCAAACATCAAACTACTTCATTCCTCACAACTGTGTACGTAGACCTGACAGTCTAACAACAAAATTACGAGTAGTCTTTGATGCCTCAACTAAAACTTAATTGAATTGTGTGTTACCATGAGTGTTTCTAATATTTTATTTTAATATTTTTATTTTATAATGGTTAATAGTTCTATAAAAACGTTTGCGCTTTAAATCGAAGCTTATTTTAGGGATTTTTCTGTTATGTAATAGTTGTGAATCGACTCTGTAATATGCACAGTGGTCAGCTGTAATATATGTAATCTATTTTTCTTTATTTTCATTTTTTAATTCTTTAATATCTCTTCCCATTTACATCGCTGACAGCACCAAGATTTTCTGGAAAGTAATCAAGATGAGAATATAGAAAGTGGACTTTTAGACACATGGTATATCCTAAGCGTTAAAAGTTATCCAACATGTTATCAACAGTAGACTTGTAGTTATGATAATTTTTCCCCATGGTTACAAAAAGCTCGAAAGATAACTAAGTAGCTTTTTCTGTTCTTTTCATCCTCCGAAATTTTTCTTATGTCAGGTCCAATAAATTAAGCTTTTCGAAGTAAAACTTTTTGACTCAATAAAATGAACAGAAAATCAAAGTTAAACACGCAGTGCATGAAATAGAAAAAGAGTACACTGCGCAACTGACACTAGACACTTACGGCTTATAATCCGCTGGCTTTAGCCTTAAAATATTTAAATACGGTTTTCGTTTAGAGTAAAACAATTGTATATTATGTATTTTTTTATTATTACAATCTTAAATCAAATATATTTTTTAAAAAAATTGATGTATTTTTTTCTTTATTGTTTCTATGATCTGTTAGAAAAGTTTTCGAAACTTTGCTCATCAGATTCGGTGGAAGGTTCGTTTTCAACCAATCCATATGGTAAAAGGTTAAAATGCTGCAAACATATATTTCGAATGTGCGCTATTTTCAGTGGTTGTTTTCTTACTAAATTGTTGTTTTCAGTATATATATTGTATGGAAATATTATTATGCGCTTGTGCATCTTTATGGTCGTGTTTTATATTAATGAGTTACTGGGTTTTAATATCTTTGTCTTGGAAGAAAATCCTAAAGGGTTCAAATACATCATTAAACAGAAAAAAACATATTTTTGTTTTTTTGTTTGCCGCAGAGTTGAACCCTGGCTAACCTGATTTTTAGTTAACGTGCGTACTACCATGACTAGAGCAGCCTCAACTTTCATTTGCAATTGGTCTTATTTTTTTCCAAGCTCAAATGCTTCTCTGCCATGTAAAGTTTTGGCTCAGTCGGCCTAGCTCTTTACTAAGGTTTTTCCAAAATATTTTGATTCTGTCCTACTGTGTAGAAAAGATGTACGAAAAAACGTTTGTTTTACACATACTTAAATTAATTCATATTATTTTTATGGGAAAAATTTACTAATACTGAATTACCAAATATTTGCTTTTTTCTTGTTTAAAATATATTTATAATAAAATGAATAATGCTCAAAACCGTTTATAGATAATATAGGTAACTTTACGGTATCTAAATGGTTTTGAAGGTCTTCATTAATACTCTTTAAGTGCAAAAAAAATTATTTTATTAAAAAAGAAATTATCCAAACTCACATTTCCGCGATGCCATATTCAGTGACGCTATTGCGTCACAGCTGTAGGATGCAAATAGTTCAAACCTTGAATAATCTTCTGCTACCAGCACCTGAATTATTGTTATCGATCCAGCCGTTTGGAAATATTTCCAAAATATTTCGTCTTTACCAAAACTACTTTCTGAGCAATGTATAAATAACTGTAGCGATGCAACAGTTTGCTTTTGTATCGATAAAAAATTTGTATGATAAGGTTTGAAACGTGATACGTTGTAAATATTTGCGCAGATGTGTTTAGTAATGAATTGCTTAATTCAGTTGCTTTTCAAAACATGACTTGATCTCGCTATGCAAATTTATTTAGCTACGTATTTAAATTTTTAGATTGCTCTGCTCTCTGATGAGAGATCTATCTTAAAATCTGAAAACAAAAAACTTGAAGATGACATAAAACGAATACAAACAACATCCATTATTGACGATGATGGAGCTTCGATGGGGCCTGTTAAATCTGGATCTGTAAGATATAATGACATGAGACGTCAACTTGATAATTTAAAAGAGGAATTAATACAATCCGAAACATGTCGTGAGGATCTTAGGCTTAAGTCGCAACAACAAGAAAGCGAATTACAGATATTGCAACAACGCGTTGAAGAATTAAATGTAAGTACATGTTTTAATATATCTGGTTACACCGCCGAATATCGTTAAACTTTTAATAAAAACATATTTTTTAAGAACTTTAAAATTATGTTATTTTACAAATTTTGAAATCAACAATATTTTGAATTATTCCACCTTCACTTTAAGCAGTAACTCTTTAACTGGATTTTTTGAAATTATGTTTGTATATAGATTAGTTCCGAAGAGAATAAAAAATTGAATTTTTGTAAATATTTTTATCGATGTAAAAGTTAAGTTGGCTATCAAAATTAAAAAGTTTGCATTTCTACTCTTCATTCGCGTTGCCTTAACCAATTCATTTGCGGTACATTCAATGTCCAAAAAAGGCTCATTACAGAAGCATTACCCCTAGGTTCACAAAGTAGAGTTAACAGCAATTTTGCCTGGTCTTAATTCATTATCATCTTTATGTGTATAAACTGTTGCCCACAATATGGTGAAAGTATTTGCTGTTTGTTTGTTTGATGTGCAGCCCAAAGATATTTTGCCACTGATCCGCACATCATTGATGCCCTAGTTATTTTATCGACAGTCACTTCAACATGCCATGAATTTTTGTTTACACAATGCCGATGTCATAAATAGGCACAATCGTTTCGGACATCTCAATTTAAGTACTTTAAATGAGTGTGTAAGCAAGGAAGAAGTTAAAAGCATAATGGAAAAACTTAGTCTAGATAATTGAGTCAATCATTTACAAGAACTGGAAAAAAAGAAGCACTCATCTTCTCATCATCTTATATAAGAATTCGTTCAATTACAATCGTTTTAAGGAATATAATGGCCTATTGAGACATTACTCAATATTCAGCTTTTCTCAATAAATGCGATTATTGAGCTCAATATTCCATACAAAATCGCGATAATTACGAAATTGTAATAATATTGTGTAGAAATTAAAATACAACACTGTTAAGAAAATGTGGGGGTTAATGTCGATAGCTTCCAAACGGCTGTCTTCACCAAAACAAAGAACTGGATCCACAAGAAACACCAGAAGTTAATTTTTTCAATCAAAGCAAAAAGGTGTAGTTACAAATAACCTTTCCTTTAATTTACTAGAACAAATATTTTAAATACAACAATTTCAATATTTAAGAAAAATACAATGTGATTAATTTTTATTTCACAAATTTTAATTGGTGCGAACTGAAACGAAATTGATGTGATCAACGATAATAAAAAGGAACTCGTTTTTTTTTTTTTTCAATAAAAAAATATTTTTAACGTAAAGAAGTAATTAAGAAAATCGTTTATGATCAAAGCGCTCCTTAGATGTCAGCAACTATCATCTTAAGTCAGGGTTGGGAACCTCTTTTCAGATATCAACATCCCGGCCGCTTTGCAGTACTGCAATCTGAATCATAAGCAAAATCCTATCTAGTAAGAAAAAGAAGAAAAAAAAATAAAGAAAACTAAAGGATGTAACCCAAGATTTCAATATCTTAGTTTGGGAATTTTATCTTTATTTATTAATAAAAAAAAATTAAACAAATCAAATTAAAGCATCAGTCTGGTACTAAAGTCTAAATAATCCACTTTGACATCTAGTTACACAAACCCAACGAAATCATAAAAAGTAAATAGAGGCTATTAAAAAGGATAAATAATAATTAGTCCAAGTATCATGGTGAAATAAACAGTTTAAAAACAAAGAAATCAGCTTATACTTTCGTTCAAGGAGTACATGATCCAGATATCAAATATTCGAAAATAAAAAATTTCTAATAGTTTTGGTGTAAACATCGCATCCGAGCTTAATCTCGACTGGAGCCGACACGAAAAATTGAGGGTCCGCCATTTAAAAGCCGGAAAACTCATCCCTAATTCTTCCGTCAAGTGATTTTGACGGCGCGCCGCGGCGTTAAGATCTTATATCGCCTTCTAACAGTAACATACGATTCTACTATTTCGCTGCTGCCATGGTTTCCTCTTAAAATTAGCAACCATTTCTCCGTCTGCCCTACGCAAATTGTTTTGGCGTGAAGTCGCCTCACTATTTCATCGGACCCTGCTGAAGCCTCCGAGCCAGGATCAATCAGTGCCCGTTCCAAAATGGTAATGGCCACTGCAATTTTAACAATGGCGGTTGGTTTTAGAAAAACACTCTCCGTTAGTTGCTATCTTGGCAACGAAATGACATCTCAAAGTCTTCTTTCTTAAACTTCTCCGTGCAGTTGCTTTCTGGAACCAGGGCTCGAGACGAACTAGGTCTTTTGCCCTTCTGACCATCGGACGAACGATGTCCCCTGGCTAAAGGCCTCGTTACTCTTACGTAAACGTACACGTTGCGGATCAGCTGTTCTGTTTTCCTTACCTAGGTTGTGTGTAAATAGGTACTCTCTCACTGATAGTGATCAGTGATGTCAACAAATTTAAAAAAATATTTGTTATAGCGTTTTTAGGTTAATGTTGTTTTTCGATTTAACCTATAGAATTTATTAACAAAAGGAAAGTCGTACATATAGATTATTTTTATTAGTGATATAACGATCATCATTTCTTTTGTTATTGTTATATTATCATTATTTTTGGTATTATTATTGTTATATTTTTTATTGCTTAGTTATCATTATTATTAAAATTAGTACTTTTAGAAGTCGAAGAATATATCGAGTAAATTTAGACACATTTGTGTTAAATATAATAAAAACTCTATTTATATGTGTAACGTAACGTTACGTTAATATTTCTGTGTGTACATGACGCGCTGCCATCCATTAGTAAATGACAGCGGTGATTCTATAATGTCAACTTCAGGTGGAGCTAAGAGTGGGCCGCCAATAAGAAAATGACCCGGTGTTAAAACAATTAAATTTTCAACATTTTCTGTTAAAGGGCACAAAGGTCTAAAATGTAAACAAGATTCTATACGCGCTAGCAACGTCGAAAATTCCTCAAAGGTATGTTTAAGATTTCCAGCAATTCTGTTAAAAGGATGCTTAAAGCCTTGTACGCCTGCCATTCAAGGCCCCGGGGTTGGTATTTCGCATTCTCTATACCACCAGTGTTACGAAGAAATTCACGAAATTCTGATTTAATGACATTTGAAACATCTACAGAATAAATTTTCTTTGGATAACCTGGACGAGAAACAAATCTTTCAAAGGCTACCAGAAAAGCTGGCCTAGACAAACTATTAACCGCCTCCAAATGAATTGCTCTTTTGGGAACGCATACCAATAGGCAAACGTAACCCTTTGAAATTAATCAAGCTCGATCCGTGTTATTTCAAATGTCAAAAGGACGTGTAAAGTCCACACCAGTAGTAGTAAAAGGCCGAGAAATCACAGTTCTAGAAGTGGGGAGGGCTGCCATAATTTGACTCCGCGTTGCCTTTTTCTGCAAAATGCAAATTTTACGATATCCTATTACCGTCTTTATTAGCTTTTTAGAATGTGGAATAAAAAATTCAGTACGTAAAACTCTTAACATTAACTGATTTTCACCATTCAACGTAATTCCATGAATAAACTCAACAAACAATTTGGAAAACTGGCAACTTGGGTGCAACACCAATCGGTCACTAAACGTTAAATTTTGAGCATTTGCCAAACGCCCTACACGAATCATTTCCTTTTTGTCAAGAGAGGGAGACAAGTTCAACAATTTTCCTTCTTAAATTGGCTGATCATTGGACAATTTATAATACTCTGTAGCAAAAAAAGCTTTTTGAGATACGATTATAAGTTTCTCTTTATCTGATTGAATGTCTGCTGAAGAAATTTCTGGACCCAAAGAATCATTTTGCTGTTTTAGAATTACCTTCCAACCTCTTACTACAAATGCCAAAAACGCAAAGCTCGCGAATAAGAGGAAAAATTTTCCAATAAATCATAAAACGATTTGAATTATACAAAAATTACTTGTTGTTTACGCTCTTCTTCCTTGGTTCCAAAATCGCCGATAAAAGCATTATCCCATCGATCGGAAGAAGAACATAGCCAAGCAGGTTCATGCGACCAAAGTTGGTTTTCGGCCAAGTCCTGTGGCCGCACACCCGTATTTATTAAGTCTGCAGGGTTGTCCTTCGAACAAACGTGTCTCCAACTATTTTGTCAATTGTTTCAACAATTTTTGATACCCTGTTTGCCACAAAGGTTGTCCATGTACTCGACGGTTTCTGAAGCCAAGCTAAAACAAAATTAGAATCTCTCCACTCATAAAGTTTTTTACGGTTTTTGTCAAATTTAAAATCGTTTTTACTGTATTTATCAAATCCGCCAAAAGACAAGCGCCACACAGTCTAAACGCGGCAGAGAAATGGTACTGAATAATGCCATTTTGATCCAAAAGCCGTACATATACACAAGCGCCATACGCCTTTTCCGAGGCGTCAGAAAAACTATGAAGTTCTACACTACTGGAAGGTGTAAACCCTTTCCATCGGCAAAGTTTTATTTTATCAATGCCATCCAGCTGGATCAAAAAGCTTCGCGATAATAGACAAAACATTTTGCTTCGTAAGATTTTCTCTTGCAGGAATAGGAGAAGTTTTAAAATAAAATTCATCATTTTTAGCATTTTACCTTATGCCTAATGTTTTGTTGTTGCTGTCGCCGTTAATTTCTAGAAAACTGCGATTCAAAAGAAAATCAAGGGGTAAATCCTTTAAATACGTCGTCGATTGGGGTCCATTTTTTCATCGAAAATCCAGCTGATGATAGAGCTAATAATAATTAATCACTAGCTAAAATTGCTAAAGAAATATCATGCGTACCCGCCAAAGCATCATCTATGTACATTATACGACGCAAAATTTTAGAAGCTGGCGACCATTTTTCCTCAACATCACTTGCTAGTTGATGCAACGTCCTAATCGCTAAATATGGTGCGCAATTTATCCCAAAAATTACGGTTTGTAGCTCAAAATCCTTTAAATCATCCGTTAGATGGTTGCGAAAAAATACGTTGAAATTTTGTCTGTTCTGGTTTCACCAAAAATTTTCGATACATCTTTTCGATATCGCCGTTAAAAACGTAACAAAAAAAAAAAAAAACCGCCATCTAATCAATAACAACATTAAGTCATTTTGTAAAACAGGTCTAGGCAACAAAATATCGTTAAGACTTAAACCTGAAGACCAACGACTTGAGGTATTAAAAACTGCGAAGACTTTTGTAGGTAAACTTTGAGGCTTAATAAATAAAACATTCCCGAAAGATCTGAATCAGCTTGCTGAACCTGAAACTTGTAATTTAAACTTTCATATTCGCTAAGAACACTATCATAAATTGCTTTAAGAGCAGGTTTCTTTAGAAAAGAAACCTCGTTTCTAAAAAACTGTCGTTGTGCTTTTTCCCGAGAAAATCCGAGGCCACTATCAACTAAATATTGCGACTTAAACGGCAAAGAAACTACATAACGACCACCCAAATTGCGTTTCGTAGTGTTTCTGTAATGCTCTTTACAATATGTCTCCTCAGGTGCTAGTTTAAAGACCCTTGGAGGTTCTTCCAGAGCCCAAAATTTCTCCAGCTGTTTACCTAGGCCGATCTCCGTGTGATACGAAACAAAGGTAGTAAATGATCCCTTTTTAAATCAGTAAGAACACCAGACAAAATCCACCCAAATATAGTTTCCTGAGCTGTACCGATAATAACTTAATCTACTATGTCAGCGCTGATGATACCGATAGTCAGTCTTTCCGTGGCTCTTTCATAGACAGTGGCTGAACCCCAGTCGTACATTATTGAACGGTTCCACTACTCTTTTTACTTAATCGGTCCTTATTATGGACTGAAACACTCCCGTGTCTATGGTGAGGACTTGCTTTCTGCTGTTGATAAGACCGCAAACAGAGTGCTATTTTTCTGTTGCACAATGGAAATGGATATTGTGGGGCCATCGGTTGTGGTAGCTACTAGTTGCTCCTTAGTGCTAGATCGATTTAGTTTAACGGTTACTCATTATTTTTTGTGTTTTTCCCCGCTTATTGGCCCTCGCTGGCGAAAAGATTTTGACCTTTTCCGTGTGGATCTGTTGTTGCGCTGAAAGTGGCCGACTTCACCGCAGGTAAGCCATTTGTCGCGAGACTTACTCCATTCCTTCTCCATCATTTGCTTGATCTACTTCTGTATCTCGATCCTTTTGTCGCCGTTATTATAAGGATCAGTCTCAAGACATTACACCTTGCACACCTGTAGCTTTGAGATGGCTTTTGCGGTCCTGAGCTAGCGCGTACGAGATGGTTTCTGCATAGAATGATTTCTGCATAGTACAAGCAGCACATTTAACATCTGGATACCGTGTGTCAATCACAAATACCTTAATGTTAAACTGATCCAAAAACGAATGGTGTTCGCCTGTGTAAGTCACTGCACAACTAGAGCTTTCTTTTACTGCTTTAAAGCTGTATTAAAATGCTTTTTGAAGCTTAGACGATCATCTACTTATTCGCGATTAATACACAGAAACACACGATGGCAATTTAGCCACTTTTGTAACGGATTAAACTGTTGTAGCGCAAGATTTACACTAGGTGACGTTTACAATCAGAATAAGTCACCCTCTATGGCCGTTGCTGTTATATACGCTATGTTAAGGAGTTCTGGAATATACTAGAACTTCTACCTCCTTCTGTTATGCAGTAGAATATTTCTTTATTTCGCATTTATTTTACATGCTGTGTGATCATTTTTGTTTGGTTATGCAATAAAGATTTTGTTTGGTTGTCTTTTGTGTTTGTTTATATTTCGCTTTGTGTTAGTTGTTTTTGTTTTGTGATCAAGTTTTTGTAGAAACTTCTGGTTTTGTAAACAGACACAATAGGTCATTCGTTTCATTTTCTTTTATTATTATTTCTTTTTATGAAATAAATGATGCTTCCCAACAATATTAACATTTAACTTCCAAACAATTCAGTCATCGATACAAAAGTATTAATAATATTTCTTGTATTGATGTTGTCAAATAAATAATACAATAACAATGAACTTACTGATATCAAAAGACGAACGCAATTAGAAGGAAGTGAATTTAAAAACTGAATCTATTGATGTAAATAGTATACATGTATTGTTTTTGTTCTCTTGTTAATTGTCAAATATTTTTGAATTTGTTTGCTGTATTTAAATTTTACTTTAAATATATGGATGCACATATTTAGTTTTGCTAGTGACTATTTTTTACTTTATATTTAGAATAATCAAATTTGTAAAATTTTCTTCACTTTATTTGCGCAGAGTTTTCCAAAACATTCATTTTTTTATTTAGCTAGTAATATAGAATATCAAATGAATAAAAAAGAAAAGAGGTGTTAAGTCAAGTTGAGTAAGCATTAGAATAAAAATTTTTAAACATATTCGTAATTTAACAAGTGTTGTTGAATAACTGTAACCATACCAGGTGCTGCTATCGACAATACCAATTTAGATTTAATATCTCTTACCAGATTCAGGGCAATGCTGGCGAATTCTCGAAATAGGTTTGCTTTAAATTATTATATAAAATTATCTGCAGCGCATTATGTTGCCATTGGTATTTTGAAAAATATGATTGTCGTTAGGTAAATGGTACTTTGAGGTTACATAATACAATTTTTTGTTATGTTGTCATAATTTCACATCAAGTCATATAATTCTAATAAGACGCCTTTGCACCTGTTAGAAAATGAGCTTAGTGGGGGTTATTTAACTATAAACGAATATCATGATAAAGTAAATAAGCAACTTACTTTGATTTTAATACTCTCATAACTAATAAGAATTATCATGTTCTCAAAGTTTTAGAAGAGCGAGTAAGAGCAAACGCATGAGGCTGCTGTAGTCATTGTAGTAAGCACGCAACCAAAAAAAATAAAAATATGTTTATTTCTGTTTAATGGCATAAAAACATACCCAAAATTTAACAATACAACATGCAGCCTCCTTCGTCGGTTTTTCTTTATAGCACATTCGCCGGCGAAGTAAAGTGATTAATGAAATGTGCTTTTCTTTCATAACTTGTCTTTTTCTCCTCTATCCCTTTCCTTAAGAATGTAGTATAGTTACGCTAATTAAAAGGCATTGTTGCCTAAAGCGCTACTTAAAAAAAACGTGTATTTCTATCAGGTCTTTGTAAGCCTTTATGTTACACTTCACTACACATGAATAGGTGCAGCGTTTCAGCAATCAACATAAGCTTTCTGCTCTCAAGATAATTCATGGAGAGGATTATGTTCTACTTCTTATTAAAGGTTTAAGGATTGAGAAAAAGAGTGTAAACAAAGAAAAGCCGAAAAAGTAACGTAAGATTTAATCTGAGCTTCTTTTCATAATATGTGATTAAAAATGTGAATTATTTTTGCGTCAATTGAATAGGTGCTTATTGAAAAAAAGCAAAAAACGATAAAAAAAATATAAAAAATACGAAAACAATAAAGTTTTATTAATTAGTTTTATTTTTTTATTAATTTTTAATAATGTATACTTCCGCCTTTCGACAAAATTATCTCATAAATTCTATTTGGAAGAGAGTTATACAATTGCGATAAATATTGTAGAGAAATTTGCGACCATGCCGATTTTATCGCTGCAATTAAAGATTCTCGGTACACTTTTCGCGGCAACCATCCCCACACGTTTTCCATTATATTTAAGTCCGGGGAATATGGTGGCCATGGCAGCAATTCAACATTTTGCTCGCTTATCCACGTTTTAATAATCCTTGCGGTGTGTATAGGAGCATTATCCTGTTGGAAAGTCCATGGGATGGGTCGAAACATATCTTGAAATTTTGGAAACGCTGTTTGCAGAATAGATTTATAAGAATTTGCTGTCATTTTCGTGGTTTGAAATTTCAAGTCTTTGATTCCATAGTACAATATCGCACCCCAGACCATAACACCACCTACTCGACTATGGCGACGGGCTAAAAAACGTTCTTCCTTCCTCAAATCATGGAAGTAGTAGTTAAAACCATCAGGTCCATCAAAATTGAATTTTTTTTCATCTAAGGAAACTACTTTATTCCACTCTTCCAAGTCATGTGTTCTTTGAAAAAATGCAAACCTAATTCCTTACGTTGCTGGTTTAATGGTGGTTTTTTCTGCAATTTAATTCGTTTTAATGTTCTGCTGAATTTATTATTCTTCTAACAGAAGAAACACTAGCACTGGAACCACTTTTTGCTTTGATTTTTGCAGCAGAGTCACTCGAATTGGAAGCTATTTTTATAATTTTTCACCTTTCTGTAGCTGTTGTGGCCATTGTTTGCCTTCCTTTCATGTTTTTGCCATATTTTTCTTTATTCCTTAAGTAATTCCACACAACGTTACTACTTTTATTAATTTTTTTGGAAATTTCACGGCCGGACAGACCTTGATCCTCATAGGAATCGATTTTTGCATTCTCTTCGACCGTTTATGATTTACCACGGCCCATTTCAAATTAAAACCCATCCAAATTTATTTATGTTGTTGGTTTTTAAAAAATGCTAAGCTATTTTGTAAATCAAATTTACACAAATGACCAAACAATGACTTTTTTTGTTTTTGTTAACGGTGCTTTCTTAAAGGTATTTTCTAAAAAGTACTTGATTGAAAAGTGTTTTTAAATTGTATTTAATTTTTTAATAGAACATTTTTAAAAAACGAATTTTGCTGAATTTGGCTTGAAAAAGTGCCATTAAACCAATAGTTAATGTAACAATTTTATACATTTGGCAATCGATATTTACCTTATCGCATATCTTAAAATATAATCAGAAAATTTGAATTATAACTATTTCTTACTTCTAATATCAGACAAGAGTTAAAAAAAAGGACTTTTAAAAATGTCATTAATAAAGTAGGACAATATTGCATAAATTATATCACTATTAATTTGCTAATATTAATCTAAATATTTTATTATTCTCTACTACAACTTTTAAACATTATTTGGTTTCCTGCATTTTTGTTTATGTATAGAAGACACTATACAATAAAAATAAAATTCCAAAGCAAATTACTTTTCATATAGAACTTACAAGATCACTCTCAACAGACAATTAAGAATGATAATGACATCATTTTCAATTAATGAAAATTCTTTTAAAATCATGAAACTAAAAATATATTGATACCGACAGTATAGACGAATGACCGAACTGAAGGCACAAACTATAGATGATGCGTTTAAGATTTTTTCGTGTTTAAAGAATCAAAAAGTATTAAATTAAATGGAAAGCATACTTTTTACATACTAGAATGGAAAAACACGAATAATGCGTCAACAAACAAATCCCCCAGCCAAACAATTAACATGTCACAAGAACAATATAAATTGAGAACTGAAAGTAAAAAACGAATAACTTTTTATTTAAATTTTGTAATAAAAAACTTTATTTTCTTACAGTGAATCTGTGAGCAATGTCGGAAGACAAATTGCTTTTTTGCTTAATTTTTGTTATTTCCCCCAAAACGATGGTGTCAACCAACAAATCAAAATAGTAAAAAAACATTGTATTTGAAATAGTCGTTCATTCTTTTCTGGTCTAGTATTTGGATTTAGATGTTTAAATTTGTGTTTTTTCTGTTGCTAAAAAAATATCAATAAATTATTTTACCATGATTTTTTTTTTAATTTTTTCTTTAGTTTTTGACATTTGAATAATGTTTTAACATATTTTATTATTTATTGTTAATTTTGTGATGTGTGGTTTTTTGAAGTTTATAGTAGAGAATAGTTCAAAAGCACACATATTAAAAAAAATAATATTAATTTATTAAGCTTTAATTAATATTTAAAAAACTAGTAAATTATATTATTATTTCTACACATAAATATTTAACATTTCTATATAATAACTGTTCTTATAAAAATTCAACTTTCTTCAAGAAAAAATCTTTTAAAAACAATCGTAAATATCAATTATTTTATATTAACCACCTTGTTTACAAAATAATAATTTTTCCATTAAAATTACCTATTTTACGAAAACATACAAAAAACTCATATTTTACGCATACAGACCCTATAAAATAAATAAAAGAGATAAGTTTACCGTACATAAAAAATAAAGAAATAAAACAAAAGGTAATTTAATTTTTCGTAAAATACCAACATATCAAAAAAAAAAAAATGTCCACAAATAATAACGTTTTCTTTAAAAAAAAACTCTTTTTAAAATACTTTTTTTCAATATGTTCGTGGAAAAAATTTTCTTCTAAAAAAGGGCGCTTCTTTGCAAAATGTTCCTTTTCTGTCCAAAACTTATCTTTTTATACAAAGTTCCTTTTTGCAACAAAAAACTTCTTTTCGAAAATAAATTCCTTTCACCACAAAAAGTTTTGTTTTTTTACAAAAGTGTTTTCTCAGAAAAAATAGTACACTTTTATAAAAACATGTTCTTGGAAACAAAATGGCTTATTTTTTATAACAAAAAAAAAACAACATTTTTATTGTTAGAATCTATTTCACAAAATGGTCATTTGGCCACATTCCGAACCGATTTTTCACAAAAGATGCCTTTTTTGAAAAAGGATTCTCTTTTATACAAACATTCTTTTTTGACAGAAAGTTTTTTTAAAAAAAAAGTTATTCATTTCCCGCAAATACATCAAGAAAATCTCTTCCCTAAAAAATATAGTATGTTTTTACAAAAAAAAATTTTTTTTTACTAAAAAAAACTTTCTCATATTGAGTCGCATTTCACAGACTAATATTTTTTTCATAAAATAACAATTTAAATTTTAATCTGTTGTTTCTTTTACCATGCGGTACCAAATTTCGACGCATTTACAAAAATATCATAAAAAATTTTTTTTACAAAAAAAAAACTTTTTTTGTATTAAATGTCAAGTTACATTCGTTTATTACACCAAGGTCCTATATTATTGAAAAGAGTTCTCTCACAAAAAAAGTCTTTTCTGTTAAAAAAAAAATTTTTTCCACAAAAAACTGCAAACACAAATTCACAAAAAACCCGATTTTTCATGAGATTTCATCATACATAATTTCTCAGACAGTAACTGAGATTGTGCTCTTTATTTGCACTCCACTTAAGTAAATTAATAATAAGTGAACATTTTTTATAGTTCTTTTTTTTAAGTATTGTTTCTAGTCTGGTTGTTTATACATTTTAGTTTCGCTATTGATTTTTTCGTCACAGCATACTGAGTACCAAATTTAATTATTGTTGTTTATTAGACAGAAGTGCCTTCTTCCAAGTACAATCAAATAAATACACATATTGAAAAAATTGTCTTCACATAAATCCTAGGCATGATGTGAATATGATGTCTTATGTTTAAACATAAATCACTTATAAAAATAAATACTCGTTTTCTGGGTTGCCGCAACGCATCTGATTTTGATTCTTTATCGAAAAAAAATATAATATTTTTATTTGCGTTTATACAAATGTTTACCATTTATCTTGCGGCAGAGATTTTGATTAATGCATTGATATTGAGAATAAACAGAAATGTTAATAATATTTTCTCATAAATTTTTTTTCTAAACTGATGAAATATATGGGTTTTTTAGTAATAGAAATGTTTTCCTAATAGAAATGTAGTGCAGGAAATAAAATTTTCATGTTAATCAAATAAACGTATTAAATAAGCCCATGAGAGTATTGATTGTAATATCATCTATAACAATTTAATTATAATAAAGTAGTTTTCTTTTTAAAAGAATAAAAATATCCATATTTTATTATTGTTAATTTCTAAGGGAACAAATTCATTTAAAGGATTTGTTTCGGAAAAATTAAATTAATGCCGTCATATCTGTTGACAAGCTTAACGTAAGTATAATAGGTGTTAATTACGGTGGTGTCTACTTAGCGACAAGTGGATTGTCTCCCTTTTAACCCAAAACTTTAATTAAGGCATTACCAACGAACAGGTTAATACAATCTTAGACAAAAAACCCACACCTACAGATTGGACCAAAAGGCACAAAGGTCCAGCTTTGCTTGTATTTCATAAAGCAGCCAGGTGCGACTAGATCCGACAATGGCCACCATTGACTGATAAGCAAATTAGGTGAAAGTTTCAAAGTTGTATTGGATTTACCCATAACGTGTGTAAAAGATGTAATATAACCTTATGCTAAACGAAAACTTATAATTTTTTTAGAAGTTTTCAGCTTCTGTATCTTGCAAAATTTTATAGATTTTGATTAATTTCTGCAGTGTTGCCTAGAAGCAATGCACCCTTAAGGATGACTAACATTGTTATCCGCTTACTCTTTAATACATGGGTCTGGTGCACAAATCCTAATCATCGGAAAACACAAGATATTGGGTTTTATGGCTCCTGAAAGAAAAAATTATATTCCACAGCATGAGCATAACGAGAATTCTCTTGCTTTTGCTGCCATTTAGTTTTTAATATTACATCAAGCGTGTGCGAATTTGTGATGGCGATAATTGCAGCCAGACGTGAGATGCTCCAAAAAAATTCATGATTTAATAAAGCACAGTCAAACGTGCTTATGCGGCGGTGCCAAATCTAATATACACCTCCTTCTCCATAATGGTTTAAGATAGCTTAAGAGCTTACGTTATAGAAAATAGCTCAAAATTTTTAATTTAATGAAATTGTAAGTTGAACTGTTTGATATTTTAACAAGGTCCCTGTCCACACTTTTCCTTTTTTGTTGCGCCGTTCTTGAGTTTGTTAGTGAGAGGGGAAAGACGAATAGAAAGGGATACACTTGTACACGTACTAACAAATCTTCTTTTTTTGTCAATCGTAATTAAAAGCAAAAAAAATTACAGCAATCAATAGAGGAATTGCAGAAACAAAGTTCTAATGTGTGGACACAAATGCAATTTCAACAGAGAACTTCAGAAAATTGCAGAAACAAATATTGCACGTGTTACGTTTATTTATTTAATTATTTTTTTTATTTAGAAAAATAATATTAAAAAATATTTTACTTGCGAACCTAACGTAAAATTTTCAGGGGCTTTGAGTCCGCCGTTAGCATCATCGTTATGATTACAAAAAAAAACCAGGTTAAATTAATCTGAATGTTTTTTTAAGCTCGATAAAAAGTTCGAAAATATAATCTTTTAAACGAGCAATAATACTGTGCTCACACTCTGGTTTTTAAGATCAGCATACTTCGCCAAAATATTATGACTAGAATGATAGGTGAACAACGCTTTTAAACTATCCGTTTTAAACTTTTGAATCTTTATTAAAAAAATTATGTGTTTTGTAAAAAAATTTTTTTAACTTTTATTATCTTTTTGCCTTGTATAGCTTTTGATATAAGATTCTTCATTTTTTCTGTACAAAACTTTGGCAGAATCCACTGATGAGCTATATGAGCACTAGCGAAATGGCGGTGTGTGTATGCATTCCCAGCAGTACTACATTTTAATTTAAAGTTTTAAATAATAAAAAAATCCTGAGAATATCATGAAATATTTATATTAAATGGAATCAAGCACGATTAACGTAAATTAAAATTAAAAACTAAATATTTAGTTAAGTAGGCTATTCAACTGACGAAAAATAAATTCCCATATTTATTCACAAGTTATAAAAAGAAGCTCAGATTAAATCTAACGAACCTTTTTCCACTTTTATTTTTTTACACTCTTTTTCTCAATTGTTAAACCTTTAATAAAAAGTAGAAAATAATCCTCTCCATGAATTATATTAAGAGCAGAAAGCTTAAGTTGATTGCTAAAACGCTGCACCTATTCATGTGAAGTGCAGTGTATACTTGTTTTTTTGTATATCCAATTGACTAACCTACGCCTCTGGCTACGGCTCAAGAGCTTTAACAAAAACATGAATAAATGAAGTTCTTATTTAACCAAAATCACTTTTGATATAGGAGTTAGGTTTCCTAAAATAAATAATAAATATTTCATGAGAATAACATAAAATATTTATATTTAAAGGAAGCTAGAACAGTTAAAGTAAATTTACACAAAAGCGATTTCAAATAATAAATTTTCTTGTTGACTTAATAATAATATTTATAAAAAACTATTTGAATTTAAAATTTGAATATACGAAATTTAGATTTTATTGAGGTTACTAAATAAGTAAATAAACACTTTCAAATAAGATCTCAATATACGGACCTATGCTTGTGAAAGAAAAATGTGAAATAAGGATTTTGAATTGAGCAATAGCCATCATTATACTGCTATGTTTAAGCTCTTTTGATGGAATTTTAAAACTATGTACTTATACATAAGATTAAAAAAAAAAACAGCTTAACCATTTTTCAAGCACCCAGGTAAATTTAATAGAAATTAATAGAAATATGTTCTTGTAAATTAACAATGAATTCGAAGAAATTATTTAAAGTAATATACTTACTGACAAAACCACCATAAATTTGACCTTAAAAGAACCTCTTTATTCTCGTAGCTATCCGTATCCTATTTCGTTGTTGTTGCAACTTTTAAAAATACGGAAATAGAAAATTTGTTATGTCCATGTCGTTAGCAAAAAAAAGCATAGATTCTGAAAGTAGGCAAAAAATGCGTTTGGCCATAGATTTTTGAAAAATAAATGACTACTGACTCAAACAATATCCTACAACAAATATTACTGTAATTTTATCATAAGAACGCAAATCACAATTTTTTACGACTCGATCCGAAATCAGGATTTCACCAAATTAATTTAGCGAAAAAGGTACATATAACACCGCTTTCAGCGTTTTAAACGGGCAATTGATGATGTCTTGCGAGATTAAATTGGAAAAACATGTTGTGCTTATTTGAATGATCTGAGATGTTTTTCTGATAAATATTTAAGGTTGATAAAATATTAAAAAATTAGGGAACCTAGGAATGCGAATTTAAACAGAAAATTTTTTCAGGGGAGGCTAACCACCTCCCTTAGGGGAAAAAATGGAAATTTCAATGCAAGAACATACCTCAATTTTAAATAAAAATGTAAGAAATAATAATTTTTGTCATACGAAAACTTTGCGGAAGATTCATTTCGATCATATGAACGTAAAAAGCCTTCACCATCCAAATATGATTTAAAGCCTGATTGTGAATTAGAACATGGACTAGCTACCTTATATTTTGGTGAACTACTACAAGGTTATCGCGAACAAAATAAATTTCAGAACTGCATATTGTAAAAGAATCTTTATAAAAATAAAAGATAACTTTATTTCTCGAATGTTATATATAAAGAAGTACTTCAACTTAAAACCTTTCCAGTGAGAAAGAGTGGAATGCGAGGATATGCTTAGTTCTAGATTCAGTAGTGTGGGCTCCACCTAGAACATCACACATCGATTTTCGAAGAATATTACTAGCTAGCCATTAGATATTTACACCAAACATCATTTACTAGCGGAAGATAGCTCGAATGGCAAGATACGAATTAACATCAAAAGTAACAGTTAAAAGTTCGAGATCTTGTTTAGTTTTACTTTCACCCTTACGGGATACTTGTGTTCGAATATAACATAACTGGCGTTTGCTCAGATTTGTCTATACATTTTTTCCATAGCAGCGTTAAGTACAATCATCATATTCCCTCGCTTTCCGAGAATACAGTTGCTTTATTCCGCAATCCCGAGTCTTTCTGGCGGTTTCTCGTGCACTTAACTTTCATCGAGTCATCTTTCCTCTCACTTGCAATGCCCCTTTTCTTTCAAATGTCTGTTGCCTACAGCATTTATAAATATGGTCCTTTCGGTCTTTCAAATAAGTAACCAAGTGCAGTTTTTTTAATTGTAAAATGAAATCCATAAAAAACAAATTCTATCCTTAAAATAAATGAGTTATAATAATAAAATTAATGTATGCACGTGCAAAAACAGCATTTAAATACATAAGTAAAAATGTACATATTATAATTGCAGAACACGTCCAAAAAAAAAAAACAAATTCGGTCGTTGAAACAATTAAGTTTTAAACATAAAACAGATGTGTGTACCTAAAAATCATTTACATATGTATGTAAAAACAAGCAGCTTTTATTGCAAAACAGTCCACATAAAGAAGTTCGCTTACCAATGTTAGTTGAATTTACAGCGTTGAGCTTTCCATAGCATAATGTTAGTTGAACGTAAAAGTTGAACCGAATATGTTGAAAAAACAAGAAGAAACGAGAAAGCATTTTTTTTCACGCGCGCCACATAAAAGAATTACAGTGACAATAAAATTAATTAGTGGAATAGGAATCAAATGCAAATCAAGCAAAACAGTGTGGAAAAGTGTCTACAGTTCTACGCAGTCGGCAGGAAACAATTTGCGACGCCGCAAAAGGCTAATTTCGGGCCTCTAACATTAAGTGCTTAGCAACAAAATTGAAAAAAAGAAAAAGCCTCAAACATTAAGTGCCTATTACTACAACTGCAAATAGCTTAACAAGAGAAGGGTCAGGTTTTAAAACGCATTATTGTAATAATAAATCATTTAAACAGAAACCAGCCACTAAAATAAGTACCACAGCACAGGCAAGATCATCATCGGTAGCAACAACAATTTCTGAACCATCATTCACTTTTTTTAAATTAGAATCAGCGCTCAGGGGATGACCCTTACTAATGCAATGCATTGTGACAGAACTAGGAAATTAGGTTGTGGGATGGGGGATAGAGGGAGTAGTGCTTGTAGAAATTTGATTTGGATCGTTGCACATTGAAAGTGGTAGGAAAGACCTTTGCAGGGAGTTTATTCCACATACGAACAGTTCGGCTAAAAAACGAATTTTCTTTGTAGTGCGTTGTGCGATTAACTGGCCAATCGACCACAAAGGAAAGCGCTCTTGATGCAGATCGCGTTGCGTTTATGAAATTACGGTTTTTAGGAACGAGTTTACTGATTTCAGGAGAGCATATTCCGTTGTAGTAACGATAAAACAGTGACACACACTCCAGATTGTGTCGATGCTCCAGTGAGTCAATAGAGCTAGATACCCTACTATCACCAATGAGCTTCTTCGCTCTCTCCTGTACGCGGTCGAGTAACTCCAAAATAGACTTTGAAGAACCGGCCCATACATGAGAATTATATTCCATTTTCCGTCTGATAAAGGTGATATAGATAGTAAGGAGATCAGATGGAGTGAAGTATTTCTTACACCGTTTCAGAAAACCTAGGCACTTGAACGCTGCTTTTGCAACACAGACCAGACAATTTTCCGTCAAGTTAAAAAAAATCCATATATTTAGTCAAAAGACATAGTGAATGAGCCTGAACTTCAGATTAGTTCTTCCACAGTAAGAAAACGTTTATTGGATCAAAACTTAAGGAGCTTCATGCCACCTAAGAAGCCTATGCTGACTAAGAAGCAATTCAAAAAAAGGTTTGTTTGGTTGATTGCAACGTAGTTTCTGATATTCTCATTTTTTTGTTTGTTATGGGGTCGGAAATGGATATTGTAGAAATTACAAACTGAATGACGAGTTAGAAATACCCTTTCTCCACTTTTGTGGTGAAAGAAATCAAAACAGTTAAAGTGCCTTTAGGGAAATTTCAAAAAATGTACAATATATTGCATATGCATAGTATGTATTAAAGTAAACAGTTGTAACCTTTTTGATATATTTTATATCAAAAAGGTTACATTAAATAGAGTGAGTGATCTTCAGAATACAAAACAGTTTATTATTTAATGAGCTATTTCTTCAGAATGGAAAATTGTGTAATTTAAAAATCCTTAAAGATTTGATGCTATCGGGTTTCTCAGAATTCCCAGAATTTTTACAAATCACCCAAGATTGAAATCTCTAGTGCTGAGTTAGAGTGTATAATACTGTGCTATTAATAATGGCTCCACTGAAATCGTTCTGAAAGTTATTTGCAAGACAGTTTGCTTGCATAACCAATGTTCATAAAAAAATTAGATTTAAAATTAGATTTAATTATTTTCAAAACAAAAGGAGGCAAAAAACAGTCAACTGGTTAATCAACTCAACTTGACACTTAAAGAAAAACTAAAACACTTTAAAGATATTGGAATCTAGTTTTTTTGCTTTCTACATTGAACAAGTCATAAAATTTATATGTCAGTGGAAATTATGCTTTTCTGTTATTTGGGTAACAATCATTTGGTATAATATATTTTATACGAATCATTTTGTTTACGGAGACATTTTAGCAACTCATATGCTTAACTATGCTGAGTGGGAAATGCCACTTCGATGGGTGTTTCAACATGACAATGACACTCATCAAAGTTAGTCAAGGATTGGTTATCAGCTAATGGGGTTTAAGTTTTGGATTGGCCACCTCAATCGCCAGACTTGAATCCTATAGATAACCTCTTTGGAATTTAAAAACGGAGAGTTGGAACTCGACTCTTTAAAAATAAACAGGAGTTGATGAACTGCCTAAAATCAGAGTGGGAAGCTACTTATTGAATCTATGCTCAAAAGATGCGCTAAGGTCGTAAGAAACTAAGGATATCATACCAAATATTAAAAGTTGCTTAGGTTTTGAACAGCAAATTTTTAAGTTAATTTAGTTTTTATTTTATTATAACTTCCAAAGAAATGGAATATAATTTTTGTTGTTATTTTTAGGTTCTAGACAATTGTGTAGTAGTAAATAAAAAAATAATTTCTATAAATTTATTTAAAGAAAAAATATGAGTCTATTATTAATAAGTGGAAAAAAGTTGCTTAGGTTTCGAACAGTACTGTATATATCACCCATAATTACAGATGAGGTAGCATGTTCAGCAGTACGCCTGTGCGAAAGCACATAGCAAACAGCCCCATTCGGAAATTACCAAAAGTTCGCGATTAAGGGTATCGTCCACGTGCTTTCTTATAGCCTCAATTTGCCAAAGGCTTGGTCTACTGTGAAACGAAAACGAATGGCATATGCTACTGTCAGTTGCAAAAAAGTAAATAGGGTTCGAAGTCTGACGAAGAAGGGTAGGGGAAAGGACGGAACCTTGCGGAACTCCTGAATTAACCTTGAACTCGCTTAATGAGATCCCATCTATATTAACTCGTATTGTGCGATCCTTGAGAAAGCTCGATATAAGTCGAGTGAAGCTATTAACGACACCGAAACAATAAGTTTTGATATGATTGCACCACGCCACACTCTATCAAACGGAAATATTTAAAACCACCACCTTACTTTCGCCGAAATAGATTGACACCATTTTTCCGAAAGGAAGGCCATTAAGTCACCCGTAGAGCGTGCCCTACGGAAGCCGCACTGTCGGTCACTAAGTAAGCTGTTGAACTCCATATATTTCACAAGATGAAAATTAAGCATACTTTTCATTACTTTGGAAAGTGTAAAGCAAATTGCGATTGGGCGGTAATTTTCAGGGTTTGCGAGTCTCTCCCTCTTTGGGAATTGGTGTTACATTAGCAACCTTTCAACATGATGGGAACTCACCAACATGGTACAAAATGTTGAAAAGTTTTGCTAATGAACGCGCTAACGTCGAAAAGCACTGCTGCAAGACCAGTGCTGGAACTCCATTCGGACTAGGAGATTTTTTGTGTTGAGATCCGCTTAAAACTATTTAACTGTGTGTACTCAATAGAACATATCTGGCATAGTTACTGATACTCTTTCCAGTACGGGCAATGGTTGGTTGCTTTCTGACAAGTAGGAGTTGCTTGCAAAAATTTCTGCTAAGTGTTTAGCTTTATCAACCGGGTCGTTAATTATTTGATCATCCTTTAAAAGAGGCGGAATTAAGGAACTAGCATTATCCTTCACTCTTGCTACCCCGAGGCGCTGCTCGTATAAAGCTTTCTTAGCGCCTAAGTACTTTAGCACACGAAGATCTCGCCTTTTTGCGTAGCAAATCAGTTACGGCGTCTTTGTTACACCGCCATATACTGAATGCTTTCTCTCTGGATCTGACTGCATTTTTGCACGTCTGATTAAACCAAGAATTCTTTCTTGGATTTACACGGATTTGCTTAGATGAAATGAAAGTGTTCATTCCAAGCAAAATAATGTTCACAACCATTTCCATCATGGCATCGACTTTATTGTCCAGAAAACAAAGTTTCCAATTAAAATGCCGAAAAAATTCGTTGAGCTCAGCCCAACGAGCCTTTTCGTACATATATTTTAGGCGTTTCGTGGCCATTTTTGAAACGCGACCGAAAAGGAGGCGGAATTGGTGCAGTGATCGAAGTTACCTAGAGGCGCGAGAATACTTGCCTCATACTTATCAAGGTACGAGGTAAGGAAAAGGTCGAGAATATTGTGTTGTTGCCCTTCGAATTTTTAAATTAAGAAAGCACCGACTGTTAAGCTTCTAACATGATAATTTATTAACAAGTCTTTTGTTTAAAAATAAAAAAAACTTGTAATAATTACGCTCTATAGCCAAGTGTATTTGAAAACACACAATTTTAATAATTTTATTTCCTGTTTCCTGAAGAAGAATTTTAAAACCTGACCTAATGCTTGATAAATAAGAAAAGAATATTGTTTAATACTTTTGAACATATCCTTTTTTTATTATTACTTCCTTTAATCTTATTGGTAATGAACGAACTAGTTTTCTTCGACTTCACTCCCGCTAATATGTCCCTCTTGTATCAGAATTTCCATGGGTTGGTCCATACTAAAAAAAATACAGTTTTTCTCTGGTCTGTCCACTTTATCACCCGTCCACTTTATCTCTCTCTCTCTCTAATATAACAGTTTTAAAAGGGAATCAATTGTGATGTACATAAAGAAACAAGGTTACGTTCAGTAGAATATCTGGTCCACTTATGAGAAAAGTCCGAAGCATAAGAAATCGTAAAAACGTTATGCAGTGAGGAGAGTCGTATCAGCGCGACTGGCGGCTAACCGCGTCGCCGAATAAATTTCTTGAGTCGCGCCGCCGCCGCCGCACTGTGGCTGAAAATCGTTTTTCGTTGGCCAAATGTAAATTTTTTTTTGTCTCCGATTTTTAAAATTTTTACGTCATTTTGTAGTTAATATATCCAAATTAAGGTAGCCAAAAAATTATGTTAAAATATTGATAATTGTGGGCGTGGCATGCTGTCAAACTCAACTTTTTTTTAAATTTCAGAAAAAGGTGTTTTTCTTTGGTTTTTTACCAAAATTAAATGGTTACTACTCGCAAGCTATCATCGATAATGGTCTGCGGTTTTTTTTATAATGTTGGTAGGATTATTGTCTTTAGTTGTTGTAAGTAGGCACAGCTCTAGCGTTTAATATTAGGGGCGTTATGAAATATTTATGAAACTACTATATTTTCCTTAAATTTAAACTTTAGTGGAATAGAACTTCTAGGGAACAAAAGCGATCAAGAAACGTATACAACCACGAGAAAGGTGAAAGTGTCCTCTTTAAGGCTATATATACTATTGCACCCGCCACGAGCCGCCTGTAGAACACTTTTTTTATTTTAATGAAATTACTCGAAAAAAATTCATATACAATGGTGTATTAAATTTTCATTTTTTTTGCCTAAAAGTTTATTTTTTTTTTAGTTTAGGCTACGTATAACTAAAAAAAATAAATATAATACCTTCGAAAGGGTTTAATGGCTTTGTTTTGATCAGCAAAAAATAAGTAATAAAATTATCACAATGGGCTCTACAGGAAGCATATGATCTCTTTCTAAATTTACCTGTTATCAAATGTCAGGGTCAACCAAAGTCATAAACAATTTTATAACAATAATTGCGACATTAAACGACTTAAGTTAAAAAACAACCCCATATTGACGCATGAGTGCAGTTTTGTTCAATTTAAGCGCTACCTGCTATAAAATTAAAGATGGGTGTGTGAAGAACATGTATCTAAAAATTTATAAAGGTATGGATTCGTTAAGGGATTACTCAGTAATAACTTAATCCTTTAAGTGTACGGATAAAACATAACAAACGCAAATAAAAATATTCAGAAGAAAATGGAGAGCTTCAGTTATGAAGAACTGGCCGAAGTGTATTTTAAAAACAAAAATCAGGAAGATGTTCTTAGTTACGTTAAAATAAAATTAAACTTAAATTCGTGTAGCACCGAAATGCAAGAGCAATTATATAATTTCGTCAAAGCACTAAAAAAACGCTACAAAGAAGTTATGTACAGTAAACAAAAATTTTACATAAAAAGTGCAAAGCGGTTAGAAGGTCAACTTACTGTCGCTGCAGAAACAGCAAAGCAAGATAAGGCTGGAAGACCACGCAAATCATTAGTGGACAACTGCAGCGATAGATCTAAGAGGCGGAAGCTTAAATATATTAACGATGCCTTTGGTTCTACAAATATAAAAGAATCTTTCCTACATCAATTACGATCACAGAACCAATTTACAAAAGTGGATATCATTGAAAAAGTTGTTAAAGCTAGTCCACCGAGAACAAAACGGATTCTTAAAAGTATACCAACTCCGAATGATGCAATACAGTACACAAATGAGGAGGCATTAGCATTATTTCTGGATTTGAAATTAACAAAACAGCAATATATTAAACCCAGACAGCAAAAAGGCTCAAATATATATCCAGCATATCATCACATAACCGCAGCTAAAATGGACTGTTTGCCATCAAAGGACACTATTCCAATCACACAAATTTCGGCAGAGGTACAACTACAATCTCTACTTGATCACACAGCTGAACGCTTGCTGCAATCAATAACAGGAAATGAGTTGAACAAATACGGAAACACAAAGTTAATTCTTTTTTGTAAATGGGGATGTGATGGTTCTTCGGGACTAAAACAATATAAACAAGCTGTATGTGAAAATATTTCTGACTCAGATATGTTCATGGTATCATTTGTACATTGCGATTGAAAAAGATTTTGGAAGATTCAGAGCCTTCGACTAGTACAACGCAAACAATGGATATTTGGAAAAATGAGACACCATCTTCTACGAAATACTGCAGGCCAATCAAATTTCAATTCAAAAAAGAAACAAATGATGTTATTAATAAAGAAATTAGTGATATCAAGGCCCAAATTACAACACTACAGCCATTACAATTACAGTTAGATGGGCAGCAAATTGAAGTAAGCTACCAGTTAGTCCTGACAATGATAGATGGAAAAGTGGGTCAGGCTTTGACTAACACGAAGGCTGCATCCAGCTGCATTATATGCCAAGCAACATCAACCCAATTAAACCAAGTCCCAGCAAAATCATTAGATAATACCGATGCATATGAATTTGGATTATCACCACTACACGCAAGAATACGACTTATGGAACACATACTAAAAATCAGTTATGATTTAAATTTCGGGTCTTCAGGATCAATAAGAAACAACGAGACCAACAAAGAGTTAAGAAGTTTAAAAAAGAAACATGTTCAAGATGAATATCGCAAACGTGGACTGATTATAGATCAGCCAAAACAAGAGTCAGGCAATACAAATGATGGCAATACCGCAAGAAGATTCTTTTCAGATCCAGAAACAGCATCTGAAATAACAGGAGTGGATTTTAACCTTATTTTCAGATTTAAAATAATACTAGAAGTACTAGCGTGCAATGAAGAAATTGACTGTAGAAAATTTGGAGATTATGCTATGGAAACTGCAAAAATATATACAACTAACTACCCATGGAGAAATATGTCTGCAACAGTTCACAAAATCCTTTATCATGGTGAAGATGTCATTAAATATCATTTGGTGCCACTTGGAGATCTATTAGAGGAGGCTCAGGAAAAAAGGAACAAGGATTACATATTTTATAGAGAGCACAATACTAGGAAAATTTCACGGAATTCAACAAATGAAGATCTATTTAATATATTATTGGCAACGTCAGATCCGTTCATATCCAGTATTCGAAATCAATGGAAAGTGGACCATCGGGATTTAGATGAAGAAGCCAAAAAACTGCTAAAGAACAGAAATAGCACAGAACAAAATATGGAATATTTGCAATTAATATTTAAGTCAAACAATTAAAAATTATAATTGCCTTTCATTATTCTTTAAGTACGGAAAACATTGTATTAGTAAAAAATAAGTTAAAACGTTATATTCGACCGAGTCGAATCTTAAATACCTTCCAACTTGTTGCTTAACCAAAAAAAAAGTTAAAAAAATTTAAATGTTCAACTTTGACCTCGAATTCCTAAAAAAGTCCTCAATCAATTTTAATGTAATTGAAACTGAATCAAGCTGAACTAAATATCTATCCATTATTTCAATATTTTGATCGGTTCAAAAGTTACAGAATTTTGGCCAACGAAAAACGATTTTCAGCCACTGTGCGCCGTATTTGTCGGCGGCTCAATTATCAGCTGTTTAATGTGGCTAGTTAGTTTCTTATTCGGGGTTTTTTAATTTTAAATGGAAATATAAGAACTGGGCATTTATTACTTAATTCTTTAATATTTGTTCAGTGGAGTCAATATTCCTTTTTTATGCATATTTATTTTTAGTATAAGAGATTAAGTTATTTGTCAAGAATAATAATGCATATTTAAATAATATTTATTTTGAAATAGAAATCTAAATTAGTAAATATTTATATAGAAAGTTGGAGCTGTAACAACACATAACGATGGTAGAAAAAACAACTTTATATCAAGTTTAAAAGTAATTTTTATTTATATTAAGAATTTATTTTTTTATCTTTATGTGAAAGATATTGCAAAGAAGAAAAGATGACTAAGAAATTTTTAATAATTCTTATTTTATCTGATACATATTTTTCTATCGGTTCAGAACCATGATTGTCGCACAAATAAAGAAACAAACTTAAATCTATAATATATATTAGCAACGTCAACGACTTCGTCTGCGTTTCATTTATGATTTTCTTAACACTCAAATTTAGAAAAATGAGTTTTTAATTGTTTAATCCAGAGTTGTATAGATAGTGTTAACAAATTTATATTTAAAAATGAAACGAGCTTCCTTTAACTTCTTTAGTACACTATACCGTTAAAATAAGGTGCTTTCACATTTGTATCTTTAGTTTCTCTACGAAACACATATTTATACAAATGGATATGATATTTGACCAATATTAAATGGGACAACAACATCAAAAATTTCAAAAATTATTTCATATGCAGAAATGACCCCTTTACATTTGTTAAGAATCTTCGCCTTGGGCTCTCTTCCAAGCACTTATTGCTCAAAGAAATGGGAAGATTACTAAAATGTTTTTAAACTAATGATTTTCTTACAGGCACATAAACCTAAAGAATTTTGATTTTTGTGTATGATCTCTAAAGCACTTAAACCTGGAGGTAAATTAATTTCGTTTGCGCAACAACAGCACCGTGTTGCTTGCTCTTAATTAAAAAAGACTGTATCTTTCAATTTTAAAATAAGAGTTATTTTATTTTGAATTTTCTTAGTTTTATATACTAGTTTTAGCAAAGAAATATGATTAAATTGCATATTTCTTGTAGCAACAAAATAAATATCAAAAATAAACAAATTTGCAATAAAAACTATTTTAATATAGGACAAGTGTGTCATATTAAATTACAATTGTAGGAAATAATATAGTAAAAATAAATTGTAATAAAAAATGTATGAATTTAGGACAAGTATGCAATATTGAATTACAATTGTAGGAAGTAATAAGCTAAAATAAATTGCAATTACAGTGTATTAATTTAGGCCAAGTGTGCTAGTTTATTGAACTTAAATAATTTAATAAAGAATAAAAAATGTATTAACTTAGGGTGAAGTTTATTGAACTTAATTTAATAATAATAATTTAATAAATATTGCTCGTGCATTAACATCCTCCCTCCGTTGAGTGCAGCTCAAAATATTTCTTGCTGAAGGGGTATTGTTGAAGGTTGTGTTGGTTGTTATATGTGAACAGTGAAGTCTGAGTCTAGTTGTTGTTTGCGAGGTGCTGGAGTTGAAGTTGACCGTTGTTTGCACTTTTGTTTTACTAGTAAATATATGACAATGCTAAAGGCAACTATTAAGGATGTATACCCAACTGTCATGTGATGATAGTTGTGAGCTTCAAGTTAGTTTGGAAGTCTTAGTATTTCTTGTGCTGTGAAGACCACGCAAATCATTAGTGGACAACTGCAGCGATAGATCTAAGAGGCGGAAGCTTAAATATATTAACGATGCCTTTGGTTCTACAAATATAAAAGAATCTTTCCTACATCAATTACGATCACAGAACCAATTTACAAAAGTGGATATCATTGAAAAAGTTGTTAAAGCTAGTCCACCGAGAACAAAACGGATTCTTAAAAGTATACCAACTCCGAATGATGCAATACAGTACACAAATGAGGAGGCATTAGCATTATTTCTGGATTTGAAATTAACAAAACAGCAATATATTAAACCCAGACAGCAAAAAGGCTCAAATATATATCCAGCATATCATCACATAACCGCAGCTAAAATGGACTGTTTGCCATCAAAGGACACTATTCCAATCACACAAATTTCGGCAGAGGTACAACTACAATCTCTACTTGATCACACAGCTGAACGCTTGCTGCAATCAATAACAGGAAATGAGTTGAACAAATACGGAAACACAAAGTTAATTCTTTTTTGTAAATGGGGATGTGATGGTTCTTCGGGACTAAAACAATATAAACAAGCTGTATGTGAAAATATTTCTGACTCAGATATGTTCATGGTATCATTTGTACATTGCGATTGAAAAAGATTTTGGAAGATTCAGAGCCTTCGACTAGTACAACGCAAACAATGGATATTTGGAAAAATGAGACACCATCTTCTACGAAATACTGCAGGCCAATCAAATTTCAATTCAAAAAAGAAACAAATGATGTTATTAATAAAGAAATTAGTGATATCAAGGCCCAAATTACAACACTACAGCCATTACAATTACAGTTAGATGGGCAGCAAATTGAAGTAAGCTACCAGTTAGTCCTGACAATGATAGATGGAAAAGTGGGTCAGGCTTTGACTAACACGAAGGCTGCATCCAGCTGCATTATATGCCAAGCAACATCAACCCAATTAAACCAAGTCCCAGCAAAATCATTAGATAATACCGATGCATATGAATTTGGATTATCACCACTACACGCAAGAATACGACTTATGGAACACATACTAAAAATCAGTTATGATTTAAATTTCGGGTCTTCAGGATCAATAAGAAACAACGAGACCAACAAAGAGTTAAGAAGTTTAAAAAAGAAACATGTTCAAGATGAATATCGCAAACGTGGACTGATTATAGATCAGCCAAAACAAGAGTCAGGCAATACAAATGATGGCAATACCGCAAGAAGATTCTTTTCAGATCCAGAAACAGCATCTGAAATAACAGGAGTGGATTTTAACCTTATTTTCAGATTTAAAATAATACTAGAAGTACTAGCGTGCAATGAAGAAATTGACTGTAGAAAATTTGGAGATTATGCTATGGAAACTGCAAAAATATATACAACTAACTACCCATGGAGAAATATGTCTGCAACAGTTCACAAAATCCTTTATCATGGTGAAGATGTCATTAAATATCATTTGGTGCCACTTGGAGATCTATTAGAGGAGGCTCAGGAAAAAAGGAACAAGGATTACATATTTTATAGAGAGCACAATACTAGGAAAATTTCACGGAATTCAACAAATGAAGATCTATTTAATATATTATTGGCAACGTCAGATCCGTTCATATCCAGTATTCGAAATCAATGGAAAGTGGACCATCGGGATTTAGATGAAGAAGCCAAAAAACTGCTAAAGAACAGAAATAGCACAGAACAAAATATGGAATATTTGCAATTAATATTTAAGTCAAACAATTAAAAATTATAATTGCCTTTCATTATTCTTTAAGTACGGAAAACATTGTATTAGTAAAAAATAAGTTAAAACGTTATATTCGACCGAGTCGAATCTTAAATACCTTCCAACTTGTTGCTTAACCAAAAAAAAAGTTAAAAAAATTTAAATGTTCAACTTTGACCTCGAATTCCTAAAAAAGTCCTCAATCAATTTTAATGTAATTGAAACTGAATCAAGCTGAACTAAATATCTATCCATTATTTCAATATTTTGATCGGTTCAAAAGTTACAGAATTTTGGCCAACGAAAAACGATTTTCAGCCACTGTGCGCCGTATTTGTCGGCGGCTCAATTATCAGCTGTTTAATGTGGCTAGTTAGTTTCTTATTCGGGGTTTTTTAATTTTAAATGGAAATATAAGAACTGGGCATTTATTACTTAATTCTTTAATATTTGTTCAGTGGAGTCAATATTCCTTTTTTATGCATATTTATTTTTAGTATAAGAGATTAAGTTATTTGTCAAGAATAATAATGCATATTTAAATAATATTTATTTTGAAATAGAAATCTAAATTAGTAAATATTTATATAGAAAGTTGGAGCTGTAACAACACATAACGATGGTAGAAAAAACAACTTTATATCAAGTTTAAAAGTAATTTTTATTTATATTAAGAATTTATTTTTTTATCTTTATGTGAAAGATATTGCAAAGAAGAAAAGATGACTAAGAAATTTTTAATAATTCTTATTTTATCTGATACATATTTTTCTATCGGTTCAGAACCATGATTGTCGCACAAATAAAGAAACAAACTTAAATCTATAATATATATTAGCAACGTCAACGACTTCGTCTGCGTTTCATTTATGATTTTCTTAACACTCAAATTTAGAAAAATGAGTTTTTAATTGTTTAATCCAGAGTTGTATAGATAGTGTTAACAAATTTATATTTAAAAATGAAACGAGCTTCCTTTAACTTCTTTAGTACACTATACCGTTAAAATAAGGTGCTTTCACATTTGTATCTTTAGTTTCTCTACGAAACACATATTTATACAAATGGATATGATATTTGACCAATATTAAATGGGACAACAACATCAAAAATTTCAAAAATTATTTCATATGCAGAAATGACCCCTTTACATTTGTTAAGAATCTTCGCCTTGGGCTCTCTTCCAAGCACTTATTGCTCAAAGAAATGGGAAGATTACTAAAATGTTTTTAAACTAATGATTTTCTTACAGGCACATAAACCTAAAGAATTTTGATTTTTGTGTATGATCTCTAAAGCACTTAAACCTGGAGGTAAATTAATTTCGTTTGCGCAACAACAGCACCGTGTTGCTTGCTCTTAATTAAAAAAGACTGTATCTTTCAATTTTAAAATAAGAGTTATTTTATTTTGAATTTTCTTAGTTTTATATACTAGTTTTAGCAAAGAAATATGATTAAATTGCATATTTCTTGTAGCAACAAAATAAATATCAAAAATAAACAAATTTGCAATAAAAACTATTTTAATATAGGACAAGTGTGTCATATTAAATTACAATTGTAGGAAATAATATAGTAAAAATAAATTGTAATAAAAAATGTATGAATTTAGGACAAGTATGCAATATTGAATTACAATTGTAGGAAGTAATAAGCTAAAATAAATTGCAATTACAGTGTATTAATTTAGGCCAAGTGTGCTAGTTTATTGAACTTAAATAATTTAATAAAGAATAAAAAATGTATTAACTTAGGGTGAAGTTTATTGAACTTAATTTAATAATAATAATTTAATAAATATTGCTCGTGCATTAACATCCTCCCTCCGTTGAGTGCAGCTCAAAATATTTCTTGCTGAAGGGGTATTGTTGAAGGTTGTGTTGGTTGTTATATGTGAACAGTGAAGTCTGAGTCTAGTTGTTGTTTGCGAGGTGCTGGAGTTGAAGTTGACCGTTGTTTGCACTTTTGTTTTACTAGTAAATATATGACAATGCTAAAGGCAACTATTAAGGATGTATACCCAACTGTCATGTGATGATAGTTGTGAGCTTCAAGTTAGTTTGGAAGTCTTAGTATTTCTTGTGCTGCTAATGATTTTTGTAGAGCTGTTAAATTTTTTACTTGGGAAATATATTGATTCGCATCTTCTTTTGGTAACAATGGTTTAATGCGTTCTTCGTGTCGTTGTAGGGTGAGTTCCCAGAAGCTGGTATATGATTTTTCGATCTTGCTGGATATCAGCTTTTGTCCACGCAACGTCGTAAATTTATATTTAAAGGTGCACTCTGGTTCTAATATAAGCAAGCCAGATCCTTCAAGTGTGAATTGTGTGATTTCCGTTTTACATAGTGCTGTTGCCCGAGACGGACTTGAAACTGAATATATCCATTTGTTTTGATCATGAAGGGAAATCCAGACTTCTTTATCTTTCATTTGCTTTACTGGAGAGTCTGATTGGGTGTTAATGTGAAATAAATTAAGTTCGCAGGCACATGTTGTGCCTTTACGGCACAAATGCCTATCTTCTGTTATGAGTGAACATAAGCTAAGATCAGATTTTCTAATGGTAAAAAATTGGTTGAGAGCAGTGTTGATGATCAAAAGTGGTGCACATGGTCGTATTGCTACTAATGTGTCATTGATCCACGTTGGCACTGGAATCATGTTAAATATTTCATACCGTTCACGTTAAACTAGTGGTAATGTAATACTGAAAACTACTATATTGTCAGTTAGCCCACCTTTAACCTTCATGAGCTTGTATAGCTGTACGTATTTTCCTGGCTTACAGGCAGTTCCAGTGATTCGCTGAGGTGCATTTTGATTTTCCTTACCTCTTGCTGTAATATATGAGGAGTCAAGAGTAGTGGGCTTATTAGACCATGGTGAGTGTTTGTTAAAATATCAAGTATTGATAATTGTGTCTGTTGAAGCTTCGCTGCTGTTATTGTTAAATGTATGCTGCCGTTCGTCGTTTATCATTGCGTACTTGTACAATTTGGAAATCAATTTGATCGAATTTTTTCTTAATTGATTCTTGATCTGATCTCATTATGTTTATTGTAGCGTCAATGTTTGAGGTTTGATTTTTTAAGAGGACGAGAAGAAGTTCTTCGTTTTCCTTGACTTGAGAAATTGTACCAGCCAAATCTTTGGCGTATTCGAAGTCCAATGCACCAAAAAGTGAATAGGCGATATTTCCAACTAGATCTTTTGCTGCTCTCTTTTTAATCCACCCAGACAACAGAGTGCTGTCTGATTTTAATTCAGCTTATGTGTGTTCAAAATGCTTGACCAGGCTTGTGCATGTAGTTTTCTCCTGCATGTGCTTGCATAGATCGTTTAAGGCTTGTGTTTCTAGCAAAAACTTGCTTCTTCGGTCTAAAATTCTTTTAAGTCGTAGTAAACTAATATTTGCCATTCTGTAGTTGAAATTTTTGCGGATCCAATTCCTTCAAAATGCATGCCCAGACGATTTTCGAACCTTTTATTATGTATTTGTGCCCCTAATATGATCGCCATCATAATAGTGAATATGTGCTGGCTCATCGATATTCTTCTCCGTTTTTTATCACCTTCAGGTTTTTCGTTCTGATGAATGCCTGTGTCAATCAAGTCGTCTTGTTGAGGGATTTCATCATCTTCAGAATTATTAATTGGTAATAGTGCCAGCCTAGAGATTGGTCGTCTGCAAACTCCTTTTGATATCTTCATCAACTACTCGAATGAAGCCATCATCGCCCTTATGTGTTTTTAGAATTCTTTCTAGAGGCCACAGTAAGGGAATTGTGTTGTCCTCTTTATTATTACCATGTCTCCCGATTTAATGTTATCCTTTTGTTTGTTCCATTTGTGTCTGTGTTGGAGTTCTGATAGATACTCTTTTGACCAACGCCTCCAAAATTCTGACTGTAAGTGTGTAACTTACTTCCATCTGGTGAGAAGATTCTTTCGGTTTTCGGTGGCTGCTACGTCAATTTGGGAGTTGAGTAGTGCTCCTATGAGAAAATGGCCAGGGGTTAATGCCGTTAAATTGTTCGGACTATCTGACATGGGACTTATGGGTCGGGAAATAAGAATTCCTTCAATTTCTATGACCACTGTTTCAAGTTCCTCATATGTTAGTGATGCTGTTGATACATTTCGTACAAGGAGATGTTTGGCCGATTTTACTGCCGCCTCCCATAAGCCTTCAAAATGAGATGCCCTTGGTGGTATAAAATGGAACATGATGCCTCGATCTGTACATTTTTTATCTATTTTTTTGCTAGATGAATCTCCATAAACTGTTCTAACAACCCTGCCAGTTGATTTTTGGCCCCAACGAAGTTGGTAGCATTGTTACAGTTTTTGCAATGGCCTCTTCGGATCTTTTTAATGCCCCTATGAATGCATCTGTTGTTAAACTGCTAACTACTTCTAGATGTACTGCCTTAGTAGCCAAACAGCAGAATACTGCGATGTAGGCCTTCTGAGGTCTCTTTCCTCTGATCTTATAGTGGACCCAAAACGAACCACAAAAATGAACTCCAGAGTTAATGAAGGGTCGAGCTGGAACGATTCTTGTAGACGGCAGATTTCCCATAATATGAGAAGTTTTGGTTTAGCTCTAGCGCATTTTATGCAATTCTGGATGATTGATCGGGCCATTGACTTTCCCTTGATTGGCCAGTATTTTTGTCTTGTGTGTGATAAGAGTGCCTGAGGACCACAATGACGGTTTTCCTCATGCTCCATCTGCATCAGCAATTTGGATATCGGGTCATAAGGGATAATCATTGGATGTTTAGCGCCGTAAACACTGATGATGCCGTTTGAATCCAAAAATGGGGCAAGGTTATTATATGGGCTGTTTTTGCTTACTTGCTTGTACCTTATTAGGTGTTTTAGTTCTTCGTCAAAATCTGAGTGTTGCATTGCCCGTACAATCAAAGTAAGAGCTTGTTCTAGTTCTCAAACTGATGATGATAGCTTGGATTGTTAATTGCTCCTTCTTGTATTGTTGATGAATCTCATAATGTAGCCACCTACTCGTTGTAGAGTTTTGAATGAGCCATTATGTTTAATGTTGTAGATCACACTATCTGTAGCATCTCTCGCTGTTGATGCCTTTTTCGCTCTATATCAACATTCTGATCCATGATATTTGCTTTGGAGACTTCTTTTAGTCATATCTCTTGTTGTCCATGTAAAAATATCGGTCCGTAGAACCACAAATTGTTTGATGCGAGATTTCTTGGAGAGATGCCACGCGACAGAATATCTGCAGGATTGTCTTTTGAGCTGACATGTCGCCACTGTTCTGTTATTGACAATTCTTATATTGCAGTTATTCTGTTAGCCACAAATGTTTGGTATGATGATGCTTGGGAATTGATCCAGGCCAAGACGATCTTTGAATCTGTCCATAAATAAGTAGGAACATCCTTGTATTTTAAGTCTTTCTTTACTCTTGATGTGAGCTGAGCGCTTAAAAGTGCTGCACAAAGTTCGATACGAGGTAAAGTTTGACGCTATAAAGGTGCTACTCGAGACTTTGAGCATAATAGGCTCATGATAATCTGCTTATTTTTTGTTGTTGATCTGGTATAGACTGCTGCGCCATATGACTTTTCTGATGCATCTGCAAAGGCATGAATTTGTATGTTGGATGTCACATGTCCTTCGAAGTTATGTCGCTTGATTCTTAGGTCTTTAATGTGTTCTAACTCTTGTCTGAATGTAACCCAAGTTGCATGAAGATTTTCCGGCAGTGCCTCATCCCAGTCTAACTTTTTCTGCCAGAGTTCTTGGATGAATATTTTGGCGGTAACTACAATCGGTGACAGTAGTCCTAGAGGATCGAACAAACCAGCTAAATCTGAGCTAACTGTGCGTTTTGTGACGTGGTTAATCTCCCTTAGACATACTTTTACACATAGTTTGTCATGTTGTGGCATCCATGTTAAGCCCAAAGTTTTCACGATATGGTTGTTGGTCACCAACAAAGTCAAAATTAACTTCTTGTTGTTTTTCTGCGACGTTTTGAAGTAGTTTTGGATGATTTGCTGTCCATTTTTGTAATTCAAGACAATGCTGGTGCAATATGTATTGTAGTTCTGATTGAATTGCTAGAACAGTGTGCAAGTCATCCCCTCCGCCACTACCGTCATCTACATAGAAGTTTTCGAACAACAATTGAGCTCCATGTGGGTATGTTTGTCTTAGCAATTTGTTCTAAGCATTTTGTAGCTAGATAAGGTGCAGATCTCGTTCCATATGTGACGGTGTTTAGTTTATAATACTTTATTGGCTTAGTAGGATTTTCTCTCCAGATAATTATTTGAAAGTTTCTATCATCTGGGTGCATTACTATTTGGCGGTACATTTTTTGATGTCGGTTGTGAAGACAAATCGTGGACACCGAAATCGTAGTAGAATAGAAAACAATTCACTCTGTACTATGGGTCCTGTATACATAATGTCGTTCAACGAAGCACCGTTATTCGTTTTAGTTGAAGCATCCAAAAATACTCGTAATTTTGTTGTTAGACTGTCAGGTCTAAGTACACAAGGGTGAGGAATGAAGTAATTTGGTGTTTGTATAGAGTTTATGTTTACTTCGGCCATATGCCCCAATGCTTCGTATTCTTTCATGAAATTTATATATTGAGTTTTGATTTCTGAAGCCTTTTATAATCGCCTTTTTAATGTTAAAAATCTGGTAAAAGCTACTCCATGGGATTCGCCAAGAGTGTTTAACCTAGTGCAGAATGGAATTTCGACCACGAATCTTCCATTTTTATCAATGGTGTGAGTTTGCAAAAATGGTTTTCACATTGTCTTTCAGCCACCGAAAGATATCTGTCAGATGTGCTGATAGTTTCCAGTTCCCAGAGCCGAGCAATAGCCTTTTCCAAATTAACTTCGTCTTTAGCACATATTCCGCATGCTGCACTTGATAATTCATGTCCTCCAATTCTTCCAGATATTACCCAGCCAAGTAGAGTGTTATTTAAAATAGGCAAATCTTTGCCTAGTTGAATCTGCCCACTTGACAGCAGTTGATGATGAAATTCTGCCCCAAGAAGAACGTCTATTTTGTCAGGACGATTGAATTGTGGGTCTGCTAGCATAATGTTCTTTAGAATTGGCCAATGATCTATATTGATAACTTGTGATGGTTGAGATGAAATTATGTGCGGAAGGACCGCTGCATCAAGCCGCGCGGTATAATTATTGATTCTTGAATGTAATGCTACGTTGACTAGGCGTGTTACCTTAGTGTCAGTAGAAGCGATGCCACTAATGGAGATTGATGTTGGTTTAGTTGAAATATTGAGAAGTTTCACTAGACGTTCGCTGACAAAGTTCACTTGAGATCCTGAATTGAGAAGTGCTCTGCATTGCTGTGCTCAGAAGGACATAGCTGGGTCTTTTGGATTGGTTGTACGTTGTAAGTGATATGGCGTTTTGATTTCCAGATGATGAGTGATCGCCTTGCAGATCTTTGATGTTTGAATTTTTTGCTGCTGGGTTATTGCCTTGGTTTGAGCTCTCCAAGTGCAGCAATGTGTTATGCTTTTTGCTGCATTCTTTGCAACCCCTTGACATACAGGCTTTAGAATTGTGACCAGGTTTTAAACAATTCACACAGTATCTGTGTTTTTGAATGAATTGTAGTCTCGCTGATTTCGATAACTGAAGAAATTTGGTACATGCGAATAACGGATGATTTCCATTTTTGCACATAACACATGAATTGTTGAATTTCTTTGTGGTGATGGAAGTACACACCCTTGATTTTGAATGCAGTGATTTTTCAGAAAACGCTTCCATTGATTGGAAATTATTTTCCAGGAATTCCACGAACTCTGTGATAGTCGGAACCTCCCGAGGATTCTTCAGTGCTTGCTCGTACCGGAGACGCGTTGGTTGGTCCAATTTCTTGAGGAGTAAGTAGCATAATATTGGATCCCATGATTTCGTAACCACCTGAAGATTTTGAAGCGCTAAAAGACACTTCTTAGTTCTGTAATGGAGTGACTTGTAGTTGGCAGTATAGCCTTTAATTGGGGTGTCTACTTAGTCTTGCACAAGCTTGTTGACCAATAATCTTTTGTTGTTATATCGGTCCATCACCATGGTCCATGCAGCGACTAAATTTTCTTCAGTGCCAGCCAAGTGCTTTATCAAATTTGCTGCTTCTCCTACTAACTGTGTTTTAAAACACCACATTTTTTGAATTTTAGGCATTGATCGCTTTATCACCAGAGATAAGAATATATCATAGAATTCTTGCCACTTGAGGTGATTTCCATCGAATTTTGGTAGTGCGACTTTTGGCATAGGGAAGGATTCTGAATCAGTTATGTTCTGCTGGGACTGTTCAATTGTACCTACTGTGTTGATTACTTTTCGAAGCTTAGTCTTATGTTGTATATCTCGCACGGAGTCGTACCCTAGTTGCTCTGGGTTGTCATAGAGCTCAAATATTTGGAAATGTATGGCTTCGATACCTTGCCATTTGTTTAATGCGATGTTTCGGTTCTGATGAGTATATTCGTTATTGAGTAACCGTTCTAAAGAAGACATCATTACCGCTTGTCGACGTTTAAGCTTTATGAACTCATTAGTCTCAGCTGCTTACATATCACAGCCCTCTTTTGGCGGAATTTTGTGTGTAGTTGGCTTTACCTTTATTATAGATTTTTCGAAGATGTCCTTATATTGTTCGACAACCTTCTGTATTGCGGAATGATAATCTTCCGTGAAGTAGCGGTAATCTAGAGGTTTGTTGTCAATTAGCCGAATCAGGTTGTCATTTGTCTTGAACGCCATCGATTCTTCGTCTAGTCTACGCAATCTCTCTTGAAAATAGCTCACCGACTCCTTTCTGGCTTGGGAATCCTTCTTGTAGTTTCTAATGATTACTTCGATGTTCTCCCCAAGCACCTTTTGCCTTTGAGTCAATTCTTCGAATGACACCATTGTGGATGTTTTTTAGCTGGCTATCACTGCTGCTAGTATATCCACTCGAATAATGTGTTGCTCAACTGGTGATGTTGCAGAATACTGCGGGCTCAACGAATCTAGACGTCCTGCTCTTGTAACGGGATCACGTCGGGGTCACCAAAATGTTAAGACTCTTCGCCTTGGGCTTTCTTCCAAGCACTTGTTGCTCAAAGAAATGGGAAGATTACTTACATGATTTTAAACTAATGATTTTCTTACAAGCACAACATTTTTATTATATGTATCGATTTCCTTATCTTATTAATAAAAGAACTTTTGTAAAATTCATTATCAAAACAATGATGATGACAAAATATGTACTAGCAGCATTTATGTCAAAGTAAATAATATGAACAAATATCTACCTAATGTAATGAATTATTCCCATTTATGATCTTTATATAGAAATTTATAAAAAAAACGCCAAACTTAATGTACTGAGTAATGATTGCTAGTATTGAGGACAAAATAGCAGTAATCTGTATTCAGTATAAAAAATTTAAATCATTCTAACTGAAACAATTATAAATGAAATATATATTTTTCTATATATCTCAGCTCAGTTGTACAAAGTTAAATAATCCGGTAATTACTCGGCGCAAGCGGCTTAGCCGCCGACTAAAGATGTCCTTTCCTTCGCCGCCGAAATATGCTATGCTTCAACCTACCAAGGTTTTTGACATTGCGTAGGCAAATCCTAATGATCACTTCGATAATTGATAATTCCTTGTTAGTAATAATAACAGATTCTCTTGAATTTAGATTTAATTGTTTCTGAGATTCGAAATACTATTAAATAACGTCATTGCAATATAAACTTCTGTATTTCTTATCTTGTATTATAAAATATCGATGTCGAGAAATGAGTTCCAATTTCCGTCTTGTGCTCAAACTTCCCAACTCATTGCCAACTCTATGGAGCTAGGATTAAAGGATAAGTCAACCATTCCAAAATGGTCGATGGTATTTTCTAACAAACCGCTATAGAACTTAATAATCAGCCTTTGAAATTCGAAACCTGATTTGCGACATAGAAGTTAAAAGTTTTGACGAGCAAGAAGAATGTCTTAAGTGCTTTGCTAAAAGGTGTTTTAAATTGCAGTGGCAAAAGTAATTGTTATCGATGTGACTAGTGATATGACACATTGCTTCATTAGGAAAGTGATAATTATTTTTTTACAGGATCCGGGATATCTTGTGAAAAATTATTTAACAGTTTAAATTTGGTTTTCCAATATTCCTTATCTTCAACTATTTGATCCTGAGTTCCATATACATTTAATATTAGTGGTCATCCTTTTGTCTCAAGCATGCGCTTCGGTAAATAACGATAAGACTGCGATTCTGTAATGATCCAAGAAAGGATTTTTGAGACTCTAACCGGACCATCTCAAAAAGCTTAACGTTTTATAATTCAAAGCTTTTATCCTATTTTTATGTAATCTCATTAGACAAAGACAGGTGGAGGGGTTTTTGGAGATGGAAAATTTTACAGGAAAATTCTGTACCTGCATCTGATGGGTACAGTGAGGAATAATAGTGAGGAATAATTCGTGAAGACTACTAAAGAAGATGAAAATGTTAAGTATGAGATTTTTGCTATCATCTTCGGAATAAGAAAAGATTACTAAACTTTTAAAGGTATCACAAATTAGACCGCATGTGCAAAATTTTTACAATGCAAATTACGCTGTTAAAAAGCCCAGCAATATTAAAACGAAACGAAAAGATTTTTGAAAACAATTTCCGAATCAAAAGAAACATCGTCTTATGTAGTACGTGTGAAAGGCCTGCTTTAAGTAATGGCAATTTCTTTGCATTGTAGCAGGCAGCACTTTGCATTGTTTTATAAAAATGTAAAAAAAAAATTCAAATTAAGAAATTAACAAGTATTTAAACAGGATTGTGTTTAAGTGTGGAAAAGTGACGTAGATGATTTTGTTACAGAGAGAGTTCAAATAAAGTTTATTTTTATATATTATGAATCTCAGTGAACATTCTTAAGTAATATATTTTCATAAATGATTCGTAAATATTTCTTAGATTTTTAAGAAATTTTCGCATCAATCAAGATGCATTTACGTACTTGTTAAACTCTATTAATAATGACTTAGAAGCTCCGAAAAGATCTAGCGCCGTCCCGCCTTTATGGAAATTGGCAATGTGGATGCTACATATTTAGGGCAAGGTGGTCATCAACATTAGATTGGCCAAGATCGCCTGCTGGGAATGTAACAGTCATATATTAATATTTGTTTATCGGAAGTATTTGAGTCAATAGAAAAAAATCTTTGTCCTAAACATATTGTTTGCGGAATGAGCAAATAGAAAAAAATGGAGGTAAAATTATTTTTTAACAGCAAATGTGCAATACCTGGAGTTATTGGAGCTATAACTACAAATAATAAGGCCAAATGACAATGAGTATTTATATTTTAACCGAAAACTTTAACACAGTATAAATGCTATGGCGGTAGAGTTTAATAAAGAAAATAAGTGTATATGCCAAATTATTATACAACGTAACAATTTTTGTTAGATTTGCGATCATGAAATGTATATTGGCGCCATCAATGGCTTGAGATACTGTTACTCGAATTCTTGGTAAAATATTTATGTAAACTCTAGTATTAGCTTAAAAAACAAGTTATCATAATTTTGTAGGTAATTGCGGTAATACCTGGGAACCATAGATTTTGACTCCATTGATAAATGCTATTGAGAGTTCCCGTTAACATTTTTTAATGACAGATCAATTATAAGAAAGAACTTTTGGAGTACTGAAGGCAAGATTTCGTTGCCTTTTGGCAGCGAGAGAAATACATTACTCTTCACACAAGGCAGCCCAAATTCTAAACGTGTGTTGTGCACTATACAATATTTGTTTGATGCACAGTATACGAAGCGACATTTTGAAAACTGAAGAAGATACATCTTTATCTATACTTTAGAGCAGTGCAGAAATTAATTTGGAAACAAATTCACTAGATATAGCAAAAAGTTTTCGAAATGAAGTGAAAAAATAATATGATTAATCTTTCTAAAAACCTCATTTCCGGGCTACATGCATTACCTGCAACTGCCCGGGCATATGTGACTCCTTCATTAGGACTATGGATGTTTTGATTAATTGGAAAAAAATTTGAAGTGGGATATTGGTTATTATGAATTATTTGTCTATTGTTGCTATTACGTTTTTGTTATATTTTTTATTAAAAGGGACAGCCTTTATTTTTTGTGGTGTGATTCTGCAGGCAGTTAACACATTTTGGTAGCGTTTCAGACTGCTTTGTACATTCTGTAGTGGAACGGTCTAACCCGCACTTTACGCACATTTATGGTCGTTTACAGTAGGATTTGGTGTGCCCAAACTGTTGGCAGCGATGATGACATTGGATTAAATCACTCGTTTTTCTTAGTGCTTCAATTGTAACAATTGCGTTATTTATGTTTTTAATTTTAAAATTGTCTTTATTATTTGGACTTGGGCCAAGATCCACAAAAAACATTGGCAGTGGTAACTTCGTTACTCTACTCCTAGTATTAACTACATTTCTAACCATATGACCTAATTCTAAGAGTTCTGCTTGAATATCACCAACTGGGGTAGAATGATGAAGTCCCTTGATTACTACTCTATATGATCTTTCCTCTTTAAGTTGAAAGGTGTGATAATTTAAATTTTTTGTCTCAAATAATTTGACTATCTTTCTATAGGAATCAATACTTAGTAGTATAGATGTAGGGATACTGGCTCAAGGTATTTTTTAAGAGAAAATTTTGAAGAAAACTATGTAGGGATACTGGCTCAAGGTATTTTTTAAGAGAGGATTTTGAAGAGACAGTTATTTTTTAAGAGAGGATTTTGAAGAGACAGTTATTTTTTAAGAGACTGATAAATGAAGAGACGGAAATGAAATTGTATTTAAGAGCGTGGTAATGAACATGATTATGAAAATTTATAATACAAAAATCTTAAATTCAAGGAAAAAACCAATTAAAGAATTTTTATGCAACAAGAAAATTTTTGTTCAAAGGTTGAAATGTTGTGTAGATAGAAAGAGTGTATGAGTGTAGTGATCTTTTGTGTGTGGAAGTAATGTAGGCAATTTGGTGGGAAAAAAATAATCTCTATTTGTAATAATACAGTGTATATATGAAACTGAGAAGTGGACAGACAAAAATAAAATTTTATTTTTGAGTGCTGAGATATGATGTAAATGTAAACTTGTAGTTATGATCTCAACTATGAAAATTTATAATGTCACTGAATTTTGATTTTTGGTTTTCATTAAGCAGAAGCAAAATGTGATAAGAATGTTTGAGAAAAAATGTTGTCTAGTGTAATGTTCAGTAGTATTATTTATGTTTATGAAAGGAATAGCAAACAGTGAAAGGGTAAGTGTATAGAGACAGACAAGTGTTAGGAAATATAAAAAATCTAGGAGGTCACTGAATTTTGATTTTTGGTTTTATTAAGCAGAAGCGGTATGTGATAAGAATGTTTGAGAAGAATTTTGATTTACATAATTTTGTATTTGTAAAATGTTCTGTTATGTATTATGGTCGATATGTTGATAAGGAATCTTTAGGTTTTGGGTTAGGTGCAATGGTGTTTTTTTCCAATGCTATGATTGATCTTATAATCAAGTTGCATAATCAAATTTTATTTTAGAAAATTCTAGTGTTCAAAAATTTTCTTTTTCGTAAAAAAATTAATTCGTGTTTAGTCGTTGTACTATTCTTGAGTGAAAAAGTTGTTTTGCTGAAAAACTAAAATTTAAAGAATATAAAAAATGGAAAATTTATTTAATGTTTGTGTTGAGTGCGGAGAGAAATTCCAAAATCAAAAAGATTTAAAAGCACATGAAAGCTCTCATGCAAGCACATCAAATGTGATTGCTAATGAAAAAAATAGTGCAAACATTGAGCTTAAAAAAATTAACTCAGCATTTAAAACGCGTATACAAACTCTTTCGGTAGAAAATAAGGATGAAGCATGTTTATTTCCGGAAGAGTTTATAAATCGAGCTTGGTTAGCATTGCGAAAGGAAGTCGGTTTATGGATTGCTGAATACAATGCAATGAAGTTCAACATTGAGCTTTTTGCATTGTATGCTAAGCTCAAAGATACAGAAGCGTTGGAAAATACTCTTTTAGAGGTGAAGATGTTTCAAACGAAAATGCAAATAATTTTTAATAATGACGATTTCGCTCATACCTTCCCTCTTAAAACAAAAGAGATAATTAAAAAAATGGAGGAGTTTCAGGAAAGAGACAGTGGTTGGACCCTTATACAATTATTAAGGCTGAATTTAAACTTAAACAAATACCAACCGCTAAAGGGTTCAACATACATCCCTACACCAAAAAAGTTGGCGGTGAGAAAAGCCTGCATCAACGTGAGAAACAGAGATGAGTTTTGTTTTAAATGGGCAGTGGTTTCTGCTATTTCTAATCTTAAAAAAAATTGTGACCGAACATCATCATATCCAATAGACATTACCTCAACAGAAATAAGTATTAATGGCAGAACTTTAAACTTTAAAGGCTTATGCTTTCCAATGGAAATAAAAGACGTTAAAATATTTGAAAATAATAATGATTGGGTTAGCATAAATGTTTTTGGATACGACGAGGACCAAAACATCGCTATTGGTCCATATTACAAAACCAAAGATGATAAAAATTTCCATATTAATTTGTTGTTTCTACAGAAACAAATACATACCACAACCACTGCCCATTATATATGGATAAAAAATATATCAAGGTAAGACAAATGGAATTTTTAAAATTATTTGAACATATAAAACAAACAAAAAAAATATTTTATAGATTAATAAGACGACAAACAAGCAAGTATAAGGGGAAAAACTATGTTTGCGACTATTGCTTGCTACATTTTACTCGTGAGGACAAACTTAAGAATCATATACCAGTATGCAGTAAGAGCGTAACATATCTACCAAGTAAGGAAAACAATATTTTAAAATTTACAAAATATGAAAGAGCATTAGATATACCGTTTGTGATTTATGCGGATACAGAATGCATATTTCAAAACATTGATACATGCATTCCAGATCCTAATAAATCATCAACAACGTTAATAAACAAACATATACCTTATGTTTTTCGTATTATATTAAGTGTAGTTTTAACAGTAGTTTAGATAAATTTAAAATATTTAAGGGTTTTAGATTCCCCTAAATTATTTATTAGGGAACTGGTAGACGATATAACATATTTTTATAAGAATTATATAAAAGAAATCAAACCAATGATTCCTTTAAATGATGAAGAATTTAAACATTTCAATGAAACTAGTGAATGTCATATTTGTGGAAAACCTATCATTGGTGAAGTTAAGGTAAAGGATCACTGTCATTTAAGTGGCAAATATAGAGGACCTGCGCATAATAAATGTAATTTAAATTTTAATATTCCGCATTTTTTTCCTGTAATTTTTCACAACTTTTCCTCATATGATTGTCATTTGTTTATTAAAGAACTAAATCATATTGACAATGGTCCCATAAATATTATCCCACTAAATAAAGAGCTCTATATATCTTTATCAAAAATTATTAGAGTGGAGAATGAAAATGTAGAAATTAGATTCTTGGACTCCCTTAGATTTATGTCATCAAGTCTAGACTTACTAGCAAGTAATTTATCTAAAAACAATTTTATAACAGTAAAGTCAATATTTAAAGATGAAAAACAGTTTTTACTGCTAATGAGAAAAGGAGTCTTTCCATATAATTACTTAGATTCATTTGAAAAGCTTAAAGAATGCCATTTACCCAAGAGAGAAGATTTTTTTAATATGTTGACTGAGACTGATTGCTCTGATGATGATTATAATCATGATAAAGAAGTATGGAACGTATTCGGTTGTAAAACATTAGAAGATTACCTAATGCTTTACCTTAAATCGGATGTTCTTCTTCTAACTGATGTCTTTGAAAATTTCAGATTGTTATGTAAAAGCATATACAAGTTAGATCCCTGTCATTATTACACTGCCCCAGGGCTTTCATGGGATGCTATGCTTAAGATAACAAACATTGAATTAGAACTTCTGACGGACATTGATATGATCACGTTTATACAAAAGGGTATAAGAGGGGGAATTGTCCAATGTTCTAAAAGACATTCGGTAGCAAACAACAAATATATGGCAGATTATAATAATGAAATATCATCTAAATATTTAATGTATCTAGATGCAAACAATTTATATGGTTGGGCAATGTCTCAATATCTCCCGGAGAGTGAATTTGAATGGGTTAGGGATATTGATAATTTTTCCCTGAACTCCATTTGTGATGACTCAAGTGTTGGTTATATTCTTGAGGTTGATTTAACATATCCGGAAGCGATTCATGACTATCATAATGATTTGCCATTTTGTTGTGAAAACAAAGTCCCTCCGAATACTAAAGATAAAAAACTTATTGCTGATTTAACCGATAAAACAAATTACATTATTTATTATAAAAATTTGCAGCAGTGTTTAAAGCATGGCTTAGAGCTAACCAAAATTCATAGGATATTGAAATTTAAGCAATCAGATTGGTTAAAAAAATATATTTCTTTAAATAATTCCCATAGAACTAACGCAAAAAATTCTTTTGAAAAAAATTTTTTTAAACTGCTAAACAATGCTGTTTACGGCAAAACTATGGAAAATGTCGACAAACGAAAGAATATTAAAATTGCTAACTCTTGGGAAAATATTGGTAAAAAATTAGGTGCTCGCGCTCTTATTGCTAAACCAGAATTTAATTCAACAAGCATATTTGATGAAAACATGATTGCAGTTGAGTTAAATAGAACTTACTCAGTTTACAATAAACCTATATATCTTGGACTTTGCATTTTAGAGCTTTCAAAGTGGAAAATGTATGATTTCCATTATGATTACATGCTTCCAAAATATAAGTCCAATTTAGAACTTAATTATATGGATACTGATTCTTTCATTTATACAATTCACACAGATGACTTTTATAAAGATATCCTTAACGACATTGATGATAGGTTTGATACATCTGAATATAATATAAATAACCAATTTAATATTCCACAAAAAAATAAAAAAATGTTAGGAATGATGAAAGGTGAGAATAACGGTGTCATAATGAGGGAATTCATTGGTTTGAGGTCTAAGATGTACTCCTTCAATAATGAAAATATGGTAGAAATAAAAAAAGCAAAAGGAGTAAAGAGCAATATTTGTAGAAAGCTAAGTTTAGCGGACTATAAAAATTGTCTATACAACAACAAAATTTATTATGGTGAAATGTATATGCTTAGGTCTAACCCAGTAAAAAATAGGATCATCCAAGGAGTAATCTTGGAGCGCTCCTTTGCGAGTAATGGATTACTCCGTAAAACTCCGAAACTCATTGGATTTTTAGCATAGCATGTCCGATGACACGAGTACTCCTATTAAGCTCCTTATGGAGTACTCTCTTTGATCTTTAAAATGACGACAGAGGGAGTAATCGTTTTCATCTCCTAAAAGAGCACAAAGGGAGTAATCGTTTTTGTCTCCTAAAAGAACATAAATCAAGTAAAAATAAAATACAAATTTTGTTATTTTTTACAAGAACAAGAAAATATTTATTTATTTTTTAAATTTTTTTCAAAAATGTTGTTATTGTTTTTTTGTTGCATTCGACGATGTCGTAGTTTTTGACAAGTAAGTCTGTCGGTAAACATTTGCTTTACACTTACGAAATGCCACCTTAAAAGATTTTTCGTATTCCGGGTATGTTGGATACGTACCTTTAAGTGCTTCTGCAAGAAAATGAAAGAAAAGATAACAAGTAATATATTATTTAAGACATGATATTAAAAATTCAGTTATTACCAAAATAAAAAAAGTTAAACAATTTGTACTTGTTTAAGGCTATCATATTTTTGGATCCATCCCAATTTAGTTTGAGTAACATGTTTTCGCCGATCATTTTGCGTAGTGCTTTTTCAATATTAATTTTGTCAAATCTAAGTTTAATATAAGAAATCTGAAATAAATTAAAATAATAGAGAATTTTAAATACTTGTTTAACTGGTTGCATTAAAAAAACTCAGTCTTACCACTTCTGAATCAGGCTCGGTTTTATTCAGCTGTTCCGCAGAATTTAATTCCTCCAAAGAAGTAATTGGGAAAATTTTAAGATCCCTACTTGTTGGCCGTAAATGTTTAGCAAGCTGCTCAAATAAAACACTTTGTTTATACATAATTTGCTTTAAGGATCCGACTTCATTTGTTAGAATATCAACTTTGTTTTCCAGGTTTTTTATTGCTTCCTTAGCTTCATAACTTGCTTCTGGAAATATATAAATCAAAGAAAAATAAAATGCACGCTACAAGAACTATAACAAGGAGGCTCTATGTATTTACCTGTCACATTAATCGAAGCGCTGGTTAATGTTTCCGGCGTAAATATTGGCTGCGTTTGGAATATATTTGTCTTGAAACTCATAGCGTATGAATCTCATATTAATCTGAATTGATCACTAGTTTTGTTTGTTTGTTTTGTTATTAAAAACTTATTTTTATTTTTTATAAAATATTCTTTTATTGAATTTTAAGTTTTTCTTTTAAAGACAATTAAAATTTTCTAATCAAAATTTATTTTACATAAAAACAAAGGTTAATCATGAAAATCAAAATTTTTATGTTTCGTTTTACATAAGGTTCAGTTTAATTGGTTTAAAAATATTGCTGCACAACTTAATGAAAATTGGGCGATTCTACTGTATCTATGTAATATATGGCATTCTCAATTCTGACAGTGATGTAAAATAGGAATAAATACAAAGTATTCTCCATCAGGTATGCAAAATATTTTGCAATATATGTCCCGCACGTTAATTTTCTCTCGAATAGTATTAAGAGTTTTCGCCTTACAAATTCCTAAACACTTTTTGGAGTCTACGGGATACTGAAACAAACTTACAGCATCTGTGAATTTGTTACCGACTAAGTATTCTTCGCCGCCATCTATTTGGAAACCATATATTTTAATGGGAACCATATTCATAGTGAAGCAATAATTATCAGGAGACTTCCCGGATAAGAAAAACGTGTCAAACTTATATCTCAAAAACCAGTTGTTTCCGTGTTTTTTCCCAAGTGGTAAAAATTTAGGATCTTCCGTTTTTAAAATCAAATGTCGTTCTATGGCACGATTGTTTAGCTGTTGGCTAAGCTGTGACGGTTTCCGACAGTCTTTTTTTAAGGTTCGCAAATAATTCTCATATTTATATGCTGAAAAATTATCAACACTTCCAAAGCTTTCAACACATTTCGCCAAATAAAGTAAGTTGTGCACGTTATAGCTGATCATTTCACTTCCATATATCAAGGCAAAATCGGCAACAAAAGCTTCTAATAGTTGCTGAACGCATTGCAAATTCTGTTGACAATTCGAAGGACAGGAAACAATACGATATGCTGTATGTAAAAGCAAAAAGTGGGTGTATAAATCGGCATGTAATATATCCTTGAATATTACTATTCCTGTGTAAAGCACTACTTGTCGGAATTCCTTTGCTTTCCATCTGCATACCTTATCAAATGTTCTTCCTTTCCGAGCGAACTCTTTTGGCGCATAATTCGCTACATATAATATTTTGCGATTCAATTCATTGTTTTCCAAAATGCTTACTTTATATTTTGCTTTCTTGTTTTGTAGAATTAAACGCAACATCTTTTTAAATACTCCAAGATCAATCAAATGCATAGTATCGAGCGGAAATTGTGTGACCATGTTGATGTTGCATAATTCCAAGGGATGAATTTCGCTTTGAAATTGCGGTATGTGATAAGTCTTGCTTTTTCGTGATTTGAAAGTCATATCATTTCTTGCGTTTCCAGGAACTATAGTGTAATTTAGTCTTATATTTTTATATGAAGCTTCTTGCTCACATTTCGAACAACCTTGGGCAGAAGTGTGACCCAATGTGCCGGTTAAAAACGCCCTTGCAGGTGTGTCACAAACAAAAAGTCTAATTTTAGGTATGAACGATTTGTCTTTAATTTTAATACCTTCATTATTTAATTTAATGTATTCCTCCACAAACCGTTTTAGGAATATTGCCACATTTGGAGGCTTTGATGGGCCAATATATGTAGCAATTAAAAATGGCTCTGTGTTTTTAAATTCTGAGAAGGCACCTAGGATTGGTCATAATGACTTTGATGAGCTTTTATAAAGCGGCATTCCATCCACAAATATATCGATCAGTAGTTCGGTATTTGCATTAAGTGATAAGTATTGGCCGTGCATTATCAGTGCTTTTTCTAAACTACAATGAAAATATTCACCTGGTGCCATATCTGTTATTTCTGGGCTCACTGTGAAGCAGCATGGGTTTTCTGCATGCACTGCTTTCAACAATGTTTCTCTGCATAGTGGAACGTCCATACCTTCACTTTTTAAAATGTAGAGTATTGAATTACAGCATTCGTTCGATACGTGATTTTCAGTTACCCAAGAAGCAAGCTTCTTATTAAAATTTTCACTGATATTGTTTGAATTGATATTATAATGAACGTCAAAGTTTTCCGTTTGGCTATCTTCATTCGATATATCATTGTCTTTGTTAGGTGCTGATGCTTTTGTTCACTTAAAGTCTCCGGATTACAATTTGAGTATTTTTCAATTTCTTTTTTAACTAGTCGTCTTAAATGACGCTTAGAAACTAAATTTTCACACATTTTTACAAATTTTTTTATTATACCCGTTCCTTTTCGCTTTTTTTAAGAACACTTTTTTAAATTAAACTGACTAAATGAAAAAAAAAAACGAAAACATCAACAATTAACAGCTATGTCAAAAAAAAACCAAAAACGAACTGATACATCCCCCATTGATCCATTTGGAGTATTAAGCGAGGCATAAACAATAAAACAAAAAAAGTTTCGATAGCTCCCTTATTACTGCAAATGGATGAACAAGTCATTACTCCTTTATTGCTCGATTATGGATTAATCCATATATTTTTTACTGGGAAGTTACATACTTTGTATACAACCTTAGCTAATAAAGTATCATTAAGTTATAAAGATGAAAAGAGATTTATATGTAAGAACAATGTTAATACCCTAGCTTGGGGTCATTATAAAGAAAAATTTTCAAATATGAATAATGATGATGATTGCTTAATGGATCTTGATCATATTGACAACTTAGATTTTAAATATAAAGATCAATTTATGAAAGATGATGATGATGATTTATGTTTAATGGAAATAGAATGCTAATTTTATTTTAAGATATTTATACGTTTCTTTGTTAAAAAATAAAAATAAAAAATTTTTAGTTAGAAAAAAAAAAACTTTATTATGTCTTTCATTTTACATTAAATTGGAAAATAAATAAATAAACAACTTAAGTAATGAAATTCATTAAATAACTTTCTGGACAATTCCAGTTAATGGAGTGTACTTCATCAAGCGATCGTAGAGAATTAAACAATAAGCATTTGTGTTTATAGGAATCGGGATGGCAGTCTCAAACTCAATTTTCACATCAATAGGCCCGCTCTTAATCATTTCATTTTGATAGCTTAGATCAATAACGACAATTGGGGTTTCCTTAAACTTCTCACAGGAAAGAAGTGGTTGTGCAGACTTCATATAATAACTTTGTTGAAATTTCGCATACATATCATATAAAATAGCATAGCGATTCTCTGCAATCTTTAAATTTAAATCATCGTACGGATAAGAATCTGAATTTAATTATACTTTAATATTTTTTAAATCAGAGTGAATGTATTTCTTATTGTTTTCTAACACGAATAATAGAAATCTAGGCCTCTCTCGATTAATTGATAGCTTAACATTCCAAATATGATTTCTTCCGCCAGAGAATGTAGGATTAAAATAACAGTCCCAACTCCGAAATGCTATGGGTAAAGATATACCATCCTTAATAATCTTCATTATTTGCAGTTTTTTAGAGTCTGAGACTTGTACGTGTGGAATTCTCCACGTAATATTCGTAATCAATAAAGTAAGATTTTCTTTATCATTTGTTGAGTAATAAACGTTCTCATCATTTGAACTCCGTAAGAGAATAAGTTCATGTTTGCTATTTAATATTATTTTATTGAAATCCTCGGCAAATCCCAAAAACAGTTTAAGGGGTACATAAAAATTAAATATTTGCATGGCTAAGTCTCCAGAAACACTCCATCCCGCATTTCTTCTCATTTTCCTTTAAATTCATTAAGGGAAACATAGTTTTTAATTGTGCTAGACATTCCCAAGTATCGTGTACGATCAATTTCAACACCATTAATTTCATAACGTATTTCATCAAGTAAGTACGCAACACAATTATTTCTTAGTCTGGTATTTGGAGAGTTCTCCCCGTTAGAATTTTTTATATTTCCCTCTATATACAAGTAGCTTTCACTAGGAAGAACATACAAGTCTTGATTTTGCAGAGTAATTCGTATCTCATCATTATTTTTAAATGATTGAATGTACGGTACGTAACTATGATAATCCTTTTTTTTTATATTCTCATCCGAAATAGGAGTTTCCATAACATTTAGTATATCAGACATTTTTCTTTACTTTTAAATTAAGTAATCTTAGAAACCTCTTATTTTATTCTGTTAATTTAGGTCTTTTAGCTTTAACAGTGTCTAGTGGAATGTTTTCGCTAACTTTTATTTGCGCCGTTTTATTGTAAATAATCATATCTCCCTTGGTCTCAAATGCAATCTAATTGTTATTTCTTCTCCTCTAAAGTTTATTAAGCGATCCTCTTGTTCAACAATCCAAACTTTGAGATATGTTATTTCTTTCACATTCACTGGTAAATAGATTAGATTATTCGGGATAACATCTAATTTATAACCTGGGGGAACATCCACCGCAAACTCATGAAGTATGTGTGCTGGAAAGTTATTCATATATGCTCCTCGTATTATATTACATTTAACTTGCACAGCATTAACTTTTAAAATATTTACTGGATGATTCGATAAATGTTTTATACCAGGCTTTAAAACACCACCACTAAAACCAAGTAATCTACCAACAGATCTTTTTCGATCAAAGAAAATTGTATCATGTGAGGATGTTATTTCAATTTGTAGAGTGTTGTTATTGGCTTCAATCATAATTGATTTATTATCATTTTTTTCCTTATATTCTGCGATAATATAATCAGCTATATCTTGCAACTCATAAGAACCTATAGGAATTTCAATTATTTGATCTCCAATATGGAAAAGATTATTATCATAGTCTACATTGGGAATCGAATTATATGAATGAAAATCAATTAGAGAACATTCATAACCTCCCGCTAACTCTATTGGTGGAAAGAAATTTGCCGTTAAAATTGAAGAATTCCCGCTCAATGCTAATGTTATTGACATAACGAATGATTGAATGTAAATAAATAAAAAACGCTATTTGCAGTTTGTTTTTATTTAATATATGCATTTATTTTAACTTATTGCTAGTTTTACAATATTTCATTTTTACTTATCCAAGAATTATGCTGACTTGGAAATCCCAACCATTTTACATATGCTTTATCACCCTTAGTTTTTAATACTTTTTCAACTAAGTATGTATTAGGAAAACGAGTGCGTAGTAACTCCTCCTTGTAAAATCCACCTTTTATTTCATTTCCTTCATAGTCTTCGAGTATAAATGTGACTGGGTAAGTATTTTGTATCGATCTTATTTTAAATATTTCTGTTGTCCAATTTGGTGTATACCCCTTTTCAAAGACGTGCTTATATTTACTAATACGTACATAGTCTCCAACCTTAAACCGTGAAGCTTTAAATAGTTTTAAATGATTGTATACAGTATTCAGTAAATGTTTTTCATGTTCATGAGTTACTTGAATAGGAGCCATTTTGATCGTTCCGTGTATTTTTTTATTATATTGATTAATTAAACCTTTATAAATGCTAATCCATCTATAAGACCCATTGTTACTAAACTCTTTCCACATCATTTCTTTCAATGTCCTATTGAAGCGTTCAACAATTGAAGCTTTCATAACACTATATGTAGAGTAATGATTTATTGAATGTTTTCTCATTAATGCTTCAAACTCCTTATTAAAAAATTCTTTGCCATCGTCTGTCTGTAAATTTCTAGGTATACGCCCCACACGAAATATTTTGTGAAATGCCTTACAAACTTCTGCTGCAGTTTTTGACTTAAGTGATTCGGCCCAAGCATATTTTGAAAATGTATCAATGACTGTTAGCATATATTTAAATCCATTGTTTTTAGATGAATAATTCCCCATTTCTACCAAATCAGCTTGCCAGAGATCGTCAATTCCCTTCGTTATAACTCGACGTCGTAAGAACTTTTTCCGCGCTCGTGAATGTAGTTCATTAACTATTTCTCTTATCCGTATTCATGTCTATATAGATTACATGAGCGTTGTATTACTCTTAAATATTAAATATGCTTGCTTTATATTATGATAATTTAATTGGAGGTGGTGGTTCCAGCTTTTGTTTTTTTATAACGTCCACTTTAATAGAGTTGTCATTAATCCACTTGAAAATATAATCCTCAATCATATTAAATCTCTCTTCGATACTGTTTATAAAGTCTTTATTTGCACTGTATATCTGATCATTCACAGCTTTTTCAATGATTTTAACATCATTATCAATATCCTTTGTCAACGAATTTTGCAACAGTTTTATGTTAGTTTTAATTATATTCAACTGGGAATCATATTCCTCCTTAAGTTTTTCCGTTTCATTATTATTGGAAATGTATTGTTCAATTTTATTAATTCTTTCTTCGAACTTGTTTATAAAGTTTGTGTTTGAATATTTCAATGCTTCGCTTATATAACTTTTCAAATCTTCTTGTATACGTTTGATTTCTAAGTTAATATAAGTTTTGTTAACAGCATCAAATTCGTCCAACGGTGAGGCTATATTTATAATTCTTCTATTCTCTACGTTTATATTGCTTCCATCGAGAATAAAACTAAATTTTTTTAAAAGATTTTTAGTTTTCAAGTCACTACTATGCTTTTTGAAGTAATGGCCAAATTTATCAACAGTCATTCTTATTATTACTACAACTACTCAATTATATTTGATTCTTTTAATTCCTCAATTATTGATATTATCTCATTAGAATGGTTTTTGTTACCAGCTTGTTGTGATGCCATCAACAGCTTTAACCGGTCTACTATTTCATTAGGATCATCCCAGTATATATAGTTTGGTTTATTAAGGTTTACTTTCATTAAACCTTCACCAATGTGAGTAGTAGCAAATAGCTTATTAATTATTTCCTTATATTTATAACCTCTATTTCCTTTTAGTTGATTATTAGGATCAAAGTTTCTTCTGTGTGCACTTGTATCCATCAAAATTCGTTTATATATATCTAATTCTGATGAGTCATAGTGCTCTGGCCTTTTATGAAAGAGTAATGAGTATAGACCAGGAGTTAACGCCCAAGATTTATTTCCTATCATTATTTTTTCATTACTTATCTTTAGATCAGAATTTCCAAATTTCCAGTCACCATTTTGATTTTTGTAAGGTCCAAATATTGTATCAAGCTTTTTGTTTTCATATAAGTCTGTTAAATCAAATTGCCAATCATCAGATTGTGAATAAAAGGATTCATTATCTAAGTCAACATCTTCTTCTTCTTCTTTTGCACCACTTGTTTTTTGGAACGAATCCAAATATTCTTTTTTCTTCGGGGTGCTAGTCGCAATACCATTATTACTGTTCTTAGTTATATTATCATGTTTAAACGTAGTTTTTAGACTTGTAACCTCGTTTGGTTTAAATGTTCTTTCGCTAGATAACTTGACTAATTTTTTTAACGGTTCTGTTAGAGATTTAAATGTATTTTCTAACTTGTTTATTGTTTCTGCTTCCCCGCGCTTAACAGCTTCAAATTTCTGTTTTAAAATTTTTCTGGATTTTACCAACTCTTTTAAAACATTTTCCTCCATGTTATTGTGTAAGAGACTTTATTATTAAAAAAGTTTATGATATCTAAAATAGCTCAATAGCTTCTTTGAACAGCTCAACAGCTTCTTTAAACAGGTAAACAGCTTTTTGGAACAGATAAACAGCTTCTTCAAACAGATAAACAGCTTTTTTTAACAGACAAACAGTTTATATTAACAGTAAACTAGCTCTTAATGTGTGATAAACAAATAAACATAAATTCTTAAACGTCTGAAGCGGTTTAACAATCAACTATGACTAAGCTTGAATGAATATATCGAAACCTTTTCTATAACGTCCGTTACTTATTTCATCATCTTTGTTTATTACAAGAAATCCATATTTATCCCTCCAACATTCTTTACATATGTTTTGAAACATTTCGAAGCTCATGTCACTTCCAACATGATCTTTATATATATGTTTAAGGTTTAGTTCATTTTGCTTAAACACTATAATTAAGTTTGCATTATCACGTACTAAATGTTTTGGAGTATGTGTATATGTTTGACATAAATAAAATGCATCGATATCTTTATGTCTCCCCATGCAAAAATATGATCTGATATTGTTTTGCTTTTCACAAGCAACATCATCAAATATCATTACAGAGTTTACTTTAGCATCATTAGGTGGTAAAACATCTTCGTTTTCTGAAAATGTATATATACCCATACCCCTTACCGAAGATATTAGTTTTCGTAGATACTGATATTTGGGTTGATGTAGAGATTTAGAATAAAGGTAAATATTTCTGAATTTCAATCCATTAGGGCTTTCAATCAAACTAAGCATAACGTTAGTTTTTCCGCAATTGGACGGTCCCACTATTAATGCTCTTATAGAGTTTGGTAAAAGGCAACTATGTTTAGTTACATTATTTTTTTCACTGAAATCTAAATTTCTCACTACAATATTTGAATGTTGTTTAATCAAACGCATCTTTGCAAATGAAAAGTTAAAGCAAGTGAACATCTCTTTCTTTATATTAATTACTACTTACGTACATATTTTCAGAAACTATATGTTATAAATGAAGGTGTACACAAAGAAAAATTTTATTGGCAAACAGATAGTTAGTGGAGAAGGACTACTAAATAAGCTAATTAATTCGCTACCAGTTGAGGTTCACCTACCTGGTTATCAATTTTGCGGACCTGGAACGAAATTAGATAAACGTATCCAAAGGGGAGATAAAGGAATCAATCCCTTGGATGCTGCTTGTAAAATTCATGATATTGCTTATTCACAGAACTCTGATATTAATAAACGACATCAAGCTGATAGAGAACTAGCTGATAAAGCTTGGAAGAGAGTGAAAGCTAAAGATAGCACACTTGGTGAAAAACTAAATGCATACCTTGTTACTAACGCAATGAAGTCTAAAGTTAAATTTGGTTTAGGGGTTAAAGTGAATAATCTTAAAAAAACTTGCAAACGAAACCTTTTTCGCAATGCAATTAAATCAGCAACTTTGGTCTTAAGGAAAGAAAAACCAACAAATGTCAAAATGGCAATAAAAACTGCAAAAAAAATTATTGATGAATCATTTCTTAGCAAAAAATCAGAAGTGAAAATTCCAAGAGTTATTACCGTTCCTAAAATTGGGGGCTTTCTACCGCTTGTACCTATACTTACAGCACTTGGAGCATTGGGTGCTTTAGCTTCTGGTGGCTCGTCGATTGCTAAGGCTATTACTACAGCTAGCAATGCTAAGCAGCAGTTCGAGGAGAATAAGCGTCATAATAGAACATTAGAGGCAATAGCAATGGGAAAAGGTCTCTATCTCAAACCTTATAAGAAGGAATATGGAATATTTTATAATAAAAGGAAAGCATCAAAAAACTAATACAGCAGCTACCTAATAGACCTCTTACCGATGTGGATTTGAAAATGTTTGGAAAAAAGTATATTCCTTGTTTTAGGGGAGTTTATATGAGAGATACACTCCCTAAAACTCCACGGCAAACTGAATGCGGAATAATCAATTTAGACTCTCATAGAGGAGATGGTACACATTGGGTAGCCTATTATAAAGATAATGATTATGTGGAATATTTCGACAGTTTTGGAAATCTTCAACCACCTCTAGAAGTTTTAAGATATTTAGGATATAATATAAAATATAACTATAAAAGATATCAGAAAAGTAATTCCTTTAATTGTGGTCACTTATGTTTGCAGTTTCTACTTCATTTTAAAGTAAAGAAATAAAAAAACACATACACATAATTTGTTTATACAATTTTAGTTTTTATATATTTTCCATCCTTAAATATAATCTATGAATTTTTACATCGGTTATTATTTTTCTTTGCATTTTTTTCCCAATCTCATAACAGAGGCGTATTAAATCTATTTCGATATCTCTTTCATTTAATCCATTGATATACTTAAGAGGATTTGAGTCTTTTTTAGCTTCGAGCATGTTGGTATGTAATAGTTATAATAAAAATGCAGTATTTGTTTCCTTAGAATTCCATTCCAACAGAGTATCGTTGTTAAAAAAACTCCTATCCTTATTATCGATTTCCATGTTTCAGGACTAATTTTTATTTTAAATTTTCCTTGCTGGATTACTAAGTAGCATACATCCCTTTTATATTTGAATGTGTACTCAGTGGTCTCCTCGCTTGTATTTTCAATTAGATTAATTGAAGATAAAAATTCACGCTGAGAAAGTGTGCTGCTAATGTAGTCCTTGTAACTCATTAGGTGTAGCCATTCTTCTTGTCCAAATCCAATAAAATGCTTGTTCTTATAATGGAACCATATCATCGGCTTAAATCCATGGAGGGTTGAAAATCCGCAGGAAACTTTTAATTTTAAGTTGAGAAAGTACTCCATCTCAAACACAACGTCATATATTTGCGGTTGACGTTCCTGACTACACTGCAGAGCATTTTTTATTATTTTATTCATTCTCTTTGAAGGTTAGTTGTAAACTGTTGACTTTTTCATTTCAAAACTCGCCTTTTAAAGAAGACTTCTAACTCTTATGCCTTACTAATAATAAGTATAAAAGAACTTAACTAATCTTATTACAATAATTTTAATGTACACATATGTACAAATATGAATAACGAAAAATAAACATTTTTTGTTTTTAAATATAAAAGTGTGTTGTTTATTTAATTATAAAATTTCAAAGTACAGTAACTTCATCTTCATCATTACTCTTCTTTTTGATTTTCGGATCTTGATGACAATAGGTTGAATAATTTTTTATACTGCTCGATAATTTTCATCACTTTTAGTTTTCTTTTATGAAAGAAATAAAATCCACACATGCCAACAACATCTCCGTTTGAAGTATCATGTTCGCAAGCTACATTATAATCACTAAAATCTGCATATTTATTTTTAAACGCTTGTATTTCTTCTAAATGTTCTTTGAAAATTTCACTTCCAAATTTCTCTAGAAAGTCTTCAATAGTATTCATCTTTCTAGGTTAAAATTTCATTTAATACTGAATAAATAGATTAATCATAGCCAACTCTTATAGCCTGAATTCAATTAAATTGTAAATGAAAAACAAAACAGTTTTTTTTTCTTTTTGTTATAATAATGATTGCTTTATTTAAATAATTTTCATTTAAATGTATTAAAAGGATAATAGTCTCTCATTGGAGGAACTGGTTTTAACTCCAGCCTGCAGAGAGAGCTATGCCTGTCATCGTTCAAAGGAAATTTTGTTATCATGTAAGCGCCCGTAGATAAGAGTTCAACATCTTTGTCGCTCAACGAATTGTATCTCTTAGGAAGGTAAAATATACTCGTTCCCAACTCTAGCACAATAGATTCTCCATATTTTGTTGTTATTCGTGCTGCTCCAGTTATATGATAGTCTTCTAAATCTATCATATCCTTGATACTTAGCCTCTGTCTTACGTTTAACTTGTTGCTGTTCATCGTTGTATAATTTATAATAAACTGTCAAAATTTTTTGAATTTTTACCGAATTTATATAAAAGTTAATTATAATGAAATCAATAAGTAAATAACCACTAAAACAACAACCTGATAATTCTGCATACTAAAAGAAAACAATAAGACAATAATAATAACAAAATCAATAAATAAATAACCACTAAAACAACAACGTGATAATTCTGCATACTAAAAGAAAACAATCATTACATAGCCCCAGTTTTGTTTAATAAAAGTAAAAAGTAAAAACAAAAAAAACAAAAAAAACAAAAATAAAAAAAAAAACAAATATTTTTAATTTTGTTTTATATTTATTGATTTTTTTATATAATTATAATATATTATTTGTAACTTAAAACATTATCATCAAACTGCTATTCCTTTATATTTAGCAATATATTGTCCCCTTCATCGTCAAACCAGCAGTTTTTCACAGCTAACATTAAATCATCTCCTTCGTCATCATATAAAAATTCGAAGACTTCATCACCAAAGTAGTTCATATGATATCCCAGCTGATTGTTGGGAATATCTAAACCTTCCTCGCTGCTATCACTAGTAGTCAATATTGAGCCCATCGATATATATATATCTCCTTCCTCAACTTCGAAGGAGAAAGGGCTTATTGATAGTTGTGTTTGTATAGCATCTAATGAAATTACAATGGGACTTGAACATAAATTGTTGATCTTGCTTTTTTCCATTTTTAAATATATATATATATATATATATATAGTTTTCTTCAAAATTTTCTCTTAAAAAATACCTTGAGCCAGTATCCCTACATCTATACTACTATACTTTTTATCATCAATCTGATTTCATTGTCTCTTAAAAACTTATAATTAAAGTCTTATATTTCATTGATAATTGTCTTTATCATTTTGATAACATTTGTTACAGCAGGAATATACATGGGTGGCGGTTTTGGTGTTCTAATAACTTCCTCATCTCCTTGTTTATCTTCAACTTTGTTGTTTTTTTTTTTTTCATTAAGTATTTGGAGTTGATTTATTCTTGACTCTTCGTTAGGAGTAAGTTTCTTATGTTGATGTAAATTAGGGGATTTGGTTAAACGTCGTTAATTTGTTGTATATGAAACTTGCTGGCAAGCCTCATTATTTTCATCACTAACATCGCTTACATTTGTAATAGCGACAAACTGTTGTTGCTGTTTTCTTGTTTTAAGTATTTATTTTAAAATTTTTTTGGGTTATAAATTCTTTTGTTTTTTTGTAACGTCTGTGCTACAATTTTAACATTAAAATTGTTTTTGGGGATTGGAATTCAAATCGTTTTTTCACTAATTCCTTTGTTTTGTAAATGCTTTGATGTTTAAATAATGCAAAAGTTATTTAACACGTCTTTTCACTATGAAAGTCAATTATACACTGAAATCAAATATGAATGTTGATAAAAACATTTATTTAAAACGTGAATAAAAAATTTGGTTCATTGGAGCTACGTAATACTTATATTTGTATATATAAACATGTACAAATTAAAATCATAAAAAGAGAAATATTTCATAACAGTTTATTTAAATATAAACAAACAAACATAACAAACGTTTTAAGTATTTATTGGCTGTTGAGATAACCGTGCTTCATTCTTTATTAGTTACCTTATTTCGCTGGCGAATCTGCTATAAGGAAGTACTGACAAAGGAGGCTGCGTGTTTAATGTTAATTCTGAATATGTATTTTTACCATTAAACAGAAAAATAAACATTTTTTGTTGTTGCCGCAGGGGTTGAACCCTGGCCAACCAGGTTTGTAGCCAACATGCTTACCACCTTGACTGCAGCAGCCACTATTGTTTATCTCCATGTTATTACAAGGTATTGTAGTTTCTTCAGTTGCGTCATCATCTCTAATACTTGATGTAGTAGGAATATTTATTTGTGCTCTATATCTACACGTACCATTCATTTCATAAATGTATTCATTAGTTGCAAGCAGTTTAGCAACTTTTTGCTCCAGCAGTGAAAGAGGGGACAGTAATTACTTGGTCCACCTCCAGTTCCCGAAATACTATTTGTGTTACGGCGAGACTTTACCTTTATATGTTGCTAATAATCCGCCCATACCTTGGAATACATGTGTAAAAAGTTATATTGTAAGTTAAAGTATTTATATTAGCAGATGTATGTGCATGCATATTATTAATACCTTTTTCCACTTTTCTACCTCATGTGAAGGTGGACCTGCAGCATTTGCTTTTAGCATTAACATTAAGGTGTCCTTTTGCCAAAACTGCATGCAATGCCATGAACTCCACCATTAATTCATATTGCCTTGGCTTCTTATATAAACTCTTCTTAGACGTTTCCCTTTTAATAATTTTAAAATCAAAGCATTTAAAAAACTTTTTATTAATTAAATATTTAATGTATACACTTTTATTTTAAATTGTGTATAAAAAACGCTGTAGGCAATAGACATTTGAAAGAAAAGGAGGCATTGCAAGTGGGATGAAAGATGACTCGAAGAAACTTAATAACAAGAGAAACCGCCCAAAAGACTTCGGGATTGCGGAAATGAGCAATCGTATTCTCGGGAAGCAAGGTATTGGTAATGGTTCACATATGTAAATGTGGACTGTTATAAAACAATTCAGGGTTAACAAATCTGAGTATGATGCCTCCACTGCCAGACGTCTGGCTTCGCTGAGATTTCTGGTACAATTATGAAAAACAAGAAAATCGCAAAACGATAAAATCGTATGTACGTGTGTATAGTAATAAAATAAAGAAAAACTTAACGAGTTATCAGAGCCGGCAATGCCTTACAAGAGAATTCTATTACAATTTATTTTACATACTTCTTTCTATATTTCGATTTGAGTTTATGTTTAAAGCAGCAAATTTGCTTAAACATCCTCACGCGGCTTGGCCAATGGGACAGAGTATCCCATTGTACATCAAGTGTTTTAGTCATACTTCTTGACTGGAATTTAAGGAACACCGAATCTAAAATATCATCTTCAGGGACAGAAGATAGAATTTCTGAGCAGTTAGCCGTGATCTGTTTTATTTGAAGCCCCGCAGATTTTAACACTGATATTATTTGTGCTAATGAATCAATTGCTGAGTGAATATCATGGGCGACTTGCGGGTACCTCCCTTCTGAGTCTTCTGCTAATTGAATTAGGATTCTTATGGCCAAATAATGGGGACAGTTGACGCCAAAAGTGACAGTTTTTAGCATTCTTAGATGCGTTGAAACCGACTCTAACCTTAGTAATGTGGCTTTCGGGTTGAAGGACGGAGTAGTGAGGTAAATAAAAAGAATAACAACCGTGAGAGTAATGTGTTCTGAAGAAACTGTGGGTTCCATATGATGTAGAGTCCAAAATTCCTTCAATACGGTTCTATAAGTGTCTCTTAACTCAACTTTTCTATTCAGGGACTGCTCTTAACTGCGATATTGAGCCAATGCATGGAAGCGAGATAAGCCAAGGCGCTAATCATTAGGTAAGTCCAATTTAAAAGAAAGCTTAACTACGTACCGACCTTCGGCGTTACGAAAGGTGGCTCTTCGATATAATGATTCACAGTATTCACTTTAATCAGATACAGGGGGTTTTTAATAACTTTTCGTCCTCCAAATTTTTTCAACTGTTTACTGAGGGGATCCTCAGAAGTTTCTCTCAGACTGATTGAAAACGATGATATGGTCTCACTTTTGACCGGTCCACTGATAATCCATCTGAAAATGCTGTGCCACAAGGTACCTCCTCAAGAAGGACTTGAGTTATAATGTTGCTACCATTAAGCAAATCTACGCGCCCGGAAAGGTGAAAGTCTGGGTCGGATAGCAAAGTTGCATATCGAAAAATTTGGTAACATTCAGTTTATTTTGGAAACGACAATCGCTTGTTTGGGTATATATCGATTATATCTAACTGAATGCAAAGTCAATGAACATAGAGAATTCGAATTCGCTACCACTTCACCGCCCATCCCATGAATTTGAAGAAGTTTCCTTTCCGCTTTGAGCATAAGTTGTTGCTGGAGTTTCCTGGATATAAATGTTTTTTCCGACCCTTGGTCTAGGAAAGCCCGAGCCCTAAACTTTTCTCCTTGATTATTTACATGAACAATCGCAGTAGGAAGAAGGGTATTTGTAGAGCATTATTCATTTTGGGTGCGGGTGGCTTGTGTAGCACTGGATACCAATGTTCTCTGTCGAGCTTGGGCTAAGTTTTCAAGCTTTTGGGTATTATTTAGACTTGTATCTAGGGGTTTTAAAAAAAGCAAGCGTTTCCGCGGGTAGCTAACTGGAACACAGAATAACAATAAAAGGGTCCCACTGCTCTATTCGAACATCTTGGGCTCAGCTCGCAGTCTGTATATTCTGAAGGGATTCACTTTTTTCAGAAGTAATCGGTGGTAAATCTAGGAGGATTTTTCATAACGGTCTCGCAGTGCTTCCCACGCAAGCGAAAAGTTAGTGCCGCAGAGTTTGTATTTTTTTATAATACTTCCTGCCTGACCTTGAGCCTTAAGTCCAAGACGATAGAGTTTTTGAACTGCGGGTATTCTGGGATTATAGATGTATACGGCAGTGAACATGTCCCGGAAGGACGGCCATTATTCAGTTACTGGGTTGATATCAACATTAGCCGGGACATCTTCTACGAAGATTTGCACTTATGAAAATTTCGGGTACATGTGAGGAATTTTCCACGGGCGGAGGAGAGGCCTCGAGAAGCGAGTCTGTAAGTTCTTCAATGAGGGTTTTGTCAAATTCAGAGCAATAAGTTGCAAAGTCGTCTGAGTCGAATATGAATTCCTCAGACATGTTTCGTAATTTTAAAAATATGAGCGCGAATATATTGTAAAGAGCAAGAGTGGAAAAATTTAGGGATTCTAGTTAAATGTTGAGTGTATATATGTATATGTACATATATATATATATATATATATATATATATATATATATATATATATATATATATATATATATATATATATATATACTTCAACAATTATTCGCTGGGATTAGCGACAACAACAAAAATTTCAATTGAGAAAGTATTTGTGTGCTGGGAGAGCAACCAGGTGGGATTAGCGAACGTTATATTAATGAGAGTAATACAAAAGAAACAAATTTTTTCAATTGAGAACGTATTTCTTTGCTGGGAGAGCAACCAATATATATATTTCAACAATTGTTCGCTGGGATAAGTGAGCGTTATATTAATGAGAGTAATAAAAGAAATTCAAATTTTTTCCAAATAGGTGTGATTATTAAAATAATTATCTGTTACGGTTTATAAATATATGTCAAAAATTATAATAATTTAAAAGTAAACGCTAAGCAAACAAAAAGTTGAACACAAGTCGACTAGCAAATAAAATATATCTGGTATCACTAAACCATTAAACACGTACGTTACCAAATTTACGGCGAATTCAGAAATGAGCTTACGAGAGAGTATCAATTCCATATCTACTTTGATTGCCGTAAAGGCAAAAGGTGGTTGGTTTTTCAACAACAATATGCAGGACAAAATTTGCTGGTTTTTAAGACAAAAATCTGACTTTTTGTTGGTCTCTTTTCCGTTATTTCTGTTTTTTATTTTTTTAAAGGCTGAAAATAATTCAGCGTTCATATAAGTAAGCGTGTATGTCCATTGTAAATTTTATGTTGAATGTAACTATGTTCATATGTAATAATAGCTATAATAATATTTGTCTACATATATGTATGTAACAATATTTGTATGGTGAAGGAAAGACAAAAATAGGGAATTATATATTTGGTTCTTCAAAATGTGATGTATGTACGTGATTACATTAATATGTACATATGTATTTATATGTGTGAATGTACGTGTGGTTATTAAACATTTCCATTTATGTACGAACATACTTATGTAAGTACGTATTCACATTCATATAAAATTGTTTAAGTGTAATATACTAGGTGCTCACAGTTTCTTTCCAGATTTTTCCTTTCTGAACTCTTCGTTGGGGTGCAAGTGAATGATGGTTCAGAAATTGCTGTTGCTACCGATGATGTTGATGCCTGTGCTGTGGTACTTATTTTGGATGCTGGGTTTTGTTTAAATGGCTTATTATTACAATAATTTGTCTTATAACCTGACCCTTCACTTGTTAAGCTATTTGCAATTGTAGTAATAGACACTTAATGTTAGAGGCTTTTTCTTTTTTTAATTTCGTTGTTAGGCACTTAATGTTTGAGACCCGTTACTAACCTTTTGCGGCGTCGCAAATTGTGTCTTGCTAACAAAAGAGAACTGTAGACACTTTTCCACACTGTTTTGCTCGATTTGCATTTGATTCCTATTCCACTAATTAATTTTATTGTCACTGCAATTCTTTTATGTGACGCGCGTGAAAAAAATGCTTTCTCGTTTCTTCTTGTTTTTTCAACATATTCGGTTCAACTTTTACGTTCAACTAACATTATGCTATGGAAAGCTCAATGCTGTAAATTCAACTAACATTGGTAAGCGAACTTCTTTATGTGGACTGTGTTTTGCAATAAAAGCTACTTGTTTTTACATACATATGTAAATGATTTTTAGGTACACACACCTGTTTTATGTTTAAAACTTATTTGTTTCAACGATCGAATTTTTTCTTTTGGAGGACTGTATTCTGCAATTATAATATACACGTTTTTACATATGTATTTAAATGCTGTTTATGCACGTGCATACATTTATTTTATTTTTATAACTCATTTATTTTAAGGGTAGAATTTGTTTTTTATGGATTTTATTTTACAATAAAAAAAACTGCACTTGGTTGCTTATTTGAACGATCGAAAGGACCATATTTAAAAATGCTGTAGGCAACAGACATTTGAAAGAAAAGGGGGCATTGCAAGTGAGAGGAAATATGACTCGAAGAAAGTTAAGTACACGAGAAACCGCTAAAAAGACTCGGGATTGCGGAATTGTGCAATTGTTTTCTCGGGAAGCGAGGGATTATGATTATTGTACTTAACGCTGATATGGAAAAAATGTATAGACAAATCTGAGCAAACGCCAGTTTTGTAATATTCTAAAACAAGCATTCCGTAAGGGTGAAAGTAAAACTAAAGAAGATCTCAAACTTTTAACTGTTACTTTCGATGTTAATTCGTATCTTGCCATTCGAGTTATCTTTAGCTGGTAAATGATGTTTAGTGTAAATATCTAAAGGCTGGCTAGTAATATTCTTCAAAAATCGATGTGTGATGTCCTAGAGTTGGGCATATCCTGGCATTCCAATCTTTCTCACTGGAAAGGTTTTAAGTTGAAGTATTCCTTGATAAATAACATTCAGATTTCTCGGTGGCCGGACGCATGAATTCGCTTTCACAGATTTTGTAATGCATTAGGAAGTGCGTGCGCTGCAGCATTTTGCGAACGAATTAAACGGTAAATGATTGTAATTTCCTCAAAAACTAAAGTACTGTTAAGTTGTTATTAATTAAAATTCTGTGGTGCTCTGATAATGGAAACTGATAGGATACGTCATTCTTAGATTCAATACTAAAAAATACTCAATCTGTTGTTCGATTGATTCCACAAAACTGCTATGTTCGTGTTTGGCTTTGAGACCAAGAGAGTTTTAAAGAAAATTGATATAACCGATTCTTTGTTACGGTTTCGTATAAGCTGCGAGAGCTAACGTTATCGTTTACTTATATAGAGATTCTTTTACAATATCCAGTTCTGAAATTTATTTTGTTCGCGATAAACTTGTAGTAGTTCACCAAAATATCAGGTAGCTAATACCATGTTCTAATTCACAGTCAATCAAACAGTTTAAACCGTTCTTGAATGCTGAAGGCATTTTACCTTCATATGACCGAATTTAATCTTCTTTCATAGTTTTCTTATGACGAAAAGAACTCCACCATTATTTCATTAATTTTTATTTAAAATTGAGGTATTACGCCTTATAAAAACTTGATATTTGTTATAAACATAACATGTTATTTTGCAGATGACATACCGATGCTATTAATATTCTTCTCGCGAAGCCTTTTGGCATTTAAAACTATGCGAAGGAACATCGAAGATAACCTCAATCACGATCTTTTGGCAATCTCCGAATCGGGTCCTTAAAGCAGGTTTAATTTATCGCTCGGAAAACTTCACTCTGTATGCTTTCTCACAGGCGTACGGTTGTGATTATAGGTGCTTTGGATTTCTGAAACGGTACAAAAAATACTTCCCTCCATCTTATTTCCTTACTAGCTATGTCACCTTTATCAAACCGAAAATTGAATACAACTTTCATGTATAGGCTAGTGCAAAAAGATTATTATGGAATTACGCGACCGCGTACAGCAATGGTATCCAGCACTATTGACTCACCGGAATTTTCCAATGGAATCAGGGATGTTGTTTTTAAGATCGTAATTTCGAACGCGCAATACGTTCTTCATAATGAGCGCATCCCTTTGTGTTCGATTTGCCAATGAATTGCTACGCGTTACATAAAAATTTGTTTTTAGCTAAACAGTTCATACGTGGAGCAAACTTTCTGCAGAATCTTTCCTGCCACTTTCAATGTGCAAAGATCTATCATCCTTCCCATAATTTAATTTCTAGTTCTGGCACAATGCGTTACTTTAGTTGTTGTCATCCCCTTAGTGCTTGCCCCATTACAAAAAAAAGGCTCCCCATATAGGTGAATCTTAAGAAGCTGAAGTGAAGAGCTTTAAATAAAATTTAGGTACAGAAGCATATCGAAGAATTCCACTGCTTTAACTGAAAGTCCGCTTTGATCCTTTGTATTAAATTGAAGGTAATTTCATAGTTGATAATATTATATCGCTAATGACTCTGGTTTAGGATTTTGGGAGCTCTTCAAAAAGATTTTCGATACTAATTTTTAGCTGATGCTGGATTTCGTTAAACTCCAATTATTGATAGGACAATTGTTGTTGATATGTAAATAATAGTAATGTTTGAAGGCCAGTAAGACCAGGACGGTTCATGGGTCAAAGTGAACTTTTTGGTTGGAAGATCTTCGGAACTTGCCTGATCTAAACCTATACCTTAAGACAAAAAATGCATTGTTTAAATGTGACTGTTTACATGAGCAAGAGAAAACAAGTCGCCAATATCCAGAATTATAATAATTCTTTGACTCATTCTTCAATTATATACATAATTTGACTCATTCTCTAATTATATAAATTTTTTGAAAGAACTCAGAAATATGCATACTTATCGTAAGATAGTTGATGATATCATAAAATAAAAAAAGGCATCATATGCTCGTAGAATCCAAAGCATGTTTGTTACAGGGCTGCTGCAAGGCAGGCGGTTTATCATTTTTAAAAACTTAAACGCCTTAAACTGACCCACATAAACTCCAAATATACCTTACAAAAAAAATAATAAAATAAAAAATAAAAAAATAAATTAATTAATTAATTAATTAAACAGAAAACCGTTTGTTCGATGTCTGTTTTTATTAATTCTACAATTTAGTAAAAAAAACATCAGAGCGCAAAAGATTTGTGAACAGTACATAGGATTTGGAACATGGACTAATAATATTAAGGATAAACAAAAAAATTTAAAATAAATTATCGTTTTAACACAAATTAAGGTGATATAAATAACACAGGCCTGTGAAATGCAAATTTTTTAAAGTTGTACTTTAACTTCTGATTTATATGTAATACCTAGTGCTGATTTTGAAAGTGAAATCCATTTTTTCCACCATATTAGGTTTTCTCGAAAAAGCGTCTTTAAGTAAAAACTATTTTTAACACAATTTATACAGTTATTATTAAGGTTGTTCCTCTTATTAAACAAATAAGAGTTCTCATAGCTTACATTTACACAAAAGTCTTTAACGCTTTTGCATCCTATTAATACTCCTTTTAGTGATTTTCTTATGGTGAGCATGTATACTACCGCCCGTCTTTAACATCTAGCAGTAATCCGCTATTATGTTACCATTCCATCTTTCTTAGTACTTTCCTATCATTTCCTGATGACTTGGAAATAGTCAAGATGTTAGTAAAAAAAAAAAAAAAAATGGACTTTGATTATAACTTGGTGTGAAAGATACCAATGCTACTATTTTTCTTGAATTCTTGTAGTTTAGTCTCAGATAAACCCGAAAACATTCTCTGGCCTTTGGTAGTGCCTTTATAAATTGTTTCATTACGTCCAATTTGATGCGAAGGGGTGGAATTAATAGTAAGAGAAAGCAAAGAAATTTTGTGTGGCAACTATGGCCAGGCAATATGAAAACCACTTCTAAATCGCCAGATATCCTCCATTGTTGATCTGAGTAACCAAGGTGCTCACAGCATTTTTTCAGTGTGCAACAGGCATCGAAACATACTTATTACAATTGTGTGCAAAAACTGATTTTAGACTTCCATAGAAAATTCTTAATTATTTTGCCGTAGACTCTATTTTAAAACTTGTTATTACTTCAGAAACATCCTTACAATAAACAAGGTCACCTTTTGAGCGAAAAAGAGAACAAATTCTTTTTAACTCTTCAATGCCAGTAAAAGTAAGTATATAAAGCCAGCAATTTTTTTTCTTTTAATAAAGATCCCAAAATTTCTGCTGAATCCTTTAAAAGACCTCTCACTAAATCATTCAGTTCAGATTTAGTAAAAAAAGTAGGTTCGCTTTTCTAAGGTCTGTGGACATTTAATTTGAATCTTTGCTCACAAAGTTAATGCAGAGCGCGTTGTGCGTACGAAATTACGGTTTTCAAAAACAAGTTCTCAAATTTCATAAGAGCACATTCTGTTGTAAAAACAATAAAGCATTGCGTCGATGCTCTAAAGAATCAATAGAGTTGGACACCCTACTGTCACCGATGACCTCCTTCGCTCTCTCCTGCACTTGATCGAGTAACTCTAAAATAGTCCTTAGCCCATACATAAGAGTTGTATTCCATTTTCAGTTTCATTAAGGTGACGTAGATAGCTGGGAAATTAAATGAAGTGAAGTATTTCTTACACCGTTTCAGCAAACCTAGTCACGTAAGTGCTTCTTTTGTCACTTGAAAAATATGCTTTTTACACCGAACATCACATCAAATCTCCACGCTAAGATATCATGAGCTTCTGATTCCTTAATATCTATAACACCCATTTCTAATTTTTGGTAATGCAAAATACATATGAATGGCATATGCTACTGCCATCTGCGACATAATATATAGCATTGGAAGTCTGACGTAGAAAGACGTTAAGAAAAATAAGAAGCAGGTTAGGAGAAAGGACGGAACCTTGCGGTACCCCTGAATTCACATTGAATTCGTTTAATAAGATCCCATCTATAATAACTCGTATAGTGCGATCTCCCCTATGGAAGCCTTACTGCCGGTCACTAAGTAAAAAAAAAAAACAGTTCACAAGATGTAAATTAAAATAGGAAAGTGCAGTGCAAATTTTGATTGGGAGGTAATTTTCAGTATTGCTAGCCTCTTTGTTTTTTGGGTTTCACCAACATGGCACAAAATGCTGAAAAGTTTTACTAATGGACCCGCTAACGTCGATGAGCACTGCTTCAAGACCGGCACTGGAATTCCATACCGACCAGGGGAGTTATTATGTTGAGATCCGTTAAAACCTTTTTAACTGCACGTGCTCAAAAGAATATATCTGGCATAGTTACTGTTACTCTTTTCATTACGAGCAGTGGTTGATTTCTTTCCGTAAGGGTTGCTCGCCAAAATTTTAACCAAGAGGGTAGCTTTAGTAAGAAGCGGTATTAAGAAATTAGCGTTATCCTTCACTCGTTTAACGAATGTCCAAAAGCTGCTCGTATAAACTTTTTTTTAATAATTTTTGATTTAATGTGAATTTGCTTAGATGGAATAAGAGTTTTCATTTCAAGCAAAATAATATTCACAGCCATTTCCGCCAATGGCATCGAATAGACCATTTTTGCAACGTTCTGATTTTCAGAGACGAAAAAGGAGGCGAAAATGGTGCAGTTTTCCGAGTTACCGAGTGGCGCAAAAACGCCTTCATAGTATTGTGTTGCTGCCCTTCAACACAGAAAATATGTGTTGGCTCGTTAACTAATTACGCGAGGTGGTTGTGCGCGGCGAATAGTTGTACAGTTCTCTATAGTTGTTCAGTTCGGGAAACATACTAGGGTCCTCCCAAACGCGGGAAAGAATATATCTAAATCCAGAGTTCAGAAAATACTCACATCATACACAACATGTTTTTTACATATAAATTATGTGTGTTTTTAACTTTTGTATGTTGCCAACACACATATATGAATATACCAAACAAGACTGTAATTCTTACAAAATAAAAATTAAAGAGTTTCTTATTACCTAACGTAGTTGTAACAGTAAAATATTGAAAATTATGTGTATGTTGGACACATTAAGTAAAGTACAATAATAAAGTACAATATAAATGACGTGCCTATCACCTCGAAATTCTCTAAAATACTTTTCTACTGGCATAAAAAATTAGGTAATTCCTTAAACTATTGCAATTAAAAAAATGAACATTTTTATATCCAAATTTATTCAAACAAATCACAATAAGTTATTAGCAATCAGGGCTAAATAACGAATTTAATTTAAAAAAATTAGTTCATAAATAAAATACAGACACGTATAAATTTATCTGTGTGGTTAAAGTTAAAGTGTTGTTGTTTACGGTTTTCTATTTTAAGGGCTGAGCAGTCAAAGTTTAATTTGGTTATTAATATATTAGAAAGAGACTTTTTCGAAAGCTTAGGCAGTAGCAAGCAAAACTAATGCACTTTTTACGGAAACTTCTGTTGCAGGTACAGCGATTACCACTTCAACAAGCTGACTTTATTTGAAATTGTGTTGAGAAATTTTTTTCCAATACTGTAATACGGTAATTTCAAACGGTTCAATTTGCTTTTTGCATATAGCCGGAAGTTCTGTTTTTATGTAATAATGTTGGTTTTTTATGTTAAACAAGCTAGTGGGTTATCTGAGGATTCACTGCTGTCAAAAGATAACGATGGCTCGTTATAACAGAAATCATAGTAGGTTGCTTCTGATGAACTATTGTTGCTGTAGCGCTGACGTAGTTGGTTAATATGTAAACGTACGAGTCTGTTACTTCGACTTGTTGACACCATTACATTGTAAATAATCAAGCTGATTCTTTAAACTACCTTTCCAGGAACCCTTGACATTTTATTTTTGTAATAAAGTTTTGTATAAATTTTGTCTCCTAGTTTGAATTTACGTGCCTTGGCTTCATGGTATTTATTTAAAAACTTTTTTCGTTAGGGTGTTATGTATGCAGGGTGTAAAATTAAATTTTAAGCAAAAATGTAAAATGGAAAATTTGGGGCTGACCCTTAGTTTCGGTTTTACGGGCTTCGAGAATTTGGTGGTGAAATGAGGCAATAGGGGTATTATTGGAAAAGTAAATTCAATATATATTCAATTAAAAAGGAAAATAGGAAAAAAATTAAAAAAAAACATGTAACGACCAAAAAAAATATTTCTTTTTTCATATAAACATTACTTGATCAGCGGGGGGCAAGGATTTTCTCCCCTTTGATATGACTAATAACGGCTTCGCTTACTAAAGATTTTTTGCGTAGCCGGCCTTTGGCCGGTCGCAAGGATTTTCTCCTCTATGTAATGATCAACACCGGCTTCGCTTACTAAAGATTTTCTGCGTAGCCGGCCTTTGGCAGCGCGCAATGATTTTATCATCTGTAGTATCACCAACACCGGCTTCGCTTACTAAAGAGTTTTTGGGTAGCTTAGTGCTGTCTGGATACGTCTTCCAATAAAAACCACGGAAGGTGACTTGTTATCCGGAGCATGGGTTTTGGCGTTGCTCTATATTGTTATAAAAAGAATAATGCACTTTTTCTGTCGCCTAGATTGGCATCACAATAAGATTAATCAAGGGTTTTTTATTGTTTCGATGAACCGCTCTGCTTGCCCATTAGAGTAAGAATGAAAAGCTAGAGTTCTGATATAAATCATTCCCATGCCTTCACAGAAAAGCCTAGAAACTGAACTGCTAAATTGAGTGCCATTATCTGCTACTAAGAGTTTTTAGTTGACCATATGGTTGACTTATTGATAGGGTTTACTTCTGGTGTAACGGGCTTGTTAATGAAAAAAAATTCCTTTTAGATCAAAGTCAAATAATCTGAGCTTAATACGTATTTTTTACCCATAACTAATCTGAAAAACAATAAAATATACATAAATATTTGATTTTGTGTTTCCTTTTAATTCTGACGTTGTTTTTTTTTAATTTTTATTAGGAGCTTGTGTAATGAAATAAGTTTTTTTTTTTAATTTTTTAAGTTTTTTCCCATTTAGGATTTGAACCGTGAATATTTAGATGAATTAAAATTTATTGTTTTGTGGCTTAGGTTCATTTATTAATTTCATTTCTAAAAATCTTATTTACAAATGTATGCGGACGTTTTCCAAAGAAAAACAAGAAAAATTAGACGCTGGCAGAATATAATGCCACATTTTCTGGACCGCCAAATCCATCATCAGCACTCTTCGCATCTATCTACCTTAATTAGTGTATATTGTAAACATCACCTATTTAACCAACTAATTTTGTAAATAAGCTGACACACAAACAAAAGTATTTCGCCACTGTTCTCTTTGTAACTTGTCTTATACATTTGTTTTTGCAATTTTTTTTATCAATCATAGATCACGAATGCTGATTTTGCTTTTGTCTGTCATTCTTACTTTTTTACTCACAGCAATAAAGATGCTGTTTTATTTATTTTATTTATTTGTAGAATGCTTTGCGATTAGGGCTCGGATCTACTTCTTTAATCATTCTTTTCAATCATTGTTTTTTTTTAACAAATGTGTCGTCTATTCTATTAGGATTGAGCGACTTTGTCAAAATGTACTCAACCCTTTAATTTTTAGGTTGCTATCATTTACATATAATAATACTCGTAGAAAGACTAAGTTAAAATTGTAAATTGAACATAAAAGGGGCTGCGTACCAAGAATTAAAGACACTTGCTTGATACCAATTTTATGAGTTCGTTATCTAAGCCTCCAAATATTAAGGAATTTTGAATTCCTTTTTATAAGCTATAGTCCTTTAGCTGCGTAAACTAATCAAAGGGCTATCGGCCAAAACTTAAATACCGTCACTATATAACAGACAAAAGGAAGGGGTAGAGGAAATCTTTCAAGAATGGGAGCAATACCTGCATGAACATTGTGAGACCTCACAAGTTAACCCGACAACACCAAAGTACGAACCGCTTCCCGTAAACGCAGTACCACGAGTTTTTAGTAAAGAGCAATACAGAAGTTGACAAGCATCAAGAAAAACAACCTGAAACAGCAGAACCAAAGAAACGTGCTATCAAAAAGTTCCAAATAAGAAGGTACGAGGGCTGCTATATATACTTCTGGCCTGGCAACACTGAGTGCTGCCAAGTGCAATCTGACATTTTCATTGGAAATTTTGTCATTTTTAAGCATAATCGTACTCAACACGTTTTGACGTACGACCATTATTTGTGTTGTTTACATTAACTTAATTTAACTAATTTTTCATATTTTCCTTGAAAAACGTCCGCATACATTTAAAAAATTAATTTTACTTTCTATAAGTTCAACTAAAAAATTAACCTAAGCCAAAAAGTAAATTTTAAATGATTTTGAATAATCCACGGTTCAATCCCTGGTTGGGAAAAAAATTAAAAATGATTTAATTTTTATTCTGATCCTCGTGGTAAAATAATTTCACAAGTTACAAATAATGGGTATTTTTATTGAATATTTTAAGTTATTTGGTCGTAAGATCAAACTATCCTCTTCAAAATTTAAAATGCAATTTTATTTCTTAATGAAATCCATACCAATGATTCCATCACTAGGTATTGAAAAGTCATTGTTTACTAACTTTAATTCATGTGGTATTAAACAATTTCTAAATTTGAAATTAACAAATGAATTACCAATTTATTTTATTTTGCCCTGCCCTATTCCGCTTAAATTTGTGGATCTATTCTTATCTAGTTTATGTTTACATATTAAGTTTTGGTCTATATACGAAATATTAGCTCCTGTGTTTACCAAAAATTTTACTTTTTGTTCTGTTTTCTATCTTAATATTGATGAAAAACATAGATTTACATTTAAGATGTAGATTCTACTATTTGGTGGTCCAATTTTAGAAGAACCTTCTAGTTTTCCGACATTTAATTCAAACGCTTTAACATTATTTTGGTTTCTTCTATTATAATTGTTTTTATATATTGAACTATTCCGGTTATTGTTGTTATTATTATAATAAGTATTGCGGTTGCTGCTTTCGTTTCTATTACTGATTGCGTTTTGTATGTCATTATTGTTATTATTGAAGTTACTATATGCTCATTGATAATTATTAAGACTTGTATCTTGTTTGTGGAACAATATGGCATTTTCCTGCCCAGTTGATTCTGTGCAACTATTTCCAAATTTGCTGACAGCTTCGTTCATGTTGTTAAATTGTCCGGCTTCCATTCTAATTTTAACCTTGCCAATTCTGAAATTTTGTTAATGGTTTTTGCAGCTGTTTGTATGAAATATTTTATAGCCAATTTTTTAGATAATCCATCTGATTATAAGCATTTTCCAATGCCTTTGTCTGACTTTTTATTGTACCACAATATGTGGTGCAAGCTTTTAATTACTTTACACTTTTTTTACTTTTATGGTGAGATTGTTCTGTGCTTGGAAAGTTAAGAAGAATGAGCTCGCCGGCTTGCGGAGAATTCTTCAACGTACCTGACTATAAACGCTACGCAAATAAAAATTGTCTTTCCAAGTTGACATATATAAAGATTATGTTAAAAAAACAAATTAACTGGGCTATTACTAAATATTCAGTAGAATGACGCACCTACTATGAAGATTTACACGGTTTCGTAAAATTTTATTTTTGGAATCTTCCTTTTTAGTATAAAAAAGCTACTTAATTATCGTATTTTCGTCTTACAGCATTTCCAAATCAAAGTTAACTTATGCAAGAATCATTATTTTTTTTAATTCAAATATAAGTATAAATTATTTAAATCCATTTTTATCAACGTTATAATGCTATATTACTTTATCTTAAATATTACATTAAATGTTGTAAACGGAATGGTTATCCATACCAAAAGTGAAATAATTTTGCAATAATTAAGATAAGTGCATGTTAACAATAATTGCATATAATAACTTACAGTTTACTGTTATACAAAAAAAATTTTCATTTTTCATTTGTTGACTATGGCTTAAGCTCAAAACATATCGCCAGAGTTGTAACTTAAGAAGAGATTGATGTTTGTAGTTTTTTTATAAGTTTGAGAATTAATATACAACAAGTATTATTAAAATGCGTGTAATACTAATTATTGATTTAACAAACTTTAAAGAAAAATGTGCAGTGTAAAAAAATTTTAACGTATAAGTTGATCTGTTAACAGTTTATCTTTTTTTTTTTTAAATACAATTATTTCTCTTACATTAAATTCAAAATTTTAGTTTTACTCTTGGGATAAATTTTAATGCCTGGTGAATAAAAAAGACCTGAACATAAGTTCTATACTCAACTCAAATTTCTATGAACACATGCAATAAGCTTGCAATTTAAATATTGTAGTACTGTGATATATAAGTACTTTGTCATGAGCAAAGTGCAATTGATGACGTCACCTTTATTATAACTCTTTATTATAACTCTTTATTATAATCAATTTAAACATACAGTTGTGGCCACTAAGTAAGCATGCTTTAGCTTTTTCTGTCCAAATAGCAATTAACTGATTATAAAGTGCAAATCCTGTATCAAATTTCTAATGGAATTGATGGAAATCGTAGAGCTTTTCAGTAGACTGATGTCGGCGCTAATATGTGTTCCTCTTTGTTTGTTGTATTGGATTTATTTACTTTCCAAAATATATAAAATCTCTGCATAAAGAACTCTCTCAATCTCAATGGTGTTTTTACTATACAAAAATGATTAGTTTATTTTCCCCTTCTTTCTTTAAATTAATAATGAATGACTCGCTTGTGAAATGTAATATGGTTTGTTTTTCATATTTTTTTAATAAAATTTAATTAGAGACAACTTATGTAATAACACTTTAAAGTTTCAGGTGCAAAAAAAGGACCGGAAGAAGTTTTAAACTTACATAAAATTCATGCTATACTCCATGAAACTTTATTACTTGGTAATTGCTTACATCAATAATAGAAGTAATATTAATGTTGCTAACAACTCGATCTTGTTTAAGGATGTAAGTGTCAAAACCTAATGTTCTTTGCAAAATGTCATCAGGACCCATTCTTGCCTCTCCCATATCGTAAACTCTTCAGTCTGGTGGGAAGATATCCCAAACCAGACCGGAAAAGCATAAGATGTAAGAATTCTTATATTCTACCGGTAAATAAGGAGCCTGACTTTCGTACTAAAACCACCCGTGCGGCGCAAAATCCTATGGTGCAAGAAATAAACCTTCTAAGCACGTTCTAATATGAAATCGAGGTTTCTACAGAATTCCAAGTTATCATGGAATACTACCCCTAGATACTTCAATCTATCAGAGGCTTGGCACAGAACTTCTTGCATTTGCAAGATGCTAATGATTCTGTTCCTTTTTTCTCTTTAAAAGAACGAGCCTTCAGCAAATCAGCTATCATCCTACAAGTAGAGCGTTCAAAACATAAGTTCATCATTTTGTAAACTATTTTCTGTTGCCAAGCAGTGTCAAAGTCCTTTGAAAAATCCAGAATTACCGCAGTTGTTGGGTACCTATTATTTAAGCGCCTGGTTACGAAGTCTATGAACACTAGTAGGGCGTGTGATGTTGAATGGCCTTTCTTAACGGCAAACTAACAGTTTATAAGTACACCACCATTTAAAATTTCATCCCGTATTCTGGATAACAAGAACCAATGCATTAGTTTTCCAAACGAAGATAGTAAGGAAATAGGGGTCGAAACCCACTTTGGAATAGGAACTACTAGTGCCTCTTTTCATTTTGTAGGAAAGTAGCCAATTTTGAGACAATGGTTTAAAATTATTGCCAAGTAACGCCATGTAGCATGATCTGTTTTTCTTAAAATAAAACAGGAACACCATCACTACTTTTAGATTTCTTATTTGATCTCTTTTCAAGAGCATTACCTATATCGTAAGATGTAAGTACATTATGCGTTGTTGATCAATCGCCATTAATTAAGCTGCCATCAGCCATGGCTTCTTGTCCAAAAGTCAGGGATGGCAAATAATCAGTCAATGCAGATACCCCCTCAGAGACCACACTTTCAAAAGAAGCCGATAGCTTGCGATGTGAACTTCACAGAAGTAATCACCCAAGATGTTAGTTTTGTCAAAATCCTCTGTGAGAAATGGGTCCCCGGAAGCTCTCAAACAGTAAATAGGCATTCGTCTCTTCAGACCAGAACCTCTCTTCACTTTCTGGAATGTCCTATTATTAAGGCGAATATTCTGCAGAAATTTGGTCCAATAATGTTCCGGAAATTTTGCAATTGTTATTTTTAACAAATGTGTCGTCTTTTATACGTTTGGGATTGAGTGGCTTTGTCAAAATGCGCTCAACCCTTTAATTCTTAGGTTGCTATCACTTACATATGAAAATATTGAGTTATATAATATTTGAGTAAAGTGGTATAAATGAAGAAAACATTTTATTGGCTTACGGCCAATACTTAAATTTAACGTTTACAATATATGTAGAATTTGGGTGTAATTGCATCACCCTGACTGTAGTATAATTGTTTCCCTTACTAAGAATGCAACGACGCAGTCACAAATGTATATGTGTGTACGGTAACAACAACAATGTTTAACATGCATTTCATAATATTGCCTATTTAAGTGTTTTCTACTACGGCCGGCTTAGTGACCGTCAAGTGTGAGTAGAAATATTTTGAAGATATTTGCCATTCTTTTATAAATGTGTTTGGTACAGACAAAAACGCTTCTCTACGCTGTGTCGGTAATAGTGGCTACGGGACTACGTTACACTTGCTAGCAAAAACGTTTTTATACTATGTTTAAATTGTATATGCAATATTAAATGAAATGTTAAATTAAACTATTGAATTTAAACACACGTTGCTTCATAGGTTATATCACTAACTCATCAACATGTTCAAATAAAATTTGTTTAAAGCAGATTTAAAACGGTGTTTAATTCGTGTTTTGTTGTTTTAGATTGGCAATAGGCTATTTTATTTTTCGTATAAGAAGTGTTTATAGTTAGTGAAAATTGTTTAGTGGGTTGGTTTCTACTACTATTAAGATATTTAAAAACGTAAACTTATAACTAAAGTTTGAAGAGCCTGAGAATTTTGTGTTTGAGTCACATTTGCTTTTAAACTTCTATAACAACCTGAGGCAGGAGATATTTTTGTTTTGAGATTCCTAATATGTAGATCCCACAGATTTAACCTAACGCGAATATACCTAACGTAAAAAAAAGCAGAACTTACTACTAAAAACAAAGTTGGGCTTAAGCCTTACAGGCAAGGATTTAAAAAGAGTTTGTTTATGTAAACACATTCTAAAATTAATAAATCATCTTTATTAATCATAGCAGAGGAGCATTCGAGCTTAAGTTTTGAATCTGGGTATCATACGCTATGCGGTCTCAAAGCTAGGTGCCTCACACCTAAAAAATTTTTAAATGCTTGGCGTTTCTTTAATTTTTTGGCTGATTTTTATAAATTATACATAGTCCAAAAGAGCTCACCTATACCTACAAAAGGGTATGTTTATGTTTAAACATGATCGAGTTATAAGAATTTTAAAATTGTAGCAAAATTTTAAATATTCTGGAAAAAATGGAAGATTATATCTTTTCTGGCGTAAAAAACATACTTTTTTCAATTAAAATCTCCAAAATTATTGCATTTTTGTGTATGTTAGCCTAAAAACGGCCACCAATCGATTTTTTAAATAGCAAAAATTTGTTCGAGGAAAATATAAAGAAATTTTATTTCTGTTTAAGCTAACTACATGTGTGTACGTTTAAACCAAACTTCGTATAAAATTGATCAGAGGCCAGAGCTAGAGGTCCTTCAATAAGACCTACTTTACATCGAAATTTTGATTTTACCCTATATTTTCCAAAATCTCAAAGGGGAGATCGGAAAAAGAAAACTACGATAAAAAAGCTATGTATACTCTTAATTGTTGCTGAAAATATTTCGTGAGCCTAGACTTTATAGGCAAAAGAGTAAAGACTCCAATTTCAATCGCCATCTCTGGAAAGTGTATGATACCAAGCTTGAAAAATTAAGCTCGAATACTCCTCTGCTAAGCTCGTGCCAATTTTTAGATCAATCGGCTCAGCTCTTTAAAAATGGCTGAGTTATTTCCAAAATATTTTTAGTCTGACCCACTGTGCAGTTTCGTGTTTGTAATGATAAAAGATACTGATATCATCAGCATAGACAAAGATTTTTCCTGTTAGATTTAGGTTTTTTAAAGCGTTGATGTACAAAGAAAACAACAAAGGTCCTAAAACACTTTCAACAATATTTAATGTTCTATAAAGTAATACGCTTTCGTCATAAAATATTCCTAAAAACTAAAACTCTCATCTAAGCCCTTGCAAATGTATTTTTGCATATTTACAGTAGCCTTTTCAGTGCCCTTTTAAGAGTCATATTTAAAATAATTTATTATATTGTTTTCTAAGAAGATAACAGCGCTGATATAAATGAAGAAGCGTAAAAAAGAATGTGGCGATCTGGAAAAAGTGCTTCTTTCTAGTAAAATCTAAGTTTTGCTGTTAGTTTTACAATTAATAACACTCAATGATTTGTCTTAGAGATATTTGAAATCGATTAATTACCATATAATTTTACAATTTATGTATATATACAGAAAATAGCTGCAGAATTTATACAGCTAAAGGATGAAATTGACATTTTGAGAGAATCAAATGAAAATCTTAAATCGTGTGAGGCACAAGTAATTACATTTAAAAAGAAAATGGAGGACTATAATGACTTGAAAAAACAAGTTAAATTATTAGAGGAACGTAGTCACGAATATTTGCAACAAAATGTACACTTTGAAGATAATGTTAAAAAATGCGCTGCTCTTAAAGGACAGGTTGAACTCTACAAAAAAGAGGTAAGACTATAAATACATCCATTGTACTGTCGATAAAATGTGTTTGATGTATTTCAGATACAGGAGTTGCACATTAAATTAGACAAGGAAATGGAAAATAATATAAAGCTTGAGTTCGAACACAAAAACATGAAAAGCACTATAACTGCTTTAATAAGGTCTAGAGATAATTTGTTAAAGGAACGAGATAGTTTAAGAGAAGCAATTGATGAATTAAAATGCGGACAAGTGTCGAAACATTTCGAAGGTATGCTAAAAAATTATACTAACTATACTATTTTTTGTTGTCTATAACATTTATACTTTTGTTTGCACGGGTTTTCTGATTATTTTAATTGGCCTGAATGACTATGTAGCGATTTTCTCAGATAAATATTGAATATAAGTAATGTTATAAAAATGCTTTTTGTTGCACCTTAAATAATTAGTGTGCTTAGAACAAATGATATAAAATTTGCATTCATCAATCTCTATTCAGGTCCTAAATTTTGAGTAAAGTTATTTATTTTGACGAATATATACAATTATATATTAAAAACGTAGTAGAAAATAAAACAAAATTATTTTAAAAAGGCGCTGTAGATTTCAACGTATAATGGTATAAGCAAAACCGGAATACGTCATTAAACCATCTTTGCGTACATTTGTTGACTGAAACTCAATCAGGACGATAAAATTATTTTTAAATTTACCTTATAGACACATACGAAGAATGCTGACAAAGTTTGTAGCGAACCAGAAATTTAATGTGATTCTGCTAGTATTTAAATTTTACTGTTATCTTTAAAAGTTATCATAAATAGAAATAATAATTTATTTTAAACCCAATAACTGAACATAATAAAAATTAGAAAGACTTTTAAATTAAACATCATTGAAAACAAAATATCTATACATATAAAAAAACTGTAACGGAATATATCTGTACTTGGAATATTTTTTGAAAATTTTGAATTAAATGTAGATAGAAATCGAAATGAAATAAAAACACCTATTTTTGGAATTTTTGTCTGCATGTCTGTCTGTGTTCGCATCACGTAAAAAGTGCTGGGTGGCTTTTAATAAAATTTTGTTGGGAGATCATCTAGAACCTTGGTTCAGATGTAGGATACATACTTTTATTTTGTAAAAATATTTCATTTCGTAAGGAAATAGAGGTACAGAAATTTTTAACATTGTTTACAGAACTACACACCTAATTTTATTTAAATGTGTTTAAATTTTAAGAAAATTTGAAATGACAGGCTGACGAAGTTAAATCAAATTGCGTTTTCTTTTTTGAAAAGAAATTAATATATATTCTTATAAGATATCTAAATTAAAGTTATGTCTTGTTTAATGGTTTGAAAATGTAAAAAAGTTCGTGAAAAAAAATCTTGTTAGTAATGTAGTTATTAACTTACATCATATTAAGTGATTTCGATTTTACTTCTATTTATGAATTTTCATAAAACTTTTTGTTCATAAAAGTTATAATGATCTTAAGCATTGTATGTAGATTATTGTTAAGGCGTTACGTGGTTTATTTTTGGTAACAGATTATCTTCATAAGAAGCTATTAATGTCGGGAGCAGGCAAAAAGTTAAAGTATAAAAGTGTAATCAACACATTTTAAAGTAAATTGGGTTGTAAATTTTCTCGCAAAATTGCAAATGCAAAATGTCGTATCTTTTTTGGGCTAGCGGCTTTACTTTACAGTTTTTTTTTAATGGTGTATTGCAATTTCCTTTTGAATCAACAATATTAATACAAATGGATGCTCTAAACTATGTGGGTTATAATAACAAATAAAAAAGCTTACAAAGTTACATGAATTTTCAAAGGAAAATAATTTAACAAAATTAAAAAAAAGAAACAGAACGAAAATTGTAAACTTCTTAATAACTGGTAAAAAGAAATTAGCTATTTCTCGATTTGCAAGCAGTTTTGCAAGTGTACGAAAAAAGCCGCTGACAATTGATGACAAGACTGTTGCAGTTGCACCTTAAAACGGACCAAAGATCACCGTTATTAGTTTTTTTTAATTGCCTTTTCAATTAGAAAGTTTAAGTTAGACTATTATAGCACTAGAAGTATCTACCATGAAGGTTGCATCTGTTCTATTGTTTTCGAAAAGATTTACTCACGTTTTTTCAAGACACATAAAAAATAACTTTAATGCTGACAAAACTGTAAACGTTCTAAACAGGTCAAAGATTACTATGCAATTTTACATTCTTTTAAATTTCGTTTAAAATAAAACCGTAAATAAGTTTAAGTTATATTCCCCCACAATTAAGGACTGTGTGAATAAAAAATATTGTTTTGTTAAATCATTAAAAAAGTCATTTTATACTGGAAGTAAAATCAACTATTAATCAAAATAATGCTTATCAATAAATTATAAGCAAAGTATCAGGAGAAATTGAAATTTAAAAATAAAGTTTCAATTTGATAAAACTCTTAAGTGGTTAAATATTGTGATTCTGGACCCACTAATGGGAGAAGGGGCGACGGAAAAAAATTTTGTTAGTAGTTTTCGACCCACGATTTGACGTGGTCGATCTCGATGAGATTCTTCGTCGGCTTAGGTCTATTGCAAGAATACCCAACGTTTCATCCAAGGCACAGAAGATAATAGATCTCATTCCGGTAGGGTGCTCAAAAATACCAGTCTTTGATTGGAAAGTAGCCAAGGTTATTAAAACGGGCAACTTTCTTGCTGAATCATTAACCCCTTGCGCCACTTCAAAGGTCACCTGTGAGTTTTTATTACGGTTTCCAAACGATCCTCCAGCGCGTCTTTCGGGCAAACGACAGTAAGAAGTTGACCACACCCCTGGGGATATGGATCAATATGAGACTAGCTATTCTCCCACGAGGACACATTTTTTTAATTTTATTATTTGTAGTAATTTAAATATTTAAATGTAGTAAAAATCGAATCAAAAACCACTTTAGTTGTAGCCAATAAAAGAGATGTTCTAAACGTTAATACTTTACATTTCCTCTTCATCAAGGCATGGACGGTCTGAAATAACCGCTTGTTCATTAATCATAGGTATATTAAAAAGATAATTGGGATTCAGGAAAAAAAGGTTATGCCTCGGAAAAATAGGATTTCATGCTTGGGGGGTTAAAGGGCTATTCTCTCATGATTTTCTCTGAACTCACTGTCAATATATAATCGACATTGGTGATGTGGCATCAGAATCCCGCAGGCTGAATATCGCTACGGTAAAAGGGGAAAGTACCATGTGTCTAAGTACACAGTGGTAAGGAATGAAGTAATTTGATGTTTGTATAGAGTTTATGTCTATTTCATGCTTCCTATTCTTTCATGAATTTTATATATTGAGTTTTGATTCCTTTCTAATTATAGAAATCTGGTGAAAGCTACTCCATGAGATTCGCCAAGAGTGTTTGAGCTAGTTCAGAATGGAATTTTGATTACGAATCTTCCATTTTTGTCAATGGTGTGAGTTTGCAAAAAATGGTTTTCACATTAGGTCTGTTCAGTAACTTAACTAGTTTCCAGTGCCGAGCAATAGCTTTTCACAAATTAACTTCGTCTTCAGTACAAGTAGAGTGTTATTCAAAATGGGCAAATCGTTAGCTAGTTGAATATGCCCACTTGACAGTAGTTGGTAATGAAATTCTGCCCCAAGTAGAACATTTAATTTGTCAGGACGATTGAATTGTGGGTCTGCTAGCATAACGTTCTTTAAAATTGGCTAATGATCTATATTGATAACTTTTGATGAATGAGGTAAAATTATGTGCGGAAGGACTGCTGCTTCAAGCCGTGCGGTATAATTATTGATTCTTGAATGTAATGCTACGTTGACTCTCGTGTTACCCTAGTGTCACTAGAAGCGATGCCACTAATGGAGATTGATATTGGTTTAGTTCAAATTTTGAGACGTTTTACTAGACGTTCGCTGACAAAGTTCAGTTGGGATCCTGAATCGAGTAGTGCTCTGCATTGTATCTCCTGCGCATTAGCTCGATTTTTATCATTGCTGTGCTCAGAAGGACGTAGCTGGTTCTTTTGGATTGGTTGTACGTTTTAAGTGATATGGAGTTTTGATTTCCAGATGATGAGGGATCGCATTGCAGATCTTTGTTGTTTGAAATGTTAGTTGCTGGGTTATTGCCTTGATTTGAGCTCTCCAAGTGCAGCAATGTAGTATGCTTTTTGCTGCATTCTTTGCAGCCCTTTGACATACAGGCTTTAGAATTGTGACCGAGCTTCAAACAGTTTACACAGTATCTGTGGTTTTGAATGAATTGTAGTCTCGCTGATGTCGGCAACTGGCGAAATTTGGTACATGCGAATAACGAATGATTTCCATTTTTGCACATAACACATGAATTGTTGACTTGGTTTGTAGTGATGGAAGTACACACTCTTGATTGTGAATGCGGCGATTTTTCAGAAAACACTTCCTTTGATTGGAAATTTCTTTTAAAGAATTCCAGGAACTCTGTGACTTTTGGAACCTCCCGAGGATTCTCCGACTCCTTTCTGACTTGGGAATCCTTCTTGTAGTTTCTGATGATCGTTTGGATGTTCTCCCCAAGAACGTTTTGTCTTTGAATCAATTCTTCGAATGACACCATTGTGGATGATATTTAGCTGGCTATCACTGCTGCTAGTATTTCCACTCAAATAATGTGTTGCTCAACTGGTGATATGCTGAATACTGCGGGCTCAACGAACTTAGACGTCCTGCTCTTGTAACAGGATCACTTCGGGGTCACAAAATATGTTAACAATCTTCGCCTTGGGCTTTCTTCCAAGCACTTGTAGCTCAAAAAAATTTAATTACTTTAATTTTTTTGAAAATTATGATTTTCTTACAGGCGGATAAACCTGAAGAATTTTGATTTTTGTGTATGACCTCTCAAGCACTTTAACCTGGAGGTAAATTAATTTCGTTAGCGGAACATAGCAATTGAACCGTGTTGCTTGCTCTTAATTAAAAAGACCGTTTCTTTCACTTTTAAAATAAGAGTTGTTTTATTTAGAATTTTCTTAGTCTTATATACTAGTTTTATCAAAGAAATATGATTAAATTGCATACTTCATGCTGCAACTATACAAATATCAAACATAAACAAATTGCAATAATAAAAAATGTATTAATTTAGGGTAAGTGTGCTATAATTAATTACAATTGTAGCAAATAATAAAGTAAAAATAAATTGTTATAAAAAATGTATGAATTAAGGACAAGTGTGCAATATTTAATAACAATCGTAGGAAGTAATAAATTAAAATAAATTGCAATTAAAATGTATTAATTTAGGCCAAGTGTGCTAGTTTATTGAACTTAAGTTAATAATAATAATTTAATAAATAATGCTCGTGCATTAACATCCTCGCCCCGTTGAGTGTAGCTCAAAATATTTTTTGCTGTAGGGCTATTGTTGAAGGTTGTGTTATATGTGAACAGTGAAGTCTGAGTCTAGTTGTTGTTTGCAAGGTGCTGGAGTTGGAGTTGACCGTTGTTACTCCGAGTAGTAAATATATGACAATGCTAAAGGCAATCATTAATGATGTATACCCAACTGTCATGTGATGATAGTTGTGAGCTTCAAGTTTGCTTGGGGCTCTTAATATTTCTTGTGCTGCTAATGATTTTTGTATAGCTGTTAAATTTTTTACTTAGGAGATATATTGATTCGCATATTCTTTTGGTAACAATGGTTTAATGCGTTCTTCGTGTCGTTGTTGGGTGAGTTCCCAGAAGCTGGTATATGATTTCTCAATCTTGCTGGATATCAAGTTTTGTCCACGCAACGTCGTGAATTTATATTTAAAAGTGCACTCTGGTTCCAATATAAACAAGCCAGATCCTTCAAGTGTGAATTGTGTGTTTTCCGTTTTGCATAGTGCTGTTGCCTGAGAGAGACTTGGAACTGAGTATAACCATTTGTTTTGATCAAAAAGGGTAATCTAGACTTCTATATCTTTACTTTGCAGAGCTTGGCATTCTGATTAGATGTTGTGAAATAAATTAAGTTCGCAGGCACATGTTGATGAGCCATCCTGATGCCTTATTTGACGTTTAGGGCACAGATACCTATCTTCTGTGATGAGTGAACATAAGCTGAGGTCTTTGCTTATGGTAAAGTATTGGTTGAAAGCAGTGTTGATGATCAAATTCTTGCTGTAATTGATGAGGAGTCAAAAGTAGTGGGCTTATAAGACCACGGTGAGTGTTTGTTAAGATATCAAGTATTGATAATTGTGTCTGTTGAAGTTTCGCTGCTGTAATTGTTAGCTGAATGCACAATGACAAAAAAATAGTCGGTAAATCTTTTCTTGCCGTCTTTCGTCGTTAATGATATTGCATACTTGAACAAGTTGGAAATCAATTTGATCGAATTTTATCTTAATTGATTCTTGATCTTATCTCATTATGTTTATTGTAGCGTCAATGATTGACGTTTGATTTTTTAAGAGGACGAGAAGAAGTTCTTCGTTTTCCTTAACTTGAGAAATTGTACCAGCCATATCTTTGGCGTATTCGAAGTCCAATGCACCAAAAAGTGAATGGGCGATATTTCTAACTAGATCTATTGCTGCTCTCTTTTTAATCCGCCCAGACAACAGAGTGCTGTCTAATTTTTATTCAGCTTCTGTGTGTCCAAAATGCTTGACCAGGCTTGTGCATGTAGTTTTGTCCTGCATGTGCTTGCATAGATCGTTTAAGGTTTGTGTTCCTAGCAAAAAATTGCTTCTTCAGTCCAAAATTCTTTTAAGTCGTAGTAAACTAATAATTCCCATTCTGTAGTTGAAATTTTGGCGGATCCAATTCCTTCCAAATGCATTCCCAGACGATTTTCGAATCTTTTGTTATGTATTTGTGCCCCTTATACTAGTGGCATTAACATGATCGCCATTATAATAGTGAAGGTGTTTTTGCTCATCGATATTCTTCTCCATTTTTTATCATCTTCAGGTTTTCCGTTCTGATGAATGCTTGTGCTAATCAAGTCATTTTGTTGAGGGATTTCATCATCTTCAGAATTATTAATTGGTAATAGTGCCAGCCTATTAAATGGTCTTCTGCAAATTTCTTTTGATGTCTTCACATCAACTACTCGAATGAAGCCATCATCGCCCTTATGTGTTTTTAGAATTCTTCCTAGAGGCCACTGTAAAGGAGTTGTGTCCTGCTTTATTATTACTATGTCTCCCGATTTGATGTTATCCTGTTGTTTGTTTAATTTGTTCTCTTCTGGGTTGGAGTTCTGATACTCTTTTGACCAACGCCTCCAAAATTCTAAAAAAATTTTAAGTGTGTAACTAACTTCCATCTGGTTTGCTGTGACTGCTACGTCAATTTGGGAGTTGAGTGGTGCTGCTAAAAGAAAATGGACAAATCGTTCGGATTATCTGACATCGGACTTATGGTTCGGGAATGAAAAATTCCTTCAATTTCTGTGACCACTGTGGCAATTTACTCATATGTTAGTGATGCTGTTGGTACACTTCGTACAAGGAGATGTTTGGCCGGTTTTACTGCCGCCTCTCATTAGCCTCCGAAATGAGGTGCCCTTGGTGGTATAAAATGAAACATGATGCCTCGAGCTGTACATCCTTTATCTATTTTTTCGCTAGCTGAATCTCCGTAAATTGCTTCTGACAACGCTGCCAGTTAATTTTTAGCCAACAATGGCCGCTTCGGCTTACGAATCTTTTTAATGCCCCTATGAATGCATCTGTTGTTAAACTGCTAACTACTTCTAGATGTACTGCTTTGGTAGCAAAACAGCAGAATACTGCGATGAAGGCCTTCTGAGACCTTTTTTCTCTGCTCTTATAGTGGACCCAAAATGGACCATAAAAAGGGTCGATCTGGACTGATTCTTGTAGATGGCAGATTTCCCATTATTTGAGTGAGAAGTTTTGGTTTAGCTCTAGCTAATGTTGGATGATTGATTGGGTCATTGACTTTCCCTCGATTGATATTTTTGTCTTGTGTGCGATAAGAGTGCCTAAGGACCACAATGACGGTTTTCTTCATGCACTATCTGCATCAGCAGTTTATATATCGGGTCATTATGAGGGATAAGCATTGGTTGTTTGGCGTCATACGGCAGGTCTGATGCTTCTAATCTTCCTCCCACTCTGATGATGCCGTTGTATTCCAAAAATGGGGTAAGGTTATTATATGGGCTATATTTGCTTACTGGCTTGTACCTTATTAGGTGTTTTAGTTCTTCGTCAAAATCTGAGTGTTGCATTGTCCGTACAATCAAAGTAAGAGACTGTTCTAGTTCTGGAACTAATAATGATAGCTTGGATTGTTGATTGCCCCTTCTTGTATTGTTGATGAATCTCACAATGTAGCCAACTACTCGATGTAGAGTTCTGAATGAGCCATTATGTTTAATTTTGTAGATCACACTACGAGGGCTGCTATATATTTCTGGCCTGGCAACACTGAGTGCTGCCAAGTGCAATCTGACATTTCCATTGGAAAGTTTGTCATTTTTAAGCATAATCGTACTCAAGACGTTTTGACGTACGACCATTATTTGTGTTGTTTACAGTTACTTGAAAAAATGAAAATAGAAAAAAATGGAATTAACTCGTGAACATTTGCGTGCCATCATTTTTCACAATTTTCGACGTGGATTATCACGACAAGAGTGCATTGATGAACTTTAATCTTTGTATGGCGATGAAGCACCATCCTATAGCGCTGTGAAAAATTGGTATAATGAATTTAATCGTGGCCGAAGCTCGCTCAAAGACGAATTCCGTGAAGGTCGTCCAAAAACGGCTGTTGTGTCAGAGAACATTGATGCCGTGCGTGAACTCATAATGCAAGATCGACATGCGACATACCGGTGCTTCAAAAGACGTTTATAAGATCGTCACAGGTGACGAATCATGGATCTATGCGTATGAGCCCAAAACGAAACAACAATCGACCGTGTGGGTCTTCAAAGACGGGCAAAATCCAACGAAAGTTGTTCGTGGAAGAAGCACTTCGAAGCAAATAGTCGCCTGTTTCTTCGGCAAAACTTGTCATGTGGCGACTGTTCCGCTTGAGCAACGTAGGACGGTCACTTCTGAGTGGTACAATACAATTTGTTTGCCTGAAGTCATCGGAGAAATTCGCAAAACCAACAAGAGAAGACGAATCATTGTTCACCATGACAATGCGAGCTCTCACACATCGGCTCAAACCAGAGCGTTTTTGACCGGCCAAAACTTCCAACAAATGGGTCATCCGCCGTACAGCCCTGACTTGGCACCTAATGACTTCTTTTTGTTTCCGCACATCAAGAAAAAAATGCGTGGCCAACGACTTTCGCCGCCAGAAAAAGCTGTTGAAGTGTTCAAAAACCATGTTTTAGAGGTGACTCAATCGGAGTGGAAAAAGTGCTTCGACAACTGGTTTGAGCGCATGCAAAGTGTATAAATCATGCTGGAGAATACTTTGAAAAACAATAAAACCATTTTTGATTGTAAATATTCGCATTTTCACTATTTGGCCAGAAATATATAGAGCAGCCCTCGTATCTGCAGAATCGCTCGCTGTTGACCCTGATGACCTTTTTTCTCTCTTTATCAAAATTCTGATCCATAATATTTGTTTTGGAGACTACCTTTGGCCATATTTTTTGTTGTCCATGTAGAAATATGAGTCCGTAGAACCACAAATTGTTTGATGCGAGTTTTCTTGGAGAGATGCCACGCCACAGAATATCTGCAGGATTGTCTTTTGAGCTGACATGTCGCCACTGTTCTGTTATTGACAATTCTTGTAATGCAGCTGTATAATAATAATGCAGGACGATCTTTGAATCTTTTCATAAATAAGTAGGAACACCCTTGTATATTAGGTCTTTTTTTACTCCTGATGTGAGCTGAGCGCTTAAAAGTGCTGCATAGAGTTCGAGACGAGGTAAAGTTTGACGATTTAAAGGTGCTACTCGGGACTTTAAGCATAATAGTTTCACAGTAATCTGCTTATTTTTTGTTGTTAATCTAATGTAGACTGCTGCGCCATATGCCTTTTCTGATGCGTCTGCAAAGGCATGAATTTGTATGTTGGATGTCACATGTCCTTCGAAGATATGTCGCGTGATTCTTAGGTCTTTTATGTCTTCAAATTCTTGTCTGAATGTAACCCAAGTTGAACGAAGATTTTCTGGCAGTGCCTCATCCCACTCTAACTTTTTCTGCCAGAGTTTTTGGATGACGTTTCGGCGACGTTTTGAAGTAGTTTCGATGATTTGCTGCCCATTTTTGTAATTCAAGACTATGCTGGTGCTATATGTATTGTAGTTCTGACTGAATTGCTAGAACAGTGTGCAAGTCATCCCCTTCGCCAATACCGTCATCTACTTAGAAGTTTTCGAGTAACAATTGAGCTCCATGTGGGTATGTTTGGCTGAGCAGTTTGTTCTAAGCATTTTGTAGCTAGATAAGGTTCATATGTCACTAGGGTACCATATGTCACTATATTTAGTTTATAATACTTTATTGGCTTGGTGGGATTTACTTTCCAGATAATTATTTGAAAGTTTATATAATCTGGGTGCATTACTATTTGGCGGTACATATTTTTGGTGTCTGTTGTGAAGACAACTTATGGGCACCGGAAGCGTAGTAGAATAGAAAACAATTCACTCTGTACTATGGGTCCTGTATACATTTTGTAGTTTAACGAAGCTCCGTTGGTCGTTTTAGTTGAGGAATCAAAAACTACTTGTAATTTTGTTGTTAAACTTTCAGGTCCAAGTACACAGTGGTGAGGAATGAAGTAATTTGGTGTTTGTATATAGTTTATGTCTATTTTGGCCATATGCCCCAATGCTTCGTATCCTTTCAGAAATTTATATATTGAGTTTTGATTTCTGGAGCCTTTGATAATAGCCTTTCTAATGCTAGAAATCTGGTGAAAGCTACTCCATTGGATTCGCCAAGAGTGTTTGAGCTAGTGCAGAATAGAATTTTGACCATGAATCTTTAATTTTTGTCAATGGTGTGAGTTCGCAAAAAATGGTTTTTGCATTAGGTCTGTTCAGTTACTTTACTAGCAAAAACTAGTAACGAAAGAGTAAAGCAGAAATTTTCAAAATTATTCTCCCAAATAAATAAAGTAAATGAAAGCTTTACTAGAAAAAATTAGCAAAGAAAACTGTTGTGGCTTCGGGAATGATATGTAACATTAAAAACTGTACGGTATGCACACTTAATAGTACTACTTTTAATGCAAATGTACTAAAGTGCAAAAATTTATAAAACAAAGACCACTGAAAGCCAGCAAACTGGTATCCACACGAACAAAATTGAAAATAGTACTCCAAGTAACCAAATAGCAAAAATATATAAAATGTGTTAACTATTCTTTAAAATATTTGGTAATTTGCAAACGCGTTTATGATGTTTAAGCTCATCATGTACATATAGAATTTTTTTCTACAGTTAGTACTAGTAAACATTCTTTTTGTAAGTAAGAAGTAAAAATATTTATATTAGAAATAGTTTTAACATATATACAACGTATTTATAATTATATATAAGAATTGTACACTCTTCTTTAAATTGCACCGAAAAAAGTACATTGCATCGAATGTTTCATCACTATCTTGTTTACTTTTAACTCTAAAAATAATACATACACCTGCAAAGCTCAAAAATTCTAAACCAAATTTCTGTTGTTTTACACTACTTTAGTTTGTAGTTCCATAGCTAAATTAAAGAAAAATTACAAAATATTATTATTTTTACATTCTCTTAACTATCAAATACTTGCATTTTCCTCAAAGTTATCAGGCATTTTTAAGGTAAATTATTTTGTAAACAAAAGTAAGAAACAGCTGTTTGGATTTGCAAGATATTTTTTGTATCTCATTTTTTACTCTCTGTTTACACTCTCTCGTTGCAAATTTTTTGAGTTAATGAACACTTTCCAGTAACAATTATTAGTTACAAATTCGTAACCATTTTTAGTAAATGAACAGACCTATTGTCTTTCAGCCACCGAAGGACATCTGTCAGATGTGCTGATAGTTTCCAGTTCCCAGAGCCGAGCAATAGCATTTTCTAAATTAACTTCGTCTTCAGTACATATTCCGGGTGCTGCAATGGAAAATTCATGTCCTCCAATTCCCCCAGATACTACCCAGCCAAGTAGAGTGTTATTCAAAATGGGCAAATCGTTGCCTCGTTGAATCTGCCCACCTGACAGTAGTTGGTAATAAAATTCTGCCCCAAGTAGAACATCTAATTTTGTCAGAACGATTGAATTGTTGGTCTGCTAGCATAATGTTCTGTGGAATTGGCCAATGATCTATATTGATAACTTGTGATGGTTGAGGTGAAATTATGTGTGGAAGGACCGCTGCTTCAAGCCGTGCAGTATAATTATTTATTTTTGAATGTAATGCTACGTTGACTCGGCGTGTTACCCTAGTGTCACTAGAAGCGATGCCACTAATAGAGATTGATATTGGTTTAGTTCAAATATTGAGACGTTTTACTAGACGTTCGCTGACAAAGTTTAGTTGGGATCCTGAATCGAGAAGTGCTCTGCATTGTATCTCCTGCTCATTAGCTCGAATTTTTATTATTGCTGTGCTCAGAAGGACGTAGCTGGGTCTTTTGGATTGGTTGTACGTTGTAAGTGATATGGCGTTTTGATTTCCAGATGATGAGTGATCGCATTGCAGATCTATGTTGTTTGAAAAGTTTGTTGCTGGGTAATTGCCTTGATTTGAGCTCTCCAAGTGCAATGTATTATGCTTTTTGCTGCATTCTTTGCAACGCCTTGACATACAAACTTTAGAACTGTGACCGGGCTTCAAACAGTTCACACAGTATCTGTGGTTTTGAATGAATTGTAGTCTCGCTGATGTCGGCAAATGGCGAAATTTGGAACATGCAAATAACGGATGATTTCCATTTTTGCACATAACACATGAATTGTTGACTTGGTTTGTGGTGATGGAAGTACACACCCTTGATTTTGAATGCGGCGATTTTTCAGAAAACACTTCCTTTGATTGGAAATTTCTTTTCAAGAATTCCAGGAACTCTGTGACTTTCGGAACCTCCCGAGAATTCTCCGACTCCTTTCTGACTTGGTTTTTAATGATCGTTTGGATGTTCTCCCCAAGAACGTTTTGTCTTTGAATCAATTCTTCGAATGACAGCATTGTGGATGATATTTAGCTGGCTATCACTGCTGCTAGTATTTCTACTTAAATAATGTGTTGCTTAACTGGTGATATGCTGATTACTGCGGGCTCAGCGAACTTAGACGTCCTGCTCTTGTCACAGGATCACGTCGGGGTCACCAAATATGTTAAGAATCTTCGCCTTGGGCTTTCTTCCAAGCACTTGTAGCTCAAAAAAATGGAAAGATTTCTTTAATATTTTTGAAACTAATGATTTTCTTACAGGCACATAAACCTGAAGAATTTTGAATTTTGTGTATGACCTCTCAAGCACTTTAACCTGGAGGTAAATTAATTTCGTTAGCGCAACAACAGCATTTGAACCATGTTGCTTGCTCTAAATTAAAAAGACCGTTTCTTTCACTTTCAAAATAAGACTTCTTTAATTTAGAATTTTATATACTAGTTTTATCAAAGAAATATGATTAAATTGCATATTTCATGCAGCAACAATACAAATATCAAACATAAACAAATTGCAATAAAAAAAATGTATTAATTTAGGGCAAGTGTGCGATAATTAATTACAATTGTAGGAGATAATAAAGTAAAAATAAATTGTAATAAAATATGTATGAATTTTGGACAGGTGTGCAATATTTAAGTACAATCGTAGGAAGTAATAAATTAAAATAAATTGCAATTAAAATGTATTAATTTAGGCCAAGTGTGCTAGTTTATTGGACTTAATTTATTAATAATAATTTAATAAGAAATGCTCGTGCATTAACATCCTCCCCCCGTTCGTTGAGTGTAGGTCAAAATATTTTTTGCTATAAGGCTATTGTTGAAGGTTGTGTTGGTTGTTATATGTGAACAGTGAAGACTGAGTCTAGTTGTTGTTTGCAAGGTGCTGGAGTTGGAGTTGACCGTTATTAGTAAATATATGACAATGCTAAAGGCAATCATTAATGATGTATACCTAGCTGTCATGTAATGATAGTTGTGAGCTTCAAGTTCGTTTGGGAGTCTTGATATTTCTTGTGCTGCTAATGATTTTTTTAAGCTGTTAAATTTTTTACTTGGGAGATATATTGATTCGCATATTCTTTTGGTAACAATGGTTTAATACGTTCTTCGTGTTGTTGTTGGGTGAGTTCCCAGAAGCTGGTATATGATTTCTCAATCTTGCTGGATATCAAGTTTAGTCCACGCAACGTAGATCATCCTTTAGAATGGTTTTCAATGAACAAGCATTCTGGGGAATTTTCGGAAGCATTTCTATATGGTGTAAGAATCCGACACTGATTGTTGGGAAATTCCTATTTGGTGCAAGACCCTATTTGGTGTTGGTACCCACCTTGAGCCAAAAATTTTAAATTTTAAAGCAGCTGCTAACTTTAGTGTGGGTGTAATGGAAGTTGACCGTTTTGGAGATTTTAATTCGCCCTCAATGCTTTTACGAACATAAGAGAACGCATCCTTACTGAGCCGAAAGTTTTTTACAAAACTAAAACTAAAAATTTGTTAAAGTTTGCGAAATAACAATATGAGCGTATGGTTATTTACCTTTTATTGGATATTTCCATTATATTTGAAGAGTCTCTAATTAATTTTCTCTTGACTCTTTATCATCGAACCACAAGGAAACAATGTTAAAAATATTTAAAAATTTTAATAGCGTTTTTTTTCTTTACACAGTGCGGATTACCTTTCGATTCGGAAATTTATTTTGAAAGATTGTACTTTTCGAATCGAGTTACACAGTAACCTCCCAGGAACTCTGTGACTTTTGGAACCTCCTGAGAATTCTCCGACTCCTTTCTGATTTGGGAATCCTTCTTGTAGTTTCTGATGATCGTTTGGATGTTCTCCCCAAGAACGTTTTGTCTTTGAATCAATTCTTCGAATGACACCATTGTGGATGATATTTAGCTGGCTATCACTGCTGCTAGTATTTCCACTCAAATAATGTGTTGCTCAACTGGTGATATGCTGAATACTGCGGGCTCAACGAACTTAGACGTCCTGCTCTTGTAACAGGATCACGTCGGGGTCACGAAATATGTTAAGGATATATACCTAACTGTCATGTGATGATAGCTGTGAGCTTCAAGTTTGTTTGGGACTCTTAATATTTCTTGTGCTACTAATGATTTTTGTAGAGAGAATACTTGGGAGATATATTGATTTGCATATTCTTTTGGTAACATTGGTTTAATGCGTTCTTCGTGTCGTTGTTGGGTGAGTTCCCAGAAGCTGGTATATGATTTCTCAATCTAGCTGGATATCAAGTTTTGTCCACGCAACGTCGTGAATTTATATTTAAAAGTGCACTCTGGTTCCAATATAAGCAAGCCAGACCCTTCAAGTGTGAATTGTGTGTTTGCCGTCTTGCATAGTGCTGTTGCCTGAGAGAGACTTGAAACTGAATATAACCATTTGTTTTGATCATGAAGGGAAATCCAGACTTCTTTATCTTTCATTTGCAGAGCTGGGCAGTCTGATTAGATGTTGTGAAATAAATTAAGTTCGCAGGCACATGTTGATGAGCCATCCTGATGCCTTATTTGGCGTTTAGGGCACAGATACCTATCTTCTGTGATGAGTGAACATAAGCTGAGGTCTTTGCTTATGGTAAAGTATTGGTTGAGAGCAGTGTTGATGATCAAAAGAGTTGCACATGGTCGAATTGCTACTAATGTGGCATTGATCCACGTTGGCACTGGAATAATGTTTAATATTTCAGGCAGTTCCAGTGATTCGCTGAGATGCATTTTGATTTTTTTTTTTTTATTATTTTTTTTTTTTTATTAGGACCAGCACTCAGGGGATGACCCCTACTAATGCAATGCATTGTGCCAGAACTAGAAAATTAGGTTTTGGGATGGGGGATAGAGGGAGTAGTGCTTGTGAACATTTGATTTGAATCCTTGCACATTGAAAGTGGCAGGAAAGACCTCTGCAGGGAGTTTATTCCACATACGAACTGTTCGGCTAAAAAACGAATTCTCTCTGTAATGCGTTGTGCGATTCACTGGCCAATCGACCACAAAGGAATGCGCTCTTGATGCAGATCGCGTTGCGCGTATGAAATCACGGTTTTCAGGAACAAGTTCCCTGATTTCATAAGAGCACATTCCGTTGTAGTAACGATAAAACAGTGAAACACACCCCACATTACGTCGATGCTCCAGTGAGTCAATAGAGCTGGATACCCTACTTTCACCGATGAGTTTCTTCGCTCACTCCTGTACGCGGTCGAGTAACCCCAAAATAGACATTAAAGCACCGGCCAATACATGAGAGTTGTATTTCATTTTCGGTCTGATAAAGGTGACATTAATAGTAAGGAGATCAGATAGAGTGAAGTATTTCTTGCACTGTTTCAGAAAACCTAGTCACTTGAATGCTTCTTTTGCAACATGACAAATGTGCTTGTTCCAACGAACATCGCATTGAATTTTCATGCCAAGAACATCGAGAGCTTCTGATTCCTTAATATATGTATCACCCATAATTACAGATGACGTAGCATGTTCAGCAGTACGCCTGTGCGAAAGCACACAGCACTGGGTTTTATTAGCGTTAAACTGAACCCTGTTCGCCAGGCCCCATTCGGAAATTACTAAAAGGTCGCGATTAAGGGTATCGTCCATGTGCTTTCTCACAGCCCCGATTTCCTGAAGGCTTGGTCTACTGCGAAACGAAAATGAATGGCATATGCTACTGTCATCTGCAAAAGAATAGATAGGGTTGGAAGTCTGACGTAGAAGGTCATTAAGAAAAATAAGAAATAGGTTAGGGGAAAGGACGGAACCTTGCGGTACCCCTGAATTTAACTTGAACTCGTTTGATGAGATCCCATCTATAACAACTCGTATAGTGCGATCCCTGAGAAAGCTCGATATAAGTCGAGTGAAGCTATTACCGACACCAAAAGCAATAAGTTTTGATATGAGTGCACCATGCCACACTCTATCAAACGCCTTGGAAATATCTAAAGCCACCACCTTACTTTCGCCGAAATGGTGAATGGATTGACACCATTTTTCCGAAAGGAAGGCCAATAAGTCACCCGTAGAGCGAGCCCTACGGAAGCCGTACTGCCGGTCACTAAGTAAGCTGTTGGACTCCAGATATTTCACAAGATGAAAATTAAGCATACTTTCCATTACTTTGGAAAGCGCACAGCAAATTGCGATTGGGCGGTAATTTTCAGGGTTGCTAGCCTCTCCCTTTTTGGGGATTGGTGTTACATTAGCAACCTTCCAACATGATGAGAACTCACCAACATGGTACAAAATGTTGAAAAGTTTTGCTAATGGACGCGCTAACGTCGAAGAGCACTGCTTTAAGACTAGTGCTGGAATTCCATCCGGACCAGGGGACTTGTGTATGTTGAGATCCGCTAAAACCTTTTTAACTGCACGTGCTCGAAAGAATATATCTGTCATAGTTACTGATACTCTTTCCAGTGCGGGCAGTGGTTGATTGCTCTCCGGCAAGTAGGAGTTACTTGCAAAAATTTCAGCCAAGACGTTAGCTTTATCAACCGGGTCGGTTATTATTTGATCATCATTTAAAAGAGGCGGAATTGAGGAACTAGCATTATCCTTCACTCTTTTAACGAATGACCAAAAGCTCTTGCTACCCCGAGAAGTAGTAAGAACTTTAGCACGAAGGCGCTGCTCGTATAAAGCTTTTTCGCGTCTTAGTACTTTGGCACACGAAGATCTCGCCTTTTTGCTTAGCAAATCAGTTACGGCGTTTTTGTTACACTGCCATATACTGAACGCTTCCTCTCTGGATCTGACTGCATTTTTGCACGTCTGATTAAACCAAGAATTCTTTCTTGGATTAACACGGGTTTGCTTAGATGGAATGAAAATTTTCATTCCAAGCAAAATAATGTTCACAAACATTTCCGCCATGGCATCGACTTTATTGTCCAGAAAACAAAGTTTCCAATTAAAATGCCAAAACAATCGTTGAGCTCAGCCCAACGAGCCTTTTCGTACATATATTTTAAACGTTTCGTGGCCATTTTTGAAACGTTATGAAGATTAGCGACCGAAAAGGAGGCGGAAATGGTGCAGTGATCCGAGTTACCGAGAGGTGCAAGAATACTTACCTCATACTTATCTCAGGATGTGAGGTAAGGAAAAGGTCGAGAGTATTATGTTGTTGCCCTTCAACACACGAAATATGTGTTGGCTCGTTAATAAATTGCGCGAGGTGGTTGTGCGCGGCGAATAGCTCAACATATTGGCCCTCTAGGGTTGTACGGTTCGTTCGAATGGCGAATCCAAGACGAGTTGTGAACACTGAAATCACCAGCAACAACAATTTCACTGTTCGGACAGCTTTCTAGGATTCTAGATATGGAATTGGAAAGGGCATCGTAGCCGGAAATGGATTTATCCCTTCCCGCGTTTGGGCTTCTGTATAAAAACCCGAAATGTAAGAAGTGTGACCAGATTTTGAATTTAACCCAAAGACAGTTAAATTCAGGATCATTTGTGCCTAATGATTGCTGGCACTGGTACACGACTTCATTACGAATGTACATCGCAAGGCCCCTATGTAGACTAAAAAAAGGTAGAAGAGAGTACCCAGGCAAATGAAAATCCTGTGGATCAGCATCCTCAGATACCTGGGTCTCACATAAGGCGAAAATATCAGGCCGATGGAGACAACTGTGTGCACACATAGAGAAGAAATTCGCTCTTAATCCACGTATGTTGCAGAAATCGATTCTAAATCTTCCTGCCATTACAAATACAAAGACTCAAACCTCTTGTTTATTTTATAATACTAACACCCCTGTGAAAAACTGATGTTTTTGTGACTATTTAGTGACCAGTGTTATACCTTCGCCACTAACTAGTCAAACAACAGTCACCACAAAGGTGCAAGTAAAATAAAACTACAATTACTATAAAAAAAGAGGAAAAAAAAACTAGGAAAAAGGAAAGGTACTATTTGTGGTACAATTTGCGTCGCAAAGAGCCATAAAAGCCCTGAGCTGGTCACATGCGACTTGTCGTGCCATCGCTGTTATTATTATTGTATTTTCCTTACTTCTTGCTGTAATTGATGAGGAGTCAAAAGTAGTGGGCTTATAAGACCACGTTGAGTGTTTGTTAAAATATCAAGTATTGATAATTGTGTCTGTTGAAGCTTCACTGCTGTAATTGTTAGCTGTATGCACAATGACCAAAAAATAGTCGGTAAATCTTTTCTTGCCGTCTTTCGTCGTTAATCATATTGCGTACTTGTACAATTTGAAGATCAATTTGATCGAATTTTTTCTTAATTAATTCTTGATCTAATCCCATTATGTTTATTGTAGATTGAGGTTTGATTTTTTAAAAGGACGAGAAGAAGCTCTTCGTTTTCCTTAACTTGAGAAATTGTACCAGCCATATCTTTGGCGTATTTGAAGTCCAATTCACCAAAAAGTGAATGGACGATATTTCCAACTAGATCTATTGCTTCTCTCTTTTTAGTCCGCCCAGACAACAGAGTGCTGTCTAATTTTAATTCAGCTTATGTGTGTTCAAAATGCTTGACCAGGCTTTTGCATGTAGTTTTCTTCTGCATATGCTTGCATAGATCGTTTAAGGTTTGTGTTCCTTGCGAAAAAATTGCTTCTTCAGTCCAAAATTCTTTTAAGCCGTAGTAAACTAATAATTGCCATTCTCTAGTTGAAATTTTGGCGGATCCAATTCCTTCAAAATGCATTCCCAGACGATTTTCGAACCTTTTATTATGTATTTGTGCCCTTTATACTAGTGGCATTAATATGATCGCCATCATAATAGTGAAGGTGTTTTGGCTTCTGTGACGACTGTGTCAATTTACTCATATGTTAGTGATGCTGTTGGTACACTTCGTACAAGGAGATGTTTGGCCGATTTTATTGCCGCCTCCCATTAGCCTCCGAAATGAGGTGCCCTTGGTGGTATAAAATGAAACATGATGCCTCGAGCTGTACATTCTTTATCTATTTTTTTCGCTAGCTGAATCTCCGTAAATTGCTTCTGACAACTCTGCCAATTGATTTTTAGCCAACAATGAATGCATCTGTTGTTAAACTGCTAACTACTTCTAGATGTACTGCTTTGGTAGCAAAACAGCACAATACTGCGATGTAGGCCTTCTGAGGCCTCTTTCCTCTGCTCTTATAGTGGACCAAAAATGGACCACAAAAATCAACTCCATAGTTAATGAAGGGTCGAGCTGGATTGATTCTTGTAGATGGCAGATGGCGCATTAAATCAATGTTGGAGGATTGATCGGGTCATTGACTTTCCCTTGATTGGTATTTTTGTCATGTGTGCGATAAGAATGCCTGAAGACCACAATGACGGTTTTCTTCATGCACCATCTGCATCAGCAGTTTGGATATCGGGTCATTATAAGGGATAAGCATTGGTTGTTTGGCGTAGTACGCCAGCTCGTTGTAGTCCAAAAATGGGGTAAGGTTATTTAACACTTAGAGCCCCACGTGCGCCACCGGTGGCACATTTGTATTTTGATGCTTAAGGACAGTGTGATCACCCGTGGTCATTGGTGGATTTACTTTATGTGACATCGTGACCACCCGTGGTCACAAGTTGTGTGTCATTTCCCGGCAATGTGATCACGAGTGGACATGTCCTGCATACATCTACTATTGAAATAAAATTAGTTTGGTCCCAGAATGTAAACCTAATTTACTTGGACTTTGTAGTTTTGGTCTTCAAATGCCTTAAAAGTTGATTGTTAATTTGAGGTAAGAAAACTTCATTTTAGCATTTAAAAAGTATATTATATTTTGTTCTGTTTGTAGAGAATTACAACTATTCCAAAAATTCATTTTATGTTTTTAAAAAATTTATTTTAGAGCTAAAAAAATTCACTTTAGGATTAAAAACATTTAAAAAACTTAAAAAAATTCATTTTAGGATTAAAAAAATTCAAAAACAGAAAACTAAAAAAATTCATTTTAGGATGAAAGAATTAAAAAAATCATTTTAGGATTTAAAAAAATATGGATAATGATTTATCTGTGGTTTTGAAAACATTCTAAACACATTGCTTCTTCACACTGCTCACAAATAGTGTTTACCCTTTTGGCATTTTTTCGCGCATACGCCGCGTTGTGTTTTTTTTGACATTGTTTTGTAGCATGTTAAACATATCTTTCTGGTCACTCTCTTTTGACCCTCCAATGCTTTTAATGTGTGTCTTTGAGGATCTCTAGATGTCGATGGGTATCATATCCGCATCTGATTTTAAAAGGCCTAAAACAATTAATTCCTTGAATCGCGTTATGTTCATCCTTTTTCCATTTAGTGTATTATATAGATGTAAGGCGTTAACAATTGTAGTAGCAGTTATTAGATGGAACAGTAAACGTTTATACCATTTTACTGTGCGACGACAGTAGACAGTATATGCTGCCATCTGATCTGATAAGTCTATAAATGTTTTACTTTTGTTGTAGTCTAACACTGCAGCAGGTTTGATGCATTCTTTTCCTCTGTTTATAAATGTTGTAAGTGAATCGTCATGTTTTTTAGTAAGCATTATTACATCGCGTTTATCTTTCCATTTAAGAACAATTGTAGGAAATAATAAAGTAAAAATAAATTATAATAAAAAATGTATGAATTTAAGACAAGTGTGCAATATTTAATAACAATCGTAGGAAGTAATAAATTAAAATAAATTGCGATTAAAATGTATTAATTTAGGCCAAGTGTGCCAGTTTATTGAACTTAATTTAATAATAATAATTTAATAAATAATGCTCGTGCATTAACATCCTCCCCCCGTTGAGTGTAGCTCAAAATATTTTTTGCTGTAGGGCTATTGTTGAAGGTTGTGTTGGTTGTTATATGTGAACAGTGAAGTCTGAGTCTAGTTGTTGTTTGCGAGTTGGAGTTGACCGTTGTTACTGCGAGTAGTAAATATATGACAATTCTAAGGGCAACCATTAATGATGTATACCCAACTGTCATGTGATGATAGCTGTGAGCTTCAAGTTTGTTTGGGAGTCTTAATATTTCTTGTGCTGCTAATGATTTTTGTAGAGCTGTTAAATTTTTTACTTGGGAGATATATTGATTTGCATATTCTTTTGGTAACAATGGTTTAATGCGTTATTCGTGTCGTTGTTGGGTGAGTTCCCAGAAGCTGGTATATGATTTCTAAATCTTGCTGGATATCAAGTTTTGTCCACGTAACGTCGTGAATTTATATTTAAAAGTGCACTCTGGTTCCAATATAAACAAGCCAGATCCTTCAAGTGTGAATTGTGTATTTTCCGTTTTGCACAGTGCAGTTGCCTGAGAGAGACTTGGAACTGAATAGAACCATTTGTTTTGATCATAAAGGGCAGGGCATAAAGGGCTGGGCAGTCTGATTAGATGATGTGAAATAAATTAAGTTCGCAGGCACATGTTGATGAGCCATCCTGATGCCTTATTTGGCGTTTAGGGCACAGATACCTATCTTCTGTGATGAGTGAACATAAGCAAGGTAAAGTATTGGTTGAGAGCAGTGTTGATGATCAAAAGAGTTGCACATGGTCGAATTGCTACTAATGTGGCATTGATCCACGTTGGCACTGGAATAATGTTAAATATTTCAGGCAGTTCCAGTGATTCGCTGAGATGCATTTTGATTTTCCTTACTTCTTGCTGTAATTGATGAGGAGTCAAAAGTGGTGGGCTTATAAGACCACGTTGAGTGTTTGTTAAAATATCAAGTATTGATAATTGTGTCTGTTGAAGCTTCACTGCTGTAATTGTTAGCTGTATGCACAATGACAAAAAAATAGTCGGTAAATCTTTTCTTGCCGTCTTTCGTCGTTAATCATATTGCGTACTTGTACAATTTGAAAATCAATTTGATTGAATTTTTTCTTAATTAATTCTTGATCTAATCCCATTATGTTTATTGTAGATTGAGGTTTGATTTTTTAAAAGGACGAGAAGAAGTTCTTCGTTTTCCTTAACTTGAGAAATTGTACCAGCCTTATCTTTGGCGTATTCGAAGTCCAATTTACCAAAATGTGAATGGGCGATATTTCCAACTAGATCTATTGCTTCTCTCTTTTTAGTCCGCCCAGACAACAGAGTGCTGTCTAATTTTTATTCAGCTTATGTGTGTTCAAAATGCTTGACCAGGCTTTTGCATGTAGTTTTCTCCTGCGTATGCTTGCATAGATCGTTTAAGGTTTGTGTTCCTTGCGAAAAAATTGCTTCTTCAGTCCAAAATTCTTTTAAGCCGTAGTAAACTAATAATTGCCATTCTCTAATTGAAATTTTGGCGGATCCAATTCCTTCAAAATGCATTCCCAGACGATTTTCGAACCTTTTATTATGTATTTGTGCCCCTTATACTAGTGGCATTAATATGATCGCCATCATAATAGTGAAGGTGTTTTGGCTTCTGTGACGACTGTTTCAATTTACTCATATGTTAGTGATGCTGTTGGTACACTTCGTACAAGGAGATGTTTGGCCGATTTTACTGCCGCCTCCCATTAGCCTCCGAAATGAGGGTGCCCTTGGTGGTATAAATAAAACATGATGCCTCGAGCTGTACATTCTTTATCTATTTTTCCGCTAGCTGAATCTCCGTAAATTGCTTCTGACAACTCTGCCAGTTGATTTTTAGCCAACAATGGCCGCTTCGGCTTACGAATCTTTTTAATGCCCCTATGAATGCATCTGTTGTTAAACTGCTAACTACTTCTAGATGTACTGCTTTGGTAGCAAAACAGCACAATACTGCGATGTAGGCCTTCTGAGGCCTCTTTCCTCTGCTCTTATAGTGGACCCAAAATGGACCACAAAAATCAACTCCATAGTTAATGAAGGGTCGAGCTGGATTGATTCTTGTAGATGGCAGATGGCGCTCTAGCGCATTAAATCAATGTTGGAGGATTGATCGGGTCATTGACTTTCCCTTGATTGGTATTTTTGTCTTGTGTGCGATAAGAGTGCCTGAAGACCACAATGACGGTTTTCTTCATGCACCCATCTGCATCAGCAATTTGGATATCGGGTCATTATAAGGGATAAGCATTGGTTGTTTGGCGTAGTACGCCAGCTCGTTGTAGTCTAAAAATGGGGTAAGGTTATTTAATGGGCTATATTTGCTTACTTGCTTGTACCTTCTTAGGTGTTTTAGTTCTTCGTCAAAACCTGAGTGTTGCATTGCTCGTACAATCAAAGTAAGAGATTGTTCTAGTTGTGGAACTGATAATGATAGCTTGGATTGTTGATTGCCCCTTCTTGTATTGTTGATGAATCTCAAAATGTAGCCAACTACTTGTTGTAGAGTTCTGAATGAATGTTTAATGTTGTAGATCACACTATCTGTAGAATCCCTCGCTGTTGATGCTGCTGACCTTTTTTCTCTCTTTATCAAAATTCTGATCCATGATATTTATTTAAGTCTTTCTTTACTCTTGATGAGAGCTGAGCGCTTAAAAGTGCTGCACAGAGTTCTAGACGAGGTAAAGTTTGAAGATTTAAAGGTGTTACTCGGGACTTTGAGCATAATAGTCTCACAGTAATCTTCTTATTTTTTGTTGTTAATCTAATGTAGACTGCTGCGCCATATGCCGTTTCTGATGCGTCTGCAAAGGCATGAATTTTGTATGTTGGATGTCACATGTCCTTCGAAGATATGTCGCGTGATTCTTAGGTCTTTTATGTATTCAAATTCTTGTCTGAATGTAACCCAAGTTGAATGAAGATTTTCTGGCAGTACCTCATCCCAGTAACTTTTTCTGCCAGAGTTTTTGGATGATAGATGTTGTTTTTCGGCGACGTTTTGAAGTAGTTTTCGATGATTTGCTGCCCATTTTTGTAATTCAAGACTATGCTGGTGCAATATGTATTGTAGTTCTGACTGAATTGCTAGAACATTGTGCAAGTCATCCCCTCCGCCAATACCCTCAACTACATGGAAGTTTTCGAGTAACAATTGAGCTCCATGTGGGTATGTTTGTCTTAGCAATTTGTTCTAAGTATTTTGTAGCAAGATAAGGTGCAGATCTTGTTTCATATGTGACTATATTTAGTTTATAATAATTTATTGGCTTGGTGGGATTTTCTTTCCAGATAATTATTTAAAAGTTTCTATCATCTGGGTGCATTACTATTTGGCGGTACATTTTTTTGATGTCGGTTGTGAAGAAAAATTGTGGACACCGGAAGCGTAGTAGAATAGAAAACAATTCACTCTGTACTATGGGTCCTGTATACACTTTGTCGTTTAACGAAGCTCCGTTGGTCGTTTTAGTTGAGGAATCAAAAACTACGTGTAACTTTGTTGTTAGACTTTCAGGTCCAAGTACACAGTGGTGAGGAATGAAGTAATTTGGTGTTTGTATATAGTTTATGTCTATTTTGGCCATATGCCCCAATGCTTCGTATCCTTTCAGAAATTTATATATTGAGTTTTGATTTCTGGAGCCTTTGATAATAGCCTTTCTAATGATAGAAATCTGGTGAAAGCTACTCCATGGGATTCGCCAAGAGTGTTTGAGCTAGTGCAGAATAGAATTTTGACCATGAATCTTTAATTTTTGTCAATGGTGTGAGTTCGCAAAAAATGGTTTTCACATTAGGTCTGTTCAGTAACTTTACTAGCAACTAGTAACGAGAGAGTAAAACAGAAATTTTTAAAATTATTCTCCCAAATAAAAAAAGTAAATGAACGCTTTACTAGCAAAAATTAGCAAAGAACAATGTTGTGGCTTCGGGAATGATACGTATGACCTAAAAATTGTACGGTATGCACACTAAATAGTACTATTTTTAAAGCAAGTGTACTAAAGTGCAAAAATGTGTAAAACAAAGACCACTGAAAGGTATCCACACGAACAAAATTGAAAATAGTACTCGAAGTAACCAAATAGCAAAAATATGTAAAATGTGTTAACTATTCTTTTGAATATTTGGTAATTTCCAAACGCGTTTGTTTAAGCTCATCATGTACATATAGAATATTTTTTTTCTACAGTTAGTTCTAATAAACATTCTTATTGTAATTAAGAAGTTAAAGTTTTTATAATAGAAATAGTTTTAACATGTATATAACGTATTTATAATTATATATAAGAATTGTACAACTCTTCTTTAAATTGCACCGAAAAAAGTACATTGCATCGAATGCTTCATCACTAGCTTGTTTACTTTAAATTCTAAAAATAATACAAACACCTGCAAAGCTTGAAACCAAATTTCTGTTGTTTTACACTATTTTGATTTGTAGTTCCATAGCTAAATTAAAGAAAAATTACATAATTATATTATTTTTAAATTCTTTTAATTGTCAAATACTTGCATTTTCCTCAAAGTTACAAAATTTTCTTTTATCAGGCATTTTAAAGGTAAATTATTTTGTAAACAAAAGTAAGAAACAGCTTTTTGGCTAATTCTTGCAAGTAAAAATTTTACCAGTTAAAATTTGCAAGATATTTTTTGTATTTAATTTTTTTAATCTCTGTTTACACTCTCTCGTTGCCAATTTTTTGAGTTAATGAACACTTTCCAGTAACAATTGTTAGTTACAAATTCGTAACCATTTTTAGTAAATGAACAGACCTATTGTCTTTCAGCCACCGAAGAACATCTGTCAGATGTGCTGATAGTTTCCAGTTCCCAGAGCCGAGCAATAGCTTTTTCTAAATTAACTTCGTCTTCAGTACATATTCCGCATGCTGCAATTGAAAATTCATGTCCTCCAATTCTCCCAGATACTACCCAGCCAAGTAGAGTGTTATTCAAAATGCGCAAATCGTTGCCTAGTTGAATCTGCGCACCTGACAGTAGTTGGTGATAAAATTCTGCCCCAAGTAGAACATCTAATTTTGTCAGGACGATTGAATTGTTGGTCTGATAGCATAATGTTCTGTGGTATTGGCCAATGATCTATATTGATAACTTGTGATGGTTGAGGTGAAATTATGTGTGAAAGGACCGCTGCTTCAAGCCGTGCAGTATAATTATTTATTTTTGAATGTAATGCTACGTTGACTCGGCGTGTTACCCTAGTGTCACTAGAAGCGATGCCACCAATGGAGATTGATATTGGTTTAGTTCAAATATTGAAACGTTTTACTAGACGTTCGCTGACAAAGTTTAGTTGGGATCCTGAATCGAGAAGTGCTCTGCATTGTATCTCCTGCTCATTAGCTCGAATTTTTATTATTGCTGTGCTCAGAAGGACGTAGCTGGGTCTTTTGGATTGGTTGTACGTTGTAAGTGATATGGCGTTTTGATTTCCAGATGATGAGTGATCGCATTGCAGATCTTTGTTGTTTGAAATGTTTGTTGCTGGGTTATCGCCTTGATCTGAGCTCTCCAAGTGCAGCAATGTATTATGCTTTTTGCTGCATTCTTTGCAACCCCTTGACGTACAGGCTTTAGAATTGTGACCGGGCTTCGAACAGTTCACACAGTATCTGTGGTTTTGAATGAATTGTAGTCTCGCTGATGTCGACAACTGGCGAAATTTGGTACATGCGAATAACGGATGATTTCCATTTTTGCACATAACACATGATTTGTTGACTTGCTTTGTGGTGATGGAAGTACACACCCTTGATTTTAAATGCGGCGATTTTTCAGAAAACACTTCCTTTGATTGGAAATTTCTTTCCATGAATTCCAGGTTCAGTGGTTGCTCGTATCGGAGACGCGTTGCTTGGTCCAATTTCTTTAGGAGTAGTTAGCATAATATTGGATCCCTGAAGATTTTGAAGCGCTAAAAGACACTCCTTAGTTCTGTCATGGAGCGACTTGTAGTTGTCAATAAAGCCTTTAATTGGGGTGTCTATTAGCTTTTGCACAAGCTTGTTGACCAGTAATCTTTTGTTGTTATACCGCTCCATCACCATAGTCCATGCAGCGTTAAAATTTTCTTCAGTGGCAGCGAAGTGTTTTATCAAATTCTCCTACTAAATCTGTTTTTAAATACCACATTTTTTAAATTTTAGACATTGATCGCCTTATCACCAGAGATAAGAATATATCATAGAATTCTTGCCACTTGAGGTGATTTCTATCGAATTTTGGTAATCCGACTTATGGCATAGGCAAGGATTCTGAATCACTGATATTCTGCTGAGACTGTTCAATTGGGTCTGCTGTATTAATTACCTTTCGAAGATTAGTCTCGAGTTGTATAAATCGCACGGAGCCGTAGCCTAGTTGCTCTGGGTTGTCATAGAGCTCAAATATTTGGAAATGTATGGCTTCGATGCCTTGCCATATGTTAATTGCGATGTTTCTGTCCTGATGAGTAAATTTGTCATTGAGCAACCGTTCTTAAGAAGACATCAATACCGCTTGTCGACGTTTTAGCTTTATGAACTCATTAGTCTCAGCTGCTAACACATCACAGCCCTCTCTTGGCGGAATTTTGTATAAAGTTAACTTTACCTTCATTATAGATTTTGGGTATATGTCTTTATATTTTTCGACAACCTTCTGTATTGCGGAATAATAATCTTTTGTGAAATAGCGGTGATCTAGAGGTTTGTCGTTAAATAGATGAATCAGGTTGTCATTTGTCTCGAACGTCATCCATTCTTTGTCTATTCTGCGTAATCTCTCTTGAAAGTAGCTCACCGACTCCTTTCTGGCTTGGGAATCCTTCTTGTAGTTTCTGATGATCGTTTCGATGTTCTCCCCAAGAACGTTTTGTCTTTGAATCAATTTTTCGAATGACACCATTGTGAATGATATGTAGCTGGCTATTACTGCTGCTAGTATTTCCACTCAAATAATGTGTTGCTCAACTGGTGATATGCTTAATACTGCGGGCTCAACGAACTTAGACGTCCTGCTCTTGTAACAGGATCACGTCGGCCATTCCAAGTTGGCAAAAATCAATAAAAATGCACTTAGATGCCTTAACACAATTTTTAATATCTCGAAAAGTATTCATTGTACGTTAGTAATGAAGGGCTCATTTTATAGACAATAACATGCGCCATTCCAAAAAATTTTTTTTTTGGAATCTTCGATCAAGGATAATGTAAATAAAAAAAGGACTAAAATTTCCAAAGGATATATCTCGAAAACCAATATTTTTAAAAATCTTAAAAATCAATATTTTTAAAAATCTCAAAAAATACATGTTTATTCTTATTATGTTTTGTACAAGTCTGCCAAATTTCAATGTGGAGTCTTTATTACATGAGTTATTAAGAAAAAAGCAGGCGAAGGTTTATGTTTTGAAATAATAAAATTGAAAGAATACAAAAAAGTCGTGCACAATTCATTCGGTATTTAAATAAAAAATATGCCATTCAATTCAACATTTTGCTGTAATCCTTTTAAAAAATCCGGTCACACTGGGTGCAATAAAGTTTAAGACAAGTCCAAGAATGGATGCTACATTATACTAAGGATAAAAACATTAAGATCTCAAATAAAATTTGTGGGACATGTAGAATAAAATTTTCGCATCTGAAAAAATCTAATAAATCTAATTTTTAAGAAGGTTCGAACATAAACGAAAATGTAGATACTTTCAATGACATTGCGTCAGGCACGGAAGAAGTTGCTATTTCAAAATTAAGCCAATCTTTACCGTATCTGGAACAATCTCAGATAAAAAAGAAGAAGTTACATCAAAAACGGTACAGAGATGCAAAATGCAGGATAATAACTGGTTCGATTAAAGACAAAATTTTTCACCGTTCAGCACAATCAACTTCGAAATAATAGAACAATCCGAAATAATAGAACAATTAAAAAAAGTTTAAAACATTAACAAAAAATAGTGAGAAAATCCAACTGCTAACAATTTTACCAAAAAGCTGGACAATACATACAGTTGAGGAAGAATTCCTGGTTACAAACTATATCGCGCGAAAAGTTAAGCATTTGGTTGAAACAAAGGGTGTGATGAGAACGCCTAACCCAAAACTGGGAAGTCCGATTTCGCCAGTAACAAGCAGTTTAGTAACATCATTTTATGAATCCGATGACGTCAGCAGGTGTATGCCCGGACAGAAAGATTTTGTGTCTGTTTTTGAAAATGGTAGTAAGGTGAGGAAAAATAAAAGACTTTTGCTTGGAAACTTAAGAGAAATGTACGCCTTATTCATGGAACGACATGATGGAATAAAAATAGGTATTTCCAAGTTTTGCCAACTTCGTCCGAGGAATATAATTCTAGTAAATGCGAGTGGATCTCATAACGTGTGTGTTTGTACAAAGCATCAAAATGTGAAGCTGATGGTTGATGCTACGAGTATAAATTTAAAAAAATTAACTGCTGGTGTTCCGAATTATCAGCTTGAATGTTACAAAGATTGTGTGAAACAAATGACATGCATTCCATCTTCTTCAAAGTGTCACCTACGTAAATGTAACAAGCGTCCAGGAATTGAAAATTTAAAAGCAAAACTAAATCAATTACTAGAGCAAACTGATATTGATGAAATAAAATATAAACAATGGGTAAGTGTAGATAGGGATAATTTGGAGACCATGATTAGCCAAGCTGACGTTTTTGTGGATATGCAGGCAGCATATCTGAGCGAAAGAAAATCTAATTTTAAAGAAAATGAGTATATAGCAGTTTGCGATTTTCAGAAAATGCTTCTTTTACAATTCAGGATGCAGTCCAGGGATTTCACTGGAACAACTCCCACGCCACTTTATACCCATTTGCTATTTATTTCAAATCAGATGGAAAAACACAACATACAAACTTCATAATAATATCTCATTGTCTTGTGCACGATTCTGTAGCTGTTCACCTGTTCCATCGCCACCTGAATGTATTTTTGAGAAAAAAGTTTAAAACAACCCCGAAGAAAATCACGTATTTTTCAGACGGTAGTGCTACCCAGTTTAAAAAAAAAGAACTTTATCAATTTATGTTATCATATGGAAGATTTTTGATGTAATGCTGAGTGGCATTTTTTTGCAACAAGCTATGGAAAAGGCCCAAGTGACGGTCTTGGAGGTGCCGTAAAGAAAGAGGCACGTCGAGCTAGTTTACAGCGTCCGTTACAAGGTCAAATAACTACTCCGAAACAATTATGTGAATGGTGCCTGCAAAATCTTTTGAACTGTAATTTCGAGTTTTTAACTCTAAAAGACCACGAAGAAGAAGCACAGTTCCTTCAAATTCGTTTTAAAGATTTGCGCACTATTCCTGGAACTCAAAAGCTGAATTCTATTGAACCTGTAGATAACAAACAATTAAAGTCAAGCGTTACTCGGCAGATGCAGATTTTGTAATTGAAATCCTTCAGCAATAATAAATATGCTGCAATAAAGTGTTTAATAATGATAATACATTATGTTGTACTTTTTATTAAAGGTTTAGCAATGGAGGAAAAGGTTTAAACAAAGAAAATTCGAAAAAGTTCCGTTACATTTGATTTGTTCTTCTTTTTGTAGTTTGTCACCTTTTTGTATTTTGGTATATTTCATTAAATACATAAACCTTCGCCTGCTTTTTTCTTAACTCATGTTGTTAAGTCGCAGACTTGTACAAAACATAATAAGAATTAACATGTATTTTTTGAGATTTTTAAAAATATTAATTTTCGAGATATATCATTTGAAAATTTTAGTCCTTTTTTTTATTTACATTATCCTTGATCAAAAATTCCAAAAATTTTTTTTGAATGGCGCATGTTTTTGTCTGTAAAATGAGCCCTTCATTATTAACGTACAATGAATACTTTTCGAGATATTAAAAATTGTGTTAAGGCATCTGAGTGCATTTTTATTGATTTTTGCCAACTTGGAATGGCCATAATCCTGAAAGTTAAAAGGCTATATGTCTGAAAGTTGGCAAATATTATTGTGCCGATCCATAGATCATGTGTACACAATCTTATCAAATTGGAAGTGATGAGGTCAGAAATGTAAATATTTTCGGTTGATTTCATATGTTTTAATCCAAATAATAAAGTAAAAATAATTTGTAATAAAAATGTATGAAGTAATAAATTAAAATAAATTGCAATTAAAATGTATTAATTTAGGCCAAGTGTGCTAGTTTATTGAACTTAAATAATTTAATAGATAATAAAAATTGTATTAATTTAGGGCAAGTGGAAAATTGACTTAATGCAATTTTCTCATATACAGTGAGCTCTGTGAGGGATTTTGTTACTGTGGCCAAACCCTTCAATCTCTGCAAATCAAATTGAATTTGAGAATTTTTTTATGAGATGCGGAAAATTTACTTAATGCAATTTTCCCATATATAATAAATTCTGTGACGGATTTTCTTACTGTGTTCAAACACTTCGATCTAGGAGAACCATTCCTATTGAGAAATCAAGAGTAGATATAGAGTTATTTTACTGTGATCACAGTTACTTAACCCGAATTGGAGAATTTTTGTTTAAGACGCGAAAAATTAACTTAGTGCAATTTTCTCATATACAATAAGTTCTGTGAGGGATTTTCTTACTGTGTCCAAACCCTTCTATCTCGGAGAATCAAACCTGTAAGAAAATAAAGGGCACATACAGAGCTATTAAACTGTAAAACAGTCTATTCAAATTGAATTTGAGAATTTCTTATAAGATGCGGAAAAATGACTTAGTGCAATTTTCTTATATATAATGAGTTCTGTAAGGGATTTTGTTAATGTGGCCAAACTATTCGCTTTTCGAAAATCAAACCTGTTTTGAAATCAAGGACACATACACATGCGGAAAATTGACTTAATGCAATTTTCTCATATATAGTGAGCTCTGTGAGGGATTTTGTTACTGTGGCCAAACCCTTCAATCTCGGCGAATCAAACCAATTGACAAATCAAGGGCACATATAGAGATATTAAACTGTAATCACAGTTTATTCAAATCGAATTTGAGAATTTTTTTATGAGATGCGGAAAATTTACATAGTGCAATATTCTCATATATAATAAATTCTGTGAGGTATTTTGTTACTGTGTCCAAACCTTTCTATCTCGAAGAACCAATCCTATTGGGAAATCAAGACTTGATATAAAGATATTTAACTGTGATTACAGTTACTTAACCCGAATTGGAGAATTTTTGTTTAAGACGCGGAAAATTGACTTAGTGCAATTTTCTCATATACAATGAGCTCTGTGAGGGATTTTGTTACTATGGCCAAATCCTTTGATCTCGGAGAATCAATTCTGTTAAGAAATCAAGGCACATACAGAATTATTAAACTGTGAACACAGTCTATTCAAATCAAATGTTGAATTTCTTATAAGATGCGGAAAATTGACTTAGTGCAATTTTCTTATATATAATGAGTTCTGTGAGGGATTTTGTTACTGTGTCAAAACCCTTCGATCTCGGAGATGTAATCCTATTGAGAAATCAGGGGTATATATAGAGATATTCAACTGTGATCGCAGTTACTCAAATTGAATTTGATAACTTTTGTTTAAGACGCGGAAAATTGACTTGATGCAATTTTCCCATATTTAATCAGCTCTGTGAGGGATTTTGTTACTATGACCAAATCCTTGATCTCGGAGAATCAAACCTTGGTTCAAATATAAAATACTTTTTGTTCCGTTATTTCGTAAAGAAAATATACAAATGTAGTCACCTAATTTTATCGGTACAATGGTACTAAAACAGTTGCCAGCACATTTTATTTTGTAGATTAAAAACTTTTAACTCTGTTTACAGATCTCTACAAGAAATGTTTAAAAACACATTTTTCTAATTTTGAAATTAAATAAAATTAAAAGTTACGCCCGGCCAAAGTCGTGAGCACTGCTAGTGTTTTTAAAGATATTAAAACCATATAAGAGAGATAAGATGAGAAAAGTTTTCGAGTGTTAATTTGGTCTGGCCATATTAATACTCTTTTGTATAATTTTAATTTTATTTGAGAAGTAGCAAAAATATTTCTTAATTTAGATAGATAAATACATTTAGACTTAGAAGGACTGATACGTAATCCATTAGTATTAGCCCACACGTTAACTATTGTTAGATATTCATGGATTGCATTTACAGAAGAAATATTTAAGATATTGCAACTATAGTAGAGCTGCATATTTTAAGCGTTCATATGAACTCCACTAGTAATTGATATATCAAGTAAGTCATTAATGTAAGGACAAAAATTAGGAGAATTAAGTTTTAAACCTTGTGGAATTCCTCTGTTGATATTAAGGGAATTAGAAATATTAGAATTAAAAAACCTTTAAGCTGAACTAGTAGAGTGATTAGCAAGATACGAGAATATGAGCTTACAAGTAGAAAATAAAACAAATTTTTTAGTTTTTAGTCAATGTACATTTGCTTATTTCAAACGCAAAAATTACCAATTTTTCTGGTATCATTTTGTATGTAAATTAAGTTTAAACTAACTATATCTCCGATTATTGTTTACTGAATAGCTTAATATTCTGTAAGACTTAAATCCCAAATAAAACACTATTGTACGAAAAACCCATTGCAGGAAGTTAAACTCCTGGGACTTCTTTAGCGACTCTTAATATTAAACAAATATATAGAAAAATAGAGGTTACATAAAACTATTGTTTTAACAAAACTTTTACTTTTCCTTTAGTGAAGATTCGGCACAACCGAAGATAGCACTCTTACCTAATTTTTAATGTGATTTCAAGTCAGTATATTATGATTTCTTTCTCTCAATATTAAATATAAATTGCATATTTTTAAATCATTTTCAATTTCTTAGTAAATCAATTACAGGAAACTCTAAGTCAAAATGCAGATCTACAAAACAAAATTACACATTTGGAAAGCACACTTACCAGTAGAGAACAGGAACTAGTATTATATGATACTAAATATAGAAAATGTCTAGAAAGAACTAAAGACATAATAAAGAACATGGATACTCGCATTTTGAACGGTAAGCGCATACGCAATGTATGTATTTTTGATAACTTTTTTTATTTTAGAAGTTTATATAAAGCAAATCATGCCACATTTTTTAACAGTACCAATTTTTCTGTTGCTGAATCTTACGTTTTATATTTTTTAATTTTAAACAGATTACTGCATTCAAATTTTTATTTTATTAATAACTGATTTAGTATTTTTTTTTATCAGGAAGTACATAATGGCAACAATATATATATTCTTTGCTCACAGCTATTTGTTAATAGCTAGGCCGATTGATCCAAAATTTTACATCAGCGTAGCAGAGGGATGGCGTCATGTGGGTAAAAGTTAGGCACCTCGCACGTGCAAATTTTTCTAATGCTCGGCATTTCATCAATATTTGTCTGATTTAAAAAAATAGACATGGACTAAAAAGCCTCGTTAATACCTAAAAATTCCGCAAATTCGTTTTAAAATAATCGAGTTATAAGTATTTTCAAATTATAATTTTTGATTATTCAATACCCTAATCCAATTTTTTTACATATTGGATACAATTTTCAGCATTTTTTTTTTAATTTTGTATCGTAGTTAGCAAACAAAAGTTTTAAACTATAGAGCTATAAATATTTTATTGTTTTGATAAAAAAAATTTTCATATGGAAGCTCACTATATGTTCGCAAGTTTTAATCAAATTGATCATCCTTATAGAAGATAAAGGTCCTCAAATTTGATCTATTTCACATCGAAATTTTTACTTTAGCCTATATATTCTAAAGTCCCAAAGCTAGGATCGAAAAAAGAATATAGCTATATATACTCCGAATTGTTGTTGAAAGTATTTCAAGAGCCCTAACCCATATGTGGGATTTTTGGTCCTTCTCATGCGAATTGCGGAATTTCTACTATCTTTATGCTGTAGTTTTTTCGCCATTTGATTTATGCTAACCACCTACACATACCAAGGTTATATAAAAATTAAATAACAATTTTTGGATCTATAGTCCTTATTTTGGGAATTGTGGGATTTCCTTTATCTCAATGTTGCATTTGATTTTAGTTGACCAACCATATAGTACAGAAAAACTTTTTTGATTTGCTTGATTTGCAACGTAAAGATACTTTTGCTTTGACTGTTGTACCCTTCACCATTTTCTTTATTTTATTACACATTTTTGCATTACTTTTCTCTATTGTTTTATACATATCTTTATTTTTGGTTCCATACATGTTCTTCACTTCTTGTATACATTTATCGCACAATTACTTTTTTTCATTTTCTTAAATCTGTCTTCGTATCGCGTTTCTTATGGCGCTAGTAATGCTTCTATTTCTCTATTATTTTGTTGTAAAAGAAATTTTGATTATTTTTTTGAAATATTGGTGCAGTTCTTCAATATATTTCAAAATTTCGGGTGTCAGCTTTAATAGACCGCCTGGTCAACCCAAGAATATGTTAGAGCTTTCTCTTTTTTGGCCACTGCAATACCTGGGATATTAATTTTAAATTTGTGGCAAATATAGCCTGCATTCGGCATTCGGCATTGAAATTTACATTTATATTCCAATTATTTTGTCTGCAAAAAAGAAAATTTGTGTTAACAATTTGGTAAATTTGGAATAAAACGAAAATTATCAATTGGGGAATTATCTATAAGAAGATGTTCAATCAAGACGGAAAATATATTCAAAAAACGTTTTCTTTTTTAAGCACTATTATTATTTTTGTAGAGGTTCTTTGTTGAGTTTTAACATAAATTATATGTAGGTACTAGAGATCTGCATGAGTGTATTCGTTTTTCAACTCACACTAAATCATTACACTAACACCAAATACTCTCTTCTTACAACGTGAAAAAAAGAGAATCGAAAGCATGTTATATGAATCATAACATTGCATGTTTTAAAGAGAATCATAACATTAATTGATTTGTTTTTTTTTTAACCAAATCAAATCAAAACAAATAACGGTTGATTGTCAACATCGTTATTATTTCAACAAGAAACACACGAATCACAGTTGTGAATCATTCGTCATTGTAATGAGGGAAATATAAAAATTGTGTGTAATATGTGATTTTTTTTTTCTTAATATATGGATGTTTGTATGCATTTTGAATAACAAAATGCGGTTTTAGAAATATGAATAAAAACTGAAAAAAATTTAAAATATTTTTTATTTATTGTTCTAAAAAGTAGTTTAAAAACGTAAACTTACATTAACATACATACATAAAACTTAAGATTTAATTTTTATATTTTACATATGTTTAAATGTACATACAAATAACATTATTATCAAATAATATCAATTATAAATAACATCATTTAAAAAACCTGTTTCTTTTAATACATTAGTTTCATAAGATTTTAATTTTTAAACAATGTTTTCCACAGAATTCCGATTGTTACTTGCTCAGATTGTTTTTGATATTGTAATATGTGTACATACATATGTACATATGATTCATGTTTGTAATTCGTGGTTTGATGCATTCGTTTCGAAAACTTCGGCACAAAAAAAATCGTGACATGAATAAGAACGAATGTTTCAAAAGGCGTTTTGAATGCACCCATGCAGATCTCTAGTAGGTACAACAAAAACAAATTTAAAACTAGAATAGCTGGACATAAGTCTGATCAAAGATATAGAGACGTTAATAATTCACATAAAACCACATTATATTCCCATTGTGCCAGACAATCATTGTCCTAATTTTGAAGATGCATCAGTTTTAAATAAAGAAAATAATTATAAGCGTCAGCATATGTTGGGTTTTTCAAAAAATAAAATTCCAACAACAAAAAGGATAAACTTTAATGCTGATACTGATAATGTTGCGCAGCGTTATAGCAATTTACTGCATAAAAAATTGTTTCTTAATTGTTTGTAACATTTTTATCGAGAAAATTTATGTGTTTGTATTTGCAAAATGTTTTTGAAATTTAAAAAATTTTAATGTATTTTGAATACTGAAAATTTGTGGGTATGTTTATGTTAAAATTTTTGAATTTTTTGTCTTTGTTTTTTTTATTTTTTTAAGTTAGTTTGACCAATTTTTTCTATTGAATTTATAATTTGTATTTCAAGAAACAAGAACTTTAAGTCGATCAACAAGTGAAATTCTATTTCCATCAATTAAAATATTCAAGCCGGCAAATTCAGGTCCATGCTTACCAAAAAGAATCGCGTTAGTCTTAGAAGGGTTAATATGTAAAAAGTTTGAAGTCGACCATTGAGAAAACTGTGAGAGGCTATAATTGACATTAGCTTCTAGAACATCACTATTATCACGATCAGCACAAAATAACAGAAAGACATCATCAGCAAAGATAAATGATTTACAAATGGTGTTATCAATACAAGTTGGGAGGTCATTCATATATAATATAAAAAGAAGTGGACCTAACACCGAGCCCTGGGGAACACCAGACGATAAGGGAAGTAATCCAGATGTTACCCCCTTCATATGAACAAACTGATATCTTTGTAATAAATACGAATAGATCAATTTACAAGCTGATCTAGAAAAGCCAAAGTTGTCCCTTAACTTGCTAATTAAGACCGAGTAATTAACCGAATTGAAAGCTTTAGTTAAATCTAATGCCACTAATAAAGACAATTTATCATTATTTAAATTAAAACGAACAACATCAGTTAAATTAATCAGCAAAGACGTCGTACTATGTCCCCGGCGAAAAGCAAACTGACAAGGAGCGATGTCCCTATGAACAGATAATAAAATTTGATTTTTTATTATATGTTCAACAACTTTTGACAAGGCAGGAAGTATAGAAATAGGTCTCAAGTCTTCCAGACTATGAACTACATTGGATTTAGGTATCAGAACCACTCTCGCTGTCTTCCATGAAGAAGGAAACACAGAAAATGTAAGTATGGAGTTAATATGAAAAATTAAAATATGAGAAATATGTGGGAAAATTATCTTTAGAAACTGTATAGGTATGCCATCAATACCTACAGATTTTGATTTAATCTTACATAAAGCTAACCATAGTTCATATTCAGAAATACACTCAAAAGAAATTGATTCATAAAAATTACCACAGAATGGATCATTGGAATCACCACAGAAAGGGTCATTCACAAAATGGGTATTTACTTCATCAGCATTAAAGCAAACTGACGGTAAACCATTATCAGAAGTAAAATCCTGTTTTCTTAAAAGATTCCATAAGGAAGAGGAGTTTAAACCCGCAAACAATCTAGAGAAGTATTTTCGCCTTTCTTTACTAATTACATTTTTAGCTTTGTTCCGATATCTACAAAAAATCCCCCAATTCTCAGCACTTGGAGTATTTCTAAAAAACAGAAAAGGCTAGGTCTCTAAGGGAAGTTGCTAGTGTTACACAATTAGATTTCATCCAGATATCCTTCTCACAACGGATTCTTTTTTTGACTACAGGTACAAAGTTATAAAGAGATTCAAGTAAAGAGCAAAGTAATGACGATTGATGATCAACGTCATTGGATTAAAAAAAAAAAGAGTGTAATCATAATCAGACAAGAAGGAGAACATCCCATTCCAATCAATATTATTTAAGTCTTTGTACTCAAAGAAATAAGATAATCGATCAACAATAACACGAAACGACGCAAAAATCAAAGCGTGATGGGAAACAGAGGGGCATTGAACTTGGTCTGAAGACAGTATCATAGAAGTATCGCTCACCAACCAATAATCCAATAAGGACGTAGAACCATGACTGGCGTCATAATGAGTAGGTTTAGAGTTGTGGAAAATTGAAAGATTACATCGTTGACACATCGATCTAATAAAGTTAGCATTAGAGGAATTAAATAAATTACAATTAAAATCTCCAACAACAATTATATTAGAGTACTTTATGAATAAATCGATATGGTTATTTTCAAACGTAACAATGTCACCAAGAGGTAAGTAAACCACTCCAAAAAGAACTTTAATGTCACAATCGAAAATTTCTACAAAAATAGATTCACAAATCCCGAATTCGGATATTTTAAGAACTTCTTTAAACTTTAAAATTTCGGATACAAAAATCCCAACTCCACCACCCCGTCTATTCAGCCTGTCGTTACGGACAAAAGAAAAGCCAGGAATATTTACGGACGAAGTAGACACATAAGGTTTCAGCCAGGTCTCAGAAACTGCAAATAAATCAAAATTTCCATGCACAATACTTTTAAACTCATCAAATTTAGTTGAATTACTGCAAGGTTTAATACTCTGGCAGTTAATATGACCGATTCTTAACTGATCAGAACGTAAAGACCACTTAAGAGAAGAATTACCACTAAATACAGGACCAATATTGTCGTTACTTACTGACATGAAAAATGTTGAAGGCGGGGAACCAAACGTAATATAAAGCTAGAAAATTCATAACCACAAATTTCAAAACCATTAAATTCATAACTTACAATATATTGATCATATAAATCTAATCAACTGCCAAGAAGGAAAAAAAAAAGTATGAAAAAACAGAAAAAATTTGAGTCATAGAATTCTTGAAGGAGTTGCGATCATCCTGGCTAGTTTTAATAAAGTCATCCATAACGCTTCTTAAAGCACGCACTTCATTACGTAAAGAATCACCATCATCGCCGTTGTCACGACATGCCTCACACGTAAATGTAACAGCAGTATTCTGCTTATCATCAAATAGACCAGCATACTTTTCCAGAATCTGGGCACATGAGGGATGATAATATATCTTGCAGGAATTGCATTGGATGCGGCCAAGAGATTTTACAATAGACTCATTACACTTCCCACATATAACAGACGGCATTTTGTAAAAGTCTTCACAATTAAAAAAAATAGCAACAGTATATTATGTATTTATCAGCAATGGTACATAAAATAACCTCAACAATCGGAATCAGAGGTAACCAGATTATACATTAATAAGTATAAGTATGCTCATTCACCAGATTATATTTTTAATTAAATTAATTGTCAAACAAAAGAAAAAACACAAATGAATTATTTAAAAGCTGATAATTTAGTTAAAAAGATAAAAATTGGCAGCTGATAATCACACGCGTTTATTCAGGCATCAGTGTTGCCATTCTTTTCTGTTTCCTGATGGTACCCAACGTTGTGGCGAAATATTGAAAAATTAAACAATGTTTTTATTTTAAAAACTGACCGCGTGCTTGATTAATTAGAAAATACAATACACTTTATAAACATTTGTCCAAAATTTGTTTGCTCTTGTTTGCCAATAATTATTTCAAAACAATAAAAAATTTGTTTTGTGGTCAACCGCAGATTATTCGCCTGTCTTTGTTTGTTCTACCAGCTATAAAATAGTAACAAGTAAATTATGGACAAAAATGTTTTCTGTGCGGTCTTTCACAAGCAAATATTAAAAAAGAATATATTAAAAATTTGAATAAATTGCTTAAACATTACTTACAAATGGTAAAAAAAAAATCATAAATATAACAAAAATATTTGCTGTATGTTTATATTACTTTTCTATGAGCGTCTATATCAAAATTGCCCTAAATTTTCTAATCATTAAATAATTGTAATGATTAATTTTATTTTATAATTAAACAAGCACTAGGTCAGTTTTAAAATAAAAATATTCTTTAGTAGTTTTTATTTCACTATTTCGCCACTCCGTTGGGTGGCATCTTCAGGAAACAGGAAATTATATTATTTTAAAAAACAAAAATTTATTCGATTGAAAAAATTTTCAAATTAACCCAAAATATTTTTAAAAAATCAAAGACAAAAAATTCAAACATTTAAAATTTACATACTCCTAAACTTTCAATACTCAAAAAACACACATTCAAATTTTAAATTTAAAAAATTAAAAAATACATAAAACGTTATACAAATACAAACACATAAATTTTCTTAATGAAAATGTTACAAACAACTAAGTTAAGATACATTCTAATATTCACTATTTTTTATGCACTAAATGTCTGTAACACTGCGCAACATTATCAGTATCAGCCCTAAAGTTTATTCTTTTTGTTGTTGGCTCTTTAATTATAAAATAAAATAAATTATAATAAAAGGTCAAAAAAAAAACATTAACATTTAATTGTAATGACCTTGTTCCTTCTCTATAATCACGCCCACGACTTTGTACGAGTATCATTTCTAATATTCTTAAAACTGAAATTCAGAAAAAAATGTTTTTAAACATTTGTTTTAGAATTCTTAAAAAAGTGTTAAAAACTTTCTATCTAGAAAAATAAACGTTTAACGTAATGGGAACACAGACAAACAGGTGTTTCGTCTCGATTACTATCTACACCAACATCAAAATTAAAGAAAAAAAAAATATTTCATGTACAGAAATGACCCGGTTACATATATATATACCTCGTCCCACTCCCATCTATGCGGTCTCTGGCCCGACTAGGCTCTTTCTTTTCAAAGTAAACCAAGTATTGATTATCAAGTACTGATTCTTTTTCTATATGAACTCCGCAATTTCGATATGAAAATAAAATTTCCCGACATCGAGCCATAAACTATTAAAATCAGTCAGTAATGGAGGCTGATGTTATATTTATATATGCATGTTTTAAAAACACTTCATAGTCTAAAAACTTAAAGAGTATTTCCATAATACTCGCAAAAAACATGTATGTTAAAATTAAAGCTGCGCATATATATTATTATGGCTCCCAATGGCAAATAGTAATACAAAATAAAACCAAAAATTTAAGGGCGTTCGCATAGGTGACTGAAATTGACTTATATGGGCATATCTTTTGAACCGTTATAGATAAACACTTGGAAATTGGACAGAATGTCTTTGCTATGACCGTTATAGTAAAAAATATTTATATCCAAAATTATAAATAAAAGGTTGTCTCAATATTTCATTTAATTTGATGTATATGGCCATACTTTAATACATTTGCAGTCACACGGTTGATATTCAAAGAACCTGTATTGCGGCGGCATGAAATAAGTACCCAAATCCAAAATAAAACCAGTCCCCAATTTTTGGGGTCTTATTTCATTTTCAAATGAAATGAAATAACGCCCCAAGTTAAAGGTTCAAAAAACGATTTTTTTTTTCGGCTGGACGCAAAGATTTTCTCCTCTATGATACGACCACCAGCGGCTTCATTTTCTAAAGATTTCCTGCATAGTCGGCCTTCGGCCGGACACAGTGATTTTCTTCTCTATGGTATGACCAACAGCGGCTTCGCTTTCTAAAGATTTCCTGCATAGCCGGCCTGCTGCTGCAATATCTGAGGATTTTCTGGATTAGAAAATTTTGTTTAGATTTTTATTTCATTACATGCTTTTTCTTATATTTATTATTAATTATTTCATAAAAAATAAGTCCCCAATATTAAAATGAAATATGTCCCCAAGAAGAAAAATTAAGGCCCCAAAAAGTTTTGAAATCTATAACAAGTATACAATTTGAATTTAAAGAAGGTGTCTCCAAAATTATAGCAATTTGACCTATATGACCGTATCTTTGAAACCATTATATATAAACACTTAAAAAATAAACAGAACGTCAACTACTTTGGAATAAGAAGTAAAATGATTTTAAATTATAATTCAAAAATAGTTGATTTAATTTGATGCATATGGCTAAACTGATGAAACGTAAGATATAGATGGTTGAAATTTACATAGAATCTGATTTCTGAACCAACTACAACAGTTTGATGAATTAAAAAATTAAGGTCTGCCCCAATGGTTGATATAATTTGATGTACACTGCCAAACTGTTAACCAGTTTTAGACAGACGATTGCCAAGTCCGCTATAACAAGTATAAAGTTTGCAGATTGAATATATAGTTGTCTCAAATGTTAATGTAATTTGATGTATGTGGCCATACTTTTTACTCGTATAGACAGACAGATTAAATCCGTTTTGATGTCGGGTTTTCCCCCCAAGAATTATAGAAATCGTGAGAGGCAAACTCTTGAAATTTAAAAAAAAGACCTTTAATTAAAAAATACCAAAATTTTTAACTGCTTTCCCTTTTACGTTTTTTAGGATACAGATTAATATTACATAGTACAAATCTTATTAACTGATAGTCTGTATAATAACACTGTCATGTATTTGTTGTTGTAGCGGTAAAAGTTTTAATATTATATACAATCAAGATTTAGTATTGTTCATTTACTTTTTGTCGTATACACGAAATTAAAGTACATGTTCATTCAAAACATGACTATACGTCTATTTTTAATTTCGTTTTAAAATATTATTCATTACAAAAGTATTCTCGGCGCTAAAATGGCTTTGTGGGACTAGTTGGCGAAAATTTATATTTATTTAAAATTGTAAGAAATAATAATAATAATAATAATAATAATAATAATAATAATAATAATAAAAATAATAATAATAATAATAATAATAATAATAATAATAATAATAATAATAATAATGTAAGAAATAGTGGCATAAGCATTTAATAAATTACATAAAAGTTATATATATATTTATGTATTTGTATAAAAAAAACTATTCAAGAAGCATTTATATTCTTTTTAAAAGTTATTTCTTAACATTTGTCGCAAAAACTGCTAACCGATTACAAGTTATAAAATTTTTCGGAAAATTATTATACATTAAACTACCCAAGTAATCAATTCTGAGTTTACCTGCATTTCTAGTGTTATATTAAAATTCTTTTTAAAAGATATTTCTGTACATTTTGTCAAAAACTGATAACCGATTACAAGTCTTAAAATTTTCCGGAAAATTATTATACATTAAATTACCCAAGTAATCAATTCTGAGCTTACCCGCATTTCTAGTGTTAAATTAAATTTAACAGATCGATGGCCAGTATTATTTATAGATTTATACATATAATATAAAATCTGTTTTTTATATAAACCATCTATTAGTAAAACAGTTTTACAATAATCTTTAAAAAGAGATACAGTATTGTATTGTATCTTTTACTTTTTGTCGTGCTCCTACTTAAAGTATAGCTACACTGTACATGTATCGTTCAAGTGTTTCTAATCGAAAAAAATGTGTACTTCTCGTGATCGTGTACTCATTTAAATCTTAATAATTTTTATTATATAATATAAACATTCAATACACTATAAAATTTAGGGACATACATAATTGCTATGAAAATAAAAACATGTGTTGGTTGCTTTGACCTGTGTTTGTTTATATTTATGTAGGAGATTTGCCTGTAATGTATTTTGCTAACGCTAAAAGAAAATAAATATGTTACAATTAATAATAATAATTATAAAAGAATTTGGTACGTGGCGATCCTGCCAGTAAACAGTTGCACTGATGCAACAGATCAACAGAATGCCATATTCTATTATGGTCAAGGAAAAGCCGTCAATAATAGATACCGAAGATCTAGCAGACAATTTTAAAAGATTAAAAGCATGTATATTTAGGCATACATCTCTATATCTTATTTAGAGATTTAACTAGATTTATTCCCACAAGAACAATATTAATAATACTTTATGATAAGAAACTTTGTTTGTTAAAACATAAAATATAAAATATATACCCTTGCTTCCTTAATTGAATATTCTGTAAAAAATGTAAAATAGTTTTTAGTTTATAATTTGATTTTATTAAAGGAACTTAAAAATATTTAATAAAATTTTTGTTTATTGAAAATTTTAAAAAACTTGCGCAGTCGGTAGGATACCCAGATATCCTTCTAATGACAACAACAGTATAAGTGCAAATTATACTAAAAGGATATTGGGCATTTTAATGTCCTAGTGGGTAGATCGAAACACAAAGGTATTAATAATTTTATTGCAAATAAACAATCCTGCGATTCCCAAGGGACCCTCCAGGATATAATTGGAAAAAATTATGTTGTAAAATGTGTGCAGTAACCAGTGTGTGAAAAAAACAAAACTATGTAAAAAACATGAAACTGTGGAAAGGATAAAAGATTTTGAGTGGATGAATTAAAATAATAGAAATATTGAAAATTTTTTTTTTCCTTATAAAAGGAAAGGAAAAAAAAAACCTGAAATGAAATAAAATAAAATACAGAAAAATTTCCAAAGGAACCAAGAAAAGGCTGGGAAAATGTATGTGTATAAAATTTGTGCAGTGACCAGTGTATGAAAAAAAAACAAAAACAAAAAAAAACATAAAATTTTGAAATGAATAAAAGATTTTGAATTAAATAAATTGAAATATTGAAAACTATTTTTTTTATAAAAGGGAGGAAAAAAAAAACCTGAAATGAAAAAAGTACAGAAAAATTTTGAACAAATTAAAACTTGAACTGAAAGTAAAAGCTAAATTAAACTGAAAATAATTTAAATAAAAACTATATATATTCTGCGATTGTGAAAGTAAACCCAATAAAGATGACAAAGAGTAATATTATTGTTAATGTGTATGTGTATATGTAATAAATCCGAAAAATTAAGTACATTATATAAAAAGGATTAAATATAATATTAATTACAATTGTGATTCCTACGGGAGCCTGATCAAACAAAAAAATATGTATTTATATATGTAATACAACCGGCTTAGGACTAAAATTTAATAAAAAAAAACAACCTTCTGTGAATCCTTTACGAATAATGGTTAAAACACTTAAATAAAAAAATAAAAGTCAGTTAAACATTTTTCGAGTGTATCCTTCTGATTTTTTTTACCAAATGAAAACATTTCAATTTATGAGAAAAAGACTACAAAATATAGCAAATATGCTGTTGAAACCAATGTAAAGTGCATAAACTTTGGAAAAAAAACAGATCTTTAATGAAATTTAAGATAACACATGAAAATATATACTTAGAAAAAGGAAAGTCTTAAAAACGAGATTCTAGAATGTATTTGGAAAAACTTTAAAAATATTATCCTTGTTGAACTTTAAGGAACAAAAATTGAAATTAAAATCCAAAGTAAAAAGAAGACGATAAAAGAAAGAACAGTGCTAAAAAAGCTCAAAAAAACATTAAATAAATAATATAGAAAAACACATTATTAAACATTAAAAAAGTCAACTTCAAGTCAACCAAACTGCAAGGAGAATAATTGTTGAAAGATGAAATGAATTGCTATGAGAATTGATGGATCAAAAGAAGGCGGCAACAAACTTGCTTTAAGTGTTAATTTATTTATAAAATTAATTAGCTTTCAAAAAATTTTTTATCTATTTATATTATATTATTATATTAAATTAAATTATTTAGTTTTGTATCAAACTAATTGGATATTAATAACATTTGTTAGTTATATATTCTACATTTTGTGTTAAATGTTCTTAATAACAGTTTTTATTTATTTATTTACCTTTTGTTAATTGTATAATTGAGTATATTCAGTTTTTTTTTAATCAAATCAATTAATCAAATATTTGTTATTACACAAATTTGTGCCTTTTTCACTTCGGTATAGAATTAATTTTTATTATTAATTTTATAAAATGGCTCAAGAAGGAGTTGCGTTAAACCTTGTAACTTTAAGTGCGATTAAACTTCTTGGAAAATTGCCTGAATTCTCGGGCGATAAAACAGATTTATATACATTTATTTCTTTAGTTGATAGAATAGACCCATTTTTCGTTCAGTATGATGAGCAATCACAACTTTTCTTTATACATTTGATTAAAAATAAATGTAAGGGTAAAGCAAAGGAGGCTATTGAAATTAATTTTCATGCACGAACGTTGATACTAAGACTATCTTATGCAATTATTTTGGGGAATATCAGAGCGTAGAGAAACTTTTCGATAATCTTCGTTATGTTTATTTCAGAACAAATGTCATTGATTTTTACAATGAAATAAAGGATAAGCTTCGTAGTTTAAATAATAAAACAGTCTTGGAGTTAGGAATAAATGTAGACAGTGAGCAAATTGGTAGAAACAACATGAAAACTGCTCTGGATATTTTTAAAGCAAAAATTCCTGAGCCTATGAAAACCGTATTAGAGTGTAGGAATTCAGAGAGCCTAGAAGATGCAATGAATATTCTTTTTACATCAGGATATGGGAATTATGAAGACAATAGCAGAATTAATAACAATAAACATTTTAATCGTTCTCGAGTAGACAGAAATTTAAATAAATTTGAAAATTATCATAATAGTTAAAATTTTAAAAATAATAGATTTGATCATTCTTACGGATATCAAAGTAATTTCAACACTCATCAGAATGGTTATAATAACTACAACCAGAATCATAAATATACATCTTCAAATTTAAATGAGAATTCTTTTTCTAATCAACCTACTCCAGGGCCAATGGATATTAATATGATACGGAAAAATACTTCTAATAATTTTCCAAGTACTTCAGTTCCAAGAAATAGGGAAAAATCTAATTTTTATAATTCTTGTAATCAAAATCCTTTCCGTAAGTTACCAAATTTCCGGTCAAAAATGAATTTAAAGGCCGAAAATAACTTGTGTAATGTACAAAGAAGTCAATGTGAAACAAACCATGTTGATATTAAAAATCCGAAACATTTAAACGTTTCAGCTGGGAATAATTTATTTCAAAATTTTCGTTTTCAAGCCTCTCCGGACAATTACCTCATATAGTTTTAAAGAAAATGCTTATAATCGATACAGGAGCCACCCACTCAATAGTAAATCCACACTTATGTAATCCGAAATGGAAACTTAATTCTACTAAATTAGTGTTGAAAACTCTTCAAAATGAGGTATTGACAAATACTGTTTATAAAGTGCCAATGTTTTCTGAATTGGGTGATGAAAACGAGAAGATTTATTTAATAGAATGTAAATTCCATGACTATTATGATGGAATTATTGGAAATGATATACTGCGAAAATATGAAGCCGTTATAGATTATCAAAGTAATGAACTAAGAATAAATGGTAAAATTTTGTCATTACTTTTTTCAGGTTTTCGGAAAATAACGTTGATCGCTAATGTTGAGTGTGGACTTATCCATATAGCAGAACAGCGAAATGATGATGGTGAGACGATTTTTAGTGAAGGTATTTACAAAGTTCGCAGTTTTAAAGTTGAAGTAGATACTTCAGTTAAGTGTCCACACATTATTTATCTTTGAAACTGCTTTTAACTAACGATCCGGTTTTGGCTTATCCCAATTTTAATAAAAAATTCATTTTAAATACTGATGCAAGTAATTTTGCTTTAGGGGCAGTGCTTTCGCAGGACAATCATCCTATTTGTTATGCAAGTAGAACGCTGAATCAACATGAAGTTAACTATAGTACGGTTGAGAAAGAATTGTTGGCAGTAGTGTGGGCTGTAACGTATTTTCGTCTATACTTGTTTGGAAGGAAGTTTGTGATACAGACAGATCACCAGCCATTGCAGTGGCTTGTTCCTATTAAAGAACCAAATTCGAATTTAGTTAGGTGGAGATTAAAACTGGAGGAATATAATTATGAAATTATGTACAAACGAGGTGCGGAAATAGCAAAGTGCTGTATTTGTCTTGATGATATTTCGGATGAAAGTGTTATTATTAGTGTTATTAAACAAGAGCACCAAAGGCATAAGCATCGTGGCATAAATGAGAATTTTGAATAGCTTAAAAGAAGAATATATCACCCGAAACTTAAAATGAGAATACAGCAATTTATAAACAGTTGTTTTATCTGCAATGTGGAAAAATATGACCGCAATAAAGTGAGGCAAAAGTTTAAAATTACTGAAACACCTGACAGGCTTGGTCTAGTTGTACACATAGATGTTTTTTATTGCTTAGAAAAACTTTGTTTTTAACAATTATTGATAAGTTTTCTAAATTTGCTCAGGCGATAAAGATTCGAAATAGGTCTTGGGTGGAATTCAAAAGAGCATTAATTCAGTATATAAGTATTGTAGGTACTATTAGGAAAATCGTAACAGACAATGAGTTAGGTTTCAAAGCGTTACCGTTGACCGAATTTTTAGAGCAGAATAATATTGAAATTCATTTTATTTCAAGTAATAATCACACATCTAATTCAGATGTGGAACGCCTTCATAATACTATGAATGAACATATTCGTCTACTTAGACATGACCCTAACAGGGATAGCAATAGTGTTGAGGAAAACATTTATAAGGTAATTACTTTTTATAATAATAGGATACATTCAATCACGGGTTGCAAACCTATTGATTTTCAAAACGCTTCAATAAAAGTGGAAGACTATCCGAAAGTAAAACAGAAAATTATGGCATTAAAAGAAAAGTCAATTTCAAAATTAAACCGCTCTCGTGAGGGGAGTGAAATCCAAACTGGGCAAGTTTATATAAAAAGTAATAGAGGTTCATTAACTCGAGCCCATTATTGGACATACGTGCGAAAGAAAAATAATACTTAGTACTATAAACAGCAATTTAATGGGAAGCAAAGTGATGACTTAAGAGAAGAGAAAAAAGGCAATAATAGTATGAAGCCGTGGCGGTTAAGTATTAAAGTGTCTTTTAAATATCAAAGTAACAGATAAGGGTTAAGGAGTCTTTATAATAATGAGATTTTACGTTAGCATAGGGGAGTAACGAAAAAGAACCGTATGTGTTCTAGTCGTCGAGTAGTTTATGTCGAGTAGCTTCTGCCAGAGTAACACAGTAGTGAAGCATGGATGGGGCAGCGCTTTGAACAGTAAACATTCGCAAAACAAAAGACACAAATCTATAACACAAGCAACAATTTTGAAAAAATTTTAGGGGCTTTGAAAACCACTATACAATTTCGATGTATTGTGGTCCCAGTAGTACAAATATGGTTCAATTTTGAAATTCTATGGAGAGGTTTTTTTTTTTTTAAATTTTTAAGTAAAATTATAAATTTTTTTAGACGTTTCTCCACATAATTAATGATAACTAAAAAAAAATTAGTCCGATATTATTCAAATAAACTTAGAAAAACTGAAATTTGCATAGCCTTTAATCCGTTAATATATTGCGTTTCAATCGACTCAGTAGTTTCGGAGTTATAATAAAAAATTGAGGGAAAAAATATTTTTTTTACGTGAAAATAGCAAATTTTTTTGTTTTAAAAAAATCATAAAAAATCGTTCAGATTTATTGCTTTATCGCAAAGCCACATGTAATAGGAACAAAATGAGATATCGATCATAAAAATCGATTGATTTTTTTCGAATTTATTCACAATTAAGTGAATTCGCTCATTTTCACCAAATTTTAGTTTTTTGTCTGATATACATAAAATTGAGTAGTTAATGTTCTTCTTTCGATTGATTGAATTTTGAAAACATTTTCCCCATGCTATGTACAAATTTTCACATCAAAAATGCATTACATAGCAACATTCGTGTATTTTTTGGCAAAACCCTACCTAGAATATACTGATTCTATTCTTCGGAAAGACATTTGTGTTGGATGAGCTTAAATGTAAATAAATAAATAAATTAAATAGTAGAAAATTTATATTTTATTATTCACAATTATTATAATAAATAAAACAAGAAAATAAATAAATATGTATTATAAACTACAAACTCTGAAATTTTCTTTTAGTCGATTTTCTACTATTGTTGAATAACGAAGTGTTACTCTGAATACTCCAGCAAAAATCAGCCATCATGTGTGCATCCCAGCGACCCTGGTATCGTTCCTCCATTGTCCGGATATCTTGGTGGAATCGTTCGCCCTGTTCTTCACTCAAGTCTCCTAGATTTTCAGGAAAACGATCTAAGTTACTGTGCAGGTAGTGTACTTTGATGCTCATGTTGCATCCAAGATTCTGGAAGTGAGTTAACATCTCTTCAACGTGCGCAACGTAATCATCACCCTTGTTATTTCCTAAGAAATTTTGAATAACCCATACAAACGAATCCCATGCATTCTTGTAAATTTCTGACATTGAACTGCCAAATTCAGTATCGTTCACCAATTTGCGAATTTGTGGGCCATCAAATATGCCTGCTTTCAGCTTTTCCATACTTAGATTGGAAAACTTCCTTGAAATATGCTGGAAACATTCACTATCTTTGTTAAGTGCTTTAACATATTGTTTCATCAGACCAAGTTTAATGTGAAGAGGGGGTAATATGATGCGATCTCGGGGCACTAGAGCTACATTTATAACATTTGGCGTACCTGGAACTAGTGTTTCCCTAGAAGGCCATTGTTTTCTCTTCCAATGTTCTGTTTAAGCTCTGCTGTCCCATAAACATATAAAACAAGGATATTTTGTAAAGCCGCTTTGTTGGCCTAAGAGGAAATTTACCATCTTAAGATCAACACAAATTACCCACTTATGTTCATCATACTTTATCTTCTTCATGACCAATGCAATTACATAGTATTCTTCTTTTACTTTGGTTGAATGTGCGATCGGCAAGGAGTGAAATTTATTTCCATTATGCAAAAGGACACACTTCAAGCTGCGTTTTGATGAGTCGATAAATAAACGCCATTCGTTTGAATCATATCTCTGTAAGCCCATGGCAGTCATCAAACCAGAAATATCTGTGCAGTACACAAAGTCATCCTCTTCAGCAAAATAATGAAGTAAGTCTTTTTCTCGAGTACGGTAATACGAAACTTTAGTTTCTTTAGTTATGAGACCTGTTTCTTTCATCCGGGACGCAAGTAATTCAGAAGATCTTTTCGACAATCCAAGGTCTCTAATTACATCATTAAGCTGATCTTGATTCCATGTTTGTGTGGGATGAACTCGTCATTTTCAGCTGTAGATGGTAGTGCTGGATCTGACATATCTGATTGGTAAGACATACTTGAGGTTGAGTGTCCTGGTGAAGATGAAAGCACATGACTACAGCTTGCACCCCGATCTTGAGCATATTATATTTCTTGTGAATGTAGAACTGCAAGTGTAAACCCATCAGCAGACCTCATGGGGTAAGACCATCGCATATGTTTTCCAAAACCGCTTTTTGTACTTAAACAAAAATAACACTCGGATGCGTGGTTCGCTGTTTCTCTCCATAGCATAGGCTTCAAAATTTCCAAGTGTCGTCTGTAAAATGAAAAAAAAAAAAAATTGAAATCAGGAATATGAAGAATTCAAATTTTAATTAAGAAATATTGTAATTATAAAATATTCCAAATCTATTAATTTATACTTACTTTACGTTAGAAGACTTCATAGATAAATTCAATCGACATTGAATGCATTTGGTACTCGGTGTCCAATGCTGGTTCAAATTGTGCGGATAGATATTATAGCAATCTTGATACGACTTTTGCAATGAAGTTAAGAAGCACTTCCGTTTTTTCCCGGTGATATATTGGCCGCACACATAACAAAATAAATCTGGATCGTTTTTACATAAAAATGTTCTGGCTTTCTGGCTCATTTTTATTAATATTTGAAAATTGTTTTTAACTTCTAAGCTGTATGACTCTAATTTTTGTGTAGGTATTAAATGATGTTTGCGTTATCGCAAACACTTCTTGAATGAAATAAAAAGGGTCAAGGAGATCTTATAAATACTGATACTATAATTTGGGATAACCCTTTGTGTGGATACAGTTTGTGTGTGCTGCAAATTTTTTATTATTCCTAAGAATCCTAAAAAACATTAAGGACTTTTATAAGAAAAAAAAAAAATCATCCGTTACAGGTAGCTAACGGAAAATAAGAGCACTTCAGCGTACACGCACATTTATGAGCGTTTTATTACTATCCTACCGCAATCGTAAAAATTAAACAATCTTTTGTTTATTACTTATTTTTTTTTAATTATTAGAATCATTAAAATGTCATAGAGGTTTTTCCCAAAGGGGTTTTGCCAAAATGCGTGTCGTAAAATGCACCTGAGTTTTTATGTTCTGCATTTTCATTATATAGTAGGTACAATTTTCTACAGTGCTTGTAAATATGCGATACCTTCAATTAATTGTAAATAAAAATGTAAAGCATGCATCGATTTTTATGATCCATATCTAGTTTAATTTGCATGATATGTAGCTTTACTACAAAAAAATAAAAGGTAATATTTTTTGCAGTTTTCGATTTTTTCCAGATTTTTGTTTTTCAAAAATTTTTTTTTTTAGCATTTTTTTTTTGCTAACAATTTGTTTCATAACTTTGAAACTATTCATCGCATTAAAAAAATTTGTACACGTTATTTAAAGATACTGTAAACCTTAATTTTTGTAAATTTAATTCGACAAAATCGGACTAATTGTTTTTGAGTTATGACAACATAAGTGGAGAAATGTCTCAAAATATTGTCAATTGTACTTAAAAAATTAAAAAAAAAAAAAAAATTATCCATAGAATTGAAAAATTTTACCATTTTTGTACTTAGGCAGCCATGATGCATCAAATCTATATAGTGGTTAGTCAAGCCTTTTTTTGCTGTTGACCTGTTATTATAATTATAATTCTTTTTCAATGAATAGAACGAAACAATAAAAAAAGTATCAATAATATTTCTTTTGTTGTATTCATGGTGTTTATAAAGAACACATTTCTGTTTGAGTGCAATTGTAAATACAAGGCACAATTATTGGTCAAACTGAAATATGAATATGATCCTTCATAATATTGAAAGAGAAAGATGATAAATTTGTATGTTTAGAATAAGTTAGAAAGGTTAAGTTTTATTCTCATAATTAGTATATAAGCTCAAACAAAATCATAACAAAATTAGACTTTGATTTGATAAACACAAACCGGCTTTTCAGCCTTGTTTTCTTTCAAAGTTTTCCAATTTCTTTTCCAAGTTATTTTGAACGCCTAAGTTTAAGCTGGGACTCCCCCAGCTGTTTTAAAATAAAAAGGGACTATAGGGAAACAAAACATACACACAATCAATTAATAGAAAAAAACATAAGAAAGTATAAGATATTACATGGCGTTCCTGCTGACCTAACCTGCGAACCAAATCCAGCAATATTTAGTCTTTACCACAATTAAAGAAAAATCGAGAGAAAACCTGGTGACACAATTCCTAATGTCCGATGCTGAAATAGACGAAATCATCACCCTTTGGGAAAGCTACATTTAGGAAACCAAATCCGAAGAATACGAGCCTGCAAACATATCGGACACAACAGAATCAGCACCAGTATACACACCACTTCCCCGTACAGCATGTCCTAAAGCAATTACCATCGAGGAGTACAGAAGACAGAATAATAGAAGAAAGAACACACCAATACCCTACTAAAACCAGTACAGAAGAGAAGCGCCGGCAAGAAATTCCAGAAGCGAAAGGAATTAGCACTGCTATATAAAGATTTAATACTGGCAACGAAGACTAACATTAAAAATAAAATTAAACAGATAAAATACAAAATCTTTTAACGGTCCAAAACAAAAAAAAAATTTATTCAGATTTTTAACATTTAATATATATATATATATATATATATATATATATATATATATTTTTTTTTTTTTTTTTATTTATAAATAAATGTACTTAGATGCAAATGGTAGGTCCCGTTTGGGGCAACAAAACAAAAAATAAAATCGGAAAACCACAAAGTAAAGTGAAAATGCAGGAGAACATTATAAACAATGGAGAAGGGAAGAATATTGCAACTATTTTACCAAAATATATAATAATGCTAATTGTAATGTAGCATAAAAGATTGACAACTATTTTAAAAATTACGTACACAAGCACAACAACACGCGCAGTACAGATAATGCTATTAAAGTCGTTTAAAATTTAATGAAAATATAAAAAATCTAAATAATTAATGTAGTTAAAGAACAAATATATAAAATATATATGCATATTATAAAATTAAAAGGGTTAAAAACAAAAACAAAATGTTTGTCAATAAACTATGGAAGAAAATATAAAAAATTAAAAGAAATCTAAAAACTCTAAAGAAAAATCCTAATGAAACATATACAAAGAAAACTATAAAATAAAAATTAAAATATATTGAAATTACATACCAAGACTTTACAATAGCAGTAGAAGAACAGAAGAACACTGATCTAGTGATAGCCTTAAAAATTTAATTTAAAAGTATTTATACAAATATCAAAACTATCTAGCAAAACACGACAAAGAAATTTAGATAGAACAATATATCACAGTGGCAGAATTTAGTTTAGAAACCGTTTCAAAACCTCTACCATTGATTGCTGGTAATTACATAGAGCTTGAAAGTTTTTTAATAACAGCAGAGCTGATAAACAAAACATTATCAGATACAGCAAAAATAGATTTTTGCTATACATATATTATGCTAAACTAACATCTAAAGCAAGAACAGCGATATGAAGTTATATCGAACCATAAAGTTTTGAAGCATTAAAAGAATTGCCAGAAAACAGGTACAAACCCACTAAAATAATACTAGAATTACAGAACAAGCTTAGTACATTGTACATTGTTCCAAGGGAAAATAGCAGTTAATTTATTTAAAGACAAAATATTATATATAATAGATACCCTAAACAAACTAGGGATAGAAAAACGAGGAAGTACTGCCTCAACAGCAGAAAGGAACATAATAATGAAACTAAATAAAAAATTGGCCCTAGATACTTTCAAAAAGGACTAAACAAAGTCTTTAAATAGACCATATACGCGTCGCGACCAACCACATTGCAAGAAGCATCAGAACTTGCAACTGAACTTAAAAATGAAAATAATAATAATGCAATTCTATACATCAAAAACGAAAAACCACGGTATCAATCACAAAATCACAACAGAGTTAACAACTAATTCACTAACTACAACAAATAGGCCTTACAATTACACAAAAATAACAACTATCACAATAATAACAACAATTCACCAAGGAACACAAATTTTTCTAGGAACAATAATTTCAACAATAAGACATACTAATTTCAGTCTTAATAGGTTTAATAGCAATCAAAGAAGAAACTTTAACAATAACCACGATTACAAAAATAGAAACAATAATAGATATGGACCCACTATACAAAGTTCGGGAAACGAAGCAGGCCCGGAATACATTACTATTCCAGAGAGCCAAAGTTAAGAGTATATATAAATCTTGAATTCTCTTTACCAAATGAAAAATGTAAACATTCATTTCAACTAGTAAATTCAGATTTTTCTACTGAAACAGATGGCGTAATTGGTAGAGATTCTCTGCAAAAATACCTTTCTAAAAGTGATTACGAGACCTTTACAATTTCATTATTTATAAATGAATCTATCATAATTCTGCTTATGCAGTCAAAACCAATTTCTTCACTACAAACAACAATTCAACCTAAAACAGAAATTTACATGCCATAAAGTTAGAGCTAAAAGAAGATTGCGTCATATTTAATAAACAATTACAATTACAATTACAATTTTCAAGTAATCCAATAGCACCAAAAAGCGGCATGACACACATAAAAATTTTAAACACAACTAACGAAACAGTGACAATAAAAGGCATTGAGCTCCAGACTGAATCACTTAAAAATTATGAGATATTAATTTACAAAAATGTGAGCAACCGTTAAAAAAAATGAATGAACTGCAATTAGACCATAATGCTAAATTTTTACAATTAATAAGAAATTAAACAATATCAAAATGTTTTTCATTTAGAAGACAAAAAATTAACCGTCAACAATTTTTCTAAACAAACAATCACGACCTCAGACAACACACCAGTTTACATTAAAAGCTATAGATTACCACCTGACGTAATAAATAAACAAGAAGAAAAAATGCTTCATATACATAATAGAAGCATCAATTAGCCCATATAAAACTCCACTTCCTTTAGCACCAAAGAAAAGTATAGAAGACAAAAAGAAATGGAGAATTGTAGATTTTACAAAACTTAATGATTGTCAATGACACATTTCCTCTTACTAGATTAGAAGACATTTTAGACAAATTAGGTAGAGCAAAATTGTTTTCTACACTCGATACGACCAATTCCTTTCACCAGATTGAATTAAATAAAAAATCCAGACCACTAACTGGTTTTTCTACACCACAAGGACATTTTTAATTTAAAGGAGTTTTCAAAGAATGCTTACAACAGCACTATCCGAATTAGAATCCGAAAAATTTTCTTACGTAGATGACATAATTATATATGGCTGTAGTTTAAGCCACAGTAATAAAAATTTAATAAAAGTATTAGACAGACTACAAAAATACAATCTTAATCCAAAGAAATGTTGTTTTTTAAAGACCAGAAGTAGTTTACTTAGGCCATTTAATAACAAAAGGCGGTATGAAAACAAACCCATCTAAAAACGATGTTATAAAAAACTCTCCAATACCGAATAACGCGGACGAAGTAAGACGATTCGTTGCATTCTGCAACTACTACAGAAAATTCATACCAAACTTTACGGACATTGCCAAACATTTGAACGAACTATTAAAGAAATCCAAAAAATTTATATGGACGGAACAATGTCAACATTCTTTTAAAGATTTAAAAGACAAATTAGTGAACCCACCAGTATTGCAATATCAAGATTTTGAAAAACGCATCAAGCTACGCGTTAGGAGCAGTCTTATCTCAAGGCGAAATGGACAAGACTTACCAATTTCATACGCTAGTAAATCATTGCAAAAACATGGTATTAGCAAACCGGTAATTGAAAAAAAACTTTCAGCATTTCATTATAGCGTACATCTCTTTAAACCTTACTTATATGGCAGAAAATTCATTGTAGTTACAGACCATAGACCATTAATTTCACTATTTTCACATAAAAATCCTTCGTCAAAGATGACAGGAATAAGACTAGATTTAAGTGATTATGCAAAATAACTTGAACAATGCAAATATGAATGAGAACAATGTGGAAAAATGCAATTCTCAGAAGTCTGATCAATTTCAAATATGGGAATGTATGTATATCTATTAATGATATCAAAAGTATGAAATTTGAAATATAGAAGAAAAAGATATAATTATTGAAGATAATATGGTGTACATAATGATAATTAATCGAAACCAGTTCCGACCATGAAGAAGTTATGTGCCAAAAACAAGATTAATAAGAATGATATGAAAAAGTATGTAACGATAATTCTACGATAATTTGATTATGAAGCAGTTAAATACAGAAGGTATGAATAATAATAATATGCATGCAATATTCAGAGATAACCCAGCTAAGCTAGATTCGATTCTGAGGAAACTGACATCTAAAATGAATAAAGATAATAATAAAGAATTAGCGCTCTTAAATGAACATAAAATATTTAAAATATATACAAATGAAGAATTTAAAGAAACATATGCAAAATTAAGAATAAATAACAAAAGTCCTCAACTTAAAATATTGATATATAATGCCCCGAAAAAAATAACAGATGACATTTTAAAATATAAACTAATTGACCTATTCCACAATACCACCCACGCAGGACACCAAGGAATACGAAAAACCGTCATTAAATTAAAACGAATATATATTTGGAAAAAACATGAACAAAATGGTAAAACAATTCGTATCTTATTGTGACAGCTGTATCAATAATAAACAAACAAAACGCATAAAGGAACCACTTACACTAACAAACACACTTAACAACAGTTTTGAAGTGATTTCAATTGACACCGTTGGTCATATTCCTATTTCAAATGGCTATTGCTACATTCTAACAATGCAATGCGAACTGGCAAAATTTGTCGTATAAGATATTACACCAGACCATAAGAGCAGGTATAGCGAGATTCATAGTGTAAGAAATAGAGATTTTATAATTTATTTATTTTATACAGCTGAAGGGTTCCAACTTTTGAATAGGCATTCAAAAGAACTGCAAAAATGTGAAGACTTGAAAAATGAAGCAAGACTAATTTAGCCGAATTATGTTATATTAAAATTACATTTTTAACTTAGCCTTTCTAACTTATTTTAACTTATTACCAACATACATTTGTTTTTTTCAATGGCATGCATTTGTATTACTTTTCTTATGTGACCAATCAAATACTTAATAGAATAAAGACATTCAAATTGATGCGATACTCAAAATTGTGTCACTCAATTTGTGTATGTTCAAAGCTTGGGTAAATTGCAGTTAACTTGTCACATGTTACTATTTGTTAAGGTATGTATTGTAAACTTATGTGGTACACTACAGTAGGACAAACACTTTAATACATAAAAGTAATACGCAAAGATTTTCCAGTACCCTCTGATGGAATCATTGAAGAGAATTCGGAAATTTGAAAACTTCGAAATCCGCTTAGATCAATCCAGTAGATAATAGAGTATATAAACTTAATTTTAATTTATTATTATCATTACAAAATTTAACATTTAACAAGTTAACACTAATGCAACCAGATTTCAGAAAATACACATATCATACAAACAATGCACAGTGGGGCAGAATCAAAATATTTTTGATATAACTTATCCATGTGTAAAGGGCTAAGCGGATTGATCTTAAATTTGACACGAGCATAGCAGAGGTGTATCTGAGCTTACGTTTTAAAACTCCGAATTGGTGCTGAAAGCATTTAATCAGCCCCAGGCAAAAGAATAAAAAAATTGATTTTTTGGGCTTTTAAGCCTTATTTTGGGAATTGTGCGATATCCTTTATCCAAATATTGCAGATATTTGATTTAATTTAAGTTGACCAACTGCAAATGTACGAATTGATTTATTAAAGAATTTTAATATTTTTACTTCATTCAAATACGACTGTTTTTTTTCATAATTTTTCGAAAATTTCAGAGATAGCAACGAGTATTATAAGTTTGTACTAATATTTAATTTTATTTATGTATATGAATAGAAATTAACAATTTTATATCAAACAAAAAAAGATTCAATATGCTTGGATTTCTTGTCCCTAGTTGTTCAGCAATACATTTGGCACCCTGGTTGTAGACTTTTATTATGAACGGCATATTATTAGAAATAATTCCAAATTCGTCTATTAATCTTTTTATCCGAATGCCTTCTTGTGCAGCTGTGCTAAGTGCTACGTATTCTGCCTTAGTTAATGATAAACTTCTAATCTTTTGTTTCGTAGACTTCCAACATAACAAATGTGTGTGAAGATAAATTCGAATTTAACTAGTAGAGACCTAAACCAAATATTTTAACATAGCTGATTTTTCAGTTAACAGACCACTGTTAATCACTTAACAGTCGTTAGAATTTTGACCTTTAATAATTAAAATGCATACCCCGGAAATTTGGGGCTTGGTTCATGTTTTGTTCGATATGGAAAAATTTTGCTAGAGTGCACTTAGTGAGATTATAAAAGTTAAATGTGCAAAATAATTTTCAAAGAATAATAAATACAGAGTTTTTAACATAGTCATTTTTTAACATTTCTTGAGAAGATTTGTGGCCATTATGGAAAATTGGAGAATGGCTGGTATATCACACCCCATACAAATGAAGGTCCAAGGACTACTCTATCGAACCAAATTAGTGGGATATCTCAAATAATCTTAGAAACTAAAACAAATTTGAGTTTTTTAACATAGTCATTTTTTAACATTTCTTGAGAAGATTTGTGGCCATTATGGAAAATTGGAGAATGGCTGGTATATCACACCCCATACAAATGAAGGTCCAAGGACTACTCTATTGAACCATATTAGTGGGATATCTCAAATAATCTTAGAAACTAAAACAAATTTGAGTTTTTTAACATAGTCATTTTTTAACATTTCTTGAGAAGATTTGTGGCCATTATGGAAAATTGGAGAATGGCTGGTATATCACACCCCATACAAATGAAGGTCCAAGGACTACTCTATCGAACCAAATTAGTGGGATATCTCAAATAATCTTAGAAACTAAAACAAATTTGAGTTTTTTAACATAGTCATTTTTTAACATTTCTTGAGAAGATTTGTGGCCATTATGGAAAATTGGAGAATGGCTGGTATATCACACCCCATACAAATGAAGGTCCAAGGACTACTCTATCGAACCAAATTAGTGGGATATCTCAAATAATCTTAGAAACTAAAACAAATTTGAGTTTTTTAACATAGTCATTTTTTAACATTTCTTGAGAAGATTTGTGGCCATTATGGAAAATTGGAGAATGGCTGGTATATCACACCCCATACAAATGAAGGTCCAAGGACTACTCTATCGAACCAAATTAGTGGGATATCTCAAATAATCTTAGAAACTAAAACAAATTTGAGTTTTTTAACATAGTCATTTTTTAACATTTCTTGAGAAGATTTGTGGCCATTATGGAAAATTGGAGAATGGCTGGTATATCACACCCCATACAAATGAAGGTCCAAGGACTACTCTATTGAACCATATTAGTGGGATATCTCAAATAATCTTAGAAACTAAAACAAATTTGAGTTTTTTAACATAGTCATTTTTTAACATTTCTTGAGAAGATTTGTGGCCATTATGGAAAATTGGAGAATGGCTGGTATATCACACCCCATACAAATGAAGGTCCAAGGACTACTCTATCGAACCAAATTAGTGGGATATCTCAAATAATCTTAGAAACTAAAACAAATTTGAGTTTTTTAACATAGTCATTTTTTAACATTTCTTGAGAAGATTTGTGGCCATTATGGAAAACTGGAGAATGGCTGGTATATCACACCCCATACAAATGAAGGTCCAAGGACTACTCTATCGAACCAAATTAGTGGGATATCTCAAATAATCTTAGAAACTAAAACAAATTTGAGTTTTTTAACATAGTCATTTTTTAACATTTCTTGAGAAGATTTGTGGCCATTATGGAAAATTGGAGAATGGCTGGTATATCACACCCCATACAAATGAAGGTCCAAGGACTACTCTATCGAACCAAATTAGTGGGATATCTCAAATAATCTTAGAAACTAAAACAAATTTGAGTTTTTTAACATAGTCATTTTTTAACATTTCTTGAGAAGATTTGTGGCCATTATGGAAAATTGGAGAATGGCTGGTATATCACACCCCATACAAATGAAGGTCCAAGGACTACTCTATTGAACCAAATTAGTGGGATATCTCAAATAATCTTAGAAACTAAAACAAATTTGAGTTTTTTAACATAGTCATTTTTTAACATTTCTTGAGAAGATTTGTGGCCATTATGGAAAATTGGAGAATGGCTGGTATATCACACCCCATACAAATGAAGGTCCAAGGACTACTCTATTGAACCATATTAGTGGGATATCTCAAATAATCTTAGAAACTAAAACAAATTTGAGTTTTTTAACATAGTCATTTTTTAACATTTCTTGAGAAGATTTGTGGCCATTATGGAAAATTGGAGAATGGCTGGTATATCACACCCCATACAAATGAAGGTCCAAGGACTACTCTATCGAACCAAATTAGTGGGATATCTCAAATAATCTTAGAAACTAAAACAAATTTGAGTTTTTTAACATAGTCATTTTTTAACATTTCTTGAGAAGATTTGTGGCCATTATGGAAAATTGGAGAATGGCTGGTATATCACACCCCATACAAATGAAGGTCCAAGGACTACTCTATCGAACCAAATTAGTGGGATATCTCAAATAATCTTAGAAACTAAAACAAATTTGAGTTTTTTAACATAGTCATTTTTTAACATTTCTTGAGAAGATTTGTGGCCATTATGGAAAATTGGAGAATGGCTGGTATATCACACCCCATACAAATGAAGGTCCAAGGACTACTCTATCGAACCAAATTAGTGGGATATCTCAAATAATCTTAGAAACTAAAACAAATTTGAGTTTTTTAACATAGTCATTTTTTAACATTTCTTGAGAAGATTTGTGGCCATTATGGAAAATTGGAGAATGGCTGGTATATCACACCCCATACAAATGAAGGTCCAAGGACTACAAGAAATGTTAAAAAATGACTATGTTAAAAAACTCAAATTTGTTTTAGTTTCTAAGATTATTTCAGATATCCCACTAATATTGTTCGATAGAGTAGTCCTTGGACCTTCATTTGTATGGGGTGTGATATACCAGCCATTCTCCATTTTTCCATAGTGGCCACAAATCTTCTCAAGAAATGTTAAAAAATGACTATGTTAAAAAACTCAAATTTGTTTTAGTTTCTAAGATTATTTCAGATATCCCACTAATATTGTTCGATAGAGTAGTCCTTGGACCTTCATTTGTATGGGGTGTGATATACCAGCCATTCTCCATTTTTCCATAATGGCCACAAATCTTCTCAAGAAATGTTAAAAAATGACTATGTTAAAAAACTCAAATTTGTTTTAGTTTCTAAGATTATTTCAGATATCCCACTAATATTGTTCGATAGAGTAGTCCTTGGACCTTCATTTGTATGGGGTGTGATATACCAGCCATTCTCCATTTTTCTATAATGGCCACAAATCTTCTCAAGAAATGTTAAAAAATGACTATGTTAAAAAACTCTGTATTTATTTTTCTTTGAAAATTATTTTGCACATTTAACTTTTATAATCTCACTAAGTGCACTCTAGCAAAATTTTTCCATATCGAACAAAACATGAACCAGGCCCCAAATTTCCGGGATATGCATTTTAATTATTAAAGATCAAAATTCTAACGACTGTTAAGTGATTAACAGTGGTCTGTTAACTGCAAAATCAGCTATGTTAAAAAATTTGGTTTAGGTCTCTACTAGTTAAATTCGAATTTATCTTCACACACATACATAACAAATTTTGATAAGGTATAAAAAAATATCCTTTAGTAATTTTTCTGTCTTCAGATCCACCCCAGTTAGCATCTGAATAACCATATAAAGGCAAATTAATCCTTTTTCTTCAGATGTGGTTAAATAACGAAATATTATTTTGATATCATTAATATACACATCTACTTAATGTATTTATGGCATAAGCGTTTTTGTTTGCTCCCAATTGGTGCAATACGTTTTTCGTCCACATTCCAATTCACTTCGATTAAAGAGTCTATAAACATTTCTTAAGTTTACATAATTTTTCATTGAATGGAGGGGGGTACTGATATACAAATTTCATCATTTAACTCACCATTTAAAACCGCACACCTCACATATAGCTGATGAATTTTATAATTGTTTGGAAACGCCATCGATATGAAGATTCTTACTGTGATATTATTAGACACTGGTGAATACATGTCACTGAAGGTATTTATATTTTGTATGCAACCACGTGCGACAAGCCTAGCCTTTTTGCGTATACCCATCGCTGTTTTTCTTTGTGCTGAAAACCCATATGGCATCAATTTTTTCCTGGCCTTCATATTCAACCACTACCAAAGTTTGTTTTTTATAATTTACACTCACTTCTTCCTCTAAAGACTTTCTCCGTTTTTCATCCTCATAGGCTTGTTTGAACGTAGCTGGAATTTCTGTCATAATAGTTAAATAAGCGCAGATCTTAGTATTATGTATATCATAATCCTCTAAATACTTTGGTGTTATTCTATCTTTTCTATTTCTAGCATTGCAATCGTTTCCAGGGTCGTAAAAACTTCTTTTTTATTTTGTGTCGTCAACTCTATCATTATCTTGTACAATTTCAACTTCAACTTCAACATCAGAATATTTGATTGTTACCTCATAATTTATAAACTTTACATCTCTGATATTAAATATCTTTTTCGTTTCTTCGTCATAAAAGCGAAAACCATTTACTGTGTAGCCAACTAATTTTATTTTTATTGATGGAGGCTTAAATTTTCCTTTTTGAATTGGTTTTGGGATACTAAGGTAAGCTTTACTGCCAAACGGATGAGCTTAGTTTAAATCAGGTTTTTTCTTTATACCATATCTCAGCTGGTGTTTTATCATTTTGGATTGCAACAGTCGGGCAACAATTCAAAACATAAGTTGCATGCACATCTAGCTTTATTGATAATATTCTATTAAACCTTTCGGCCAGACCGTTTAACTGATGTGAATAAGGAATTGTTGTTTCTATATTTATCCCCTTTCTTGAGCAATAATTTGAAAACTCTTTAGTTTTATACTCCGTACCTATTCTATTCGTAACATCTCAATTCTTCTGTCAAATTTATTAAAACCTTTTTCAGCATAATCTCGGAAAACTTCAAAAACTTTAGCACGCAACGTATATACCACTGCGAAATGCGAATAATCGTCGATTAAAGTGACAACATATTTTCTGCCATCATGACTCGAGTTATATATTGGTCCGACCAAGTCACTATGCACCTTTTGCACCGCGTTGCTCTCTTTCTAGAACTTTTTAATGAAATTTAAGTTATTTTTGCTATTAAACAAATAGTGTGAAATGGGTTGCATTCTTATAATGACTGCTATGGCCACATTTTTTATGCAAACCCTCTTTACCTGGAGTTGCCACAATTTCAAATATATTTGAGCTTCAAACTTTAAACATTTGTCAACTTTCTTCAATGATACATATTCAATAGTTTGATAAACCTGAAGGAGTGTTTTGATTCTGCGTATGAAAATAAACACAATGGTATAAATACGGTGCACAGTCCTGAAACAGCTAGCACCGATTTTACACAAAAAACAAAAGGCCCGCTTAATATTTTCAAACAGCAGTTAATTCTAAAAACCGCAAAATAAGGAAAGTATGGCAATTTGAAAATGTTATGCTCGAAAACTTAGCACAACAAGGACTGCTGGTTTTATTTTGTTTAGAGCATGACCTATATTCACGATTTCAGGACTTATACCGAAAGTTCTTCGCAAGGAACAAAAATTTGAAAATTATAAAAACAAGCACCATACTCGAAGATATCATGGACGAAGGTAGACTTCTCCATATTACAGAGGACGAACATTTAAAAAATAATCATAGGGGTATAAATAAAGTTTTTAAGGAAATAAAGAAAATATTTTATAATCGGAACTTGCGGAAAATTTTTCAATAATAGGTAAATGATTGTACGGTTTGCAACAAAGCCAATTAAGTTACGAAAACTCCTGGCAAACATAACGAAAAAGTTCATGTAGATATTTAGTACCCTCAAAGGAATGTAATGTTTCTTATACGAATTGATAAATTTATAAAGTATACAACTGCTTATCGCCTGTCAGATAGAACTTGGGTCTCAATAATTGATGAAATTAAAACGCGTATTTAATACTTGGGGAAACCAGAAACAATAGTCACAGATAACGAACTAGATATAGTTGCTGTGAAACAGTTCCTAATCGAAAATGGAATTAATGTACACTTTACAACAACCTACAACAAAACAGAAAACTCTAATGTCGAAAGATTGCATCTAACAGTCAATGCGGAGCAAATAACGAAAGTTATCTTAAAGAAAAGGTTCATAAAGCAATATTAGCTTACAATAATACAATATCCCTGCACAATAACTAAACCGTTAGATTTAATCAATAATGCAATATCAAGAAAAGATATTAAGGAACTTGAAGAAAGGCTTCATAGGGAAAAGGTTGACAGAATAAATGCGGCGAATATATAAAGGAAAGAACACAAGTTATGTTGATTTTGAAAACGAATTTATTAAAAATCGTAGAATTAGCAAAACTCAGCCATGCATAATGAAGGTCACGCTACTGACACTGCTACAGATCAGCAGAGTTAAAGACAATCTTGGCTATACCGTGATACGGTTGAGGAAAAATGAGCACAACTACAGTTTTATACATAATACGTCTTTCGAAAATTTTAAATATAGTTAACCAAATAAAATTAAACGTTAATGAGATAGACGTTCAAAGTACAGATATGTTACGTAAAGAAATAAGTGCTTTAAAGGCAAAGATTAAATCTATAATGCCTTCTCAGCCTAACAGATCAAAAAGAGGATTGATAAACGGAATAGCAGACTTTTATAAATGGTTGTTTGCACTTATGAACGATGATGATATAGAGGAAATTTTGTAACATTTAAAGAATACTGACATAAATACTCATAATGACATTTGCACATTGAATAAGGAAATAGCCACTAACACACACTTTAATAAGGCAATCGAAGCAATTAGAAAAGCAGTAGAAAACGACAGAATTAAAATAGATAGAACATTAGCAGTAGTTAAAAAAAATAATGAGTAAAAGGACTTTTATTAACAGACCAGGTGCTCAAATTTTAAAGCTCGGAGAATAAAATTACATAAGTCCAGAAAAATATAGCTTCAGCTAGACATAACACTATACATTCAAGCGTTCAAAACAAAAAGAAGTCATTAGGTGCCAAGTCAGGGCTGTACGGCGGATGACCCATTTGTTGGAAGTTTTGGCCGGTCAAAAACGCTCTGGTTTGAGCCGATGTGTGAGAGCTCGCATTGTCATGGTGAACAATGATTCGTCTTCTCTTGTTGGTTTTGCGAATTTCTCCGATGACTTCAGGCAAACAAATTGTATTGTACCACTCAGAAGTGACCGTCCTACGTTGCTCAAGCGGAACAGTCGCCACATGACCAGTTTTGCCGAAGAAACAGGCGACCATTTGCTTCGAGGTGCTTCTTTCACGAACAACTTTCGTTGGATTTTGCTCGTCTTTGAAGACCCACACGGTCGATTGTTGTTTCGTTTCGGGCTCATACGCATAGATTCATGATTCTTCACCTGTGACGATCTTATAAACGTCTTTTGAAGCACCGCAATCGTCTTTTTGCAACATTTCTTTGCACCAATCGACACAAGCCTTTTTTGAGCGACTTTCAAATTTTGCGGGATCCAACGAGAACAAACCTTTTTTACGGCCAGGTGTTCATGCAGTATCGAATGTATGCTGGTGGAAGAAATGTCCAAGGATGTCTCTATCTCTCGGTATGTCTCATGTCGATCTTGCATTATGAGTTCACGCACGGCATCAATGTTCTCTGGCATAACAGCCGTTTTTGGACGACCTTCACGAAATTCGTCTTTGAGCGAGCTTTGGCCACGATTAAATTCATTATACCATATTTTCACAGTGCTATAGGATGGTGCTTCATCGCCATACAAAGGTTTAAGTTCATCAATGCATTCTTGTCGTGATAATCCACGTCGAAAGTTGTGAATAATTATGGCACGAAAATTTTCACCAGTTAATTCCATTTTTTTCTATATTAATTTTTTCAAGTCACTGTAAACAACACAAATAATGGTCGTACGTCAAAACGTTTTGAGTACGATTATGCTTAAAAATGACGAACTTTCCAATGGAAATGTCAGATTGCACTTGGCAGCACTCAGTATTACCAGGCCAGAAATATATATATAGCAGCCCTCGTATAAACTTAAGCTTATTAAAATGGGTGGTATGAACATAATCAATCAATTCAAAAACATAAAGCGGTTTCATATGGCATAAGTATAACGTTAGTACTAATAATAATTGCATTAATTGTAATATATGCAGGTTACAAGGGGTGTTTTAAAAAATAACAATAACAATAAATTTGATATTAATATAGAATTGCCCACTGTGGAAAATTCAACAGGGACTGTTGAATCTAGGGGTGGAGAAGTCGTATGGGGTCTATAACTCCTTTTTATTTGTAAGTTTATATTCAGAAATGAATAAATCCCTTTGGTGGCCTGAATACAAGCCAGACATGTTGAACAAGCAGATTCACTTTGCTGCTAAAATAAAGTAATTCAATATATGTTTTGTCAAAGCATGTGTATCTGCTTCGTAAGCAAAATTCATTCTAAATATTTTTAAGTTAAACTTGTAAGCAATAAAAATATTTTGAATAAAGAATCAGTCTATAAACAAACTTAAAACCACTCGTCACGTATCAAGCATGTGTCTAGATGCCTCGCCTGAATTCACATATGTTTAGTCTTATTTTGTGCTTTTCTTTTATTTGTTGACGAAGATGTCACTGAATTTGAAACTCAACTGCAAAGAACAGGAAATGTCGACACATATAACAAATGTCGCACTACTTAGGTACATATGTAAAATCAATTTAGTAAACAAATATTTCCTAAGCAGTAGGTGTTAAATTGAAGTAACATAAATTACCTTTCACCTCCCAGATCTTAAAATTAAGAAACTCGAAACTTTAAATTTTAATGAATTAAATGTAGAATGTAATGCTGCTTTTTCTGGATAATTACATCCTTTATCAACATTCCTCGCATTTGTTTACCTTTGGTTGTGTACGTTGTAAATTAATAAATTAATTCTTTGAAATCATTTGTTAGAATATTTTTTTATGAAAAAATGTGTTTGTTTACATGTTTTAAAATATAAAGGTACAACAGTATGAGATCTTACTAAAAGTATTAAGTATTAAATTTACTATACTGGTAGAAATTAACATATTCTAAGGAAAGTTGCTTACAAAAAGCCTTTATGAACTCTATGGAAGTTATTTGGAAATTTGTATAGGCAAACTCTAAGTTAATTCATACTTAATGAACGAATTTTATGGCGTTTTCTTTTCTGATACAAATGTTGCATATGTTCAACACTTTTTACATCTTTGTGTTCTTTTCTAAAAAAGTTAAGAGTATGTTCTTTTGAAAATATATCACACATAAAAGTTGCATATTTTACCCTCAAATTTATGTAAGGGTAAGTATACTACACTTTTTTTAGTAGTTATTACTGTAGAAAAGTGACGCTAGCTTTTATACATTATATTATATTGCTTTATGTTTGAAACGCTAATTGAACTTTACTGGTGGTTTAGAAAATTCAATAACATTTTATTCTGTTAGGGCTATAAAATGCGTAGCAATTTTTCAGGGTTAAGGCAACATGCAAAACATTCTATGTGATTCTTAGGTAACATTTATTTTCAGAAAAGAAAACGCAATTAGTGATTATTTTGTAAATGTCTAATTATTTCGAAATTAGACAGTCTGCATGTATCATTAAATGACAGCGTCAGTTCCGTAGTAAATGAGTCTAAAATCTTATATCCAAAATTGCTGTAAAGTAAAATTGTCGGAAACCTACGGCGAAGACGATAAATTATTTTAAAATTTTTATTTGGCATAACTTGGAGCTTAATGACATGAGTCTTGGCAGTTTTATGAAACCAGACTTGACAGCCGTAGGTCATAATTGGTCGTATACACATATTGTATAACAAAGCTTTATTTTTTATGTTCAGTTTGCATCTTCTATTAAATATAGGGAATAGTGCCCGACCACTCTTTATCTCTTTTTCACAAATGAGGTTAACATGTTGTTTAAATTTTAGTTTTTTATTTAAGATAATGCCTTAATATTTTCCGATTTCACTGGAATTACATTACCACGACTGAATATAGCATGATTAGGGATACGCTTCGGAGACTTATTGTATGGAAAAATAATGGCTTGTGTTTAATTATCGTTCACCTTAATTTTCCATTTATTGAAATATTTTTGGCTTGAGTTTAAACTTTCTTGCATTTTCTTAACTATCGCGTTTGTTTGAAATTTTACCGCTATACACAAAAGCGCTGTCGTCTGCATAAAATGCAGCATTTTGATTTCTGCGTATAGTAATATCTGACGCATATAAAGAATACGGCGTGGGTGATAAAACCGGCAGTAATCCCGCTTGAATAGTTTTTCATTAGAAGACTGGTTGTTTACGAACACTTCAAATGAAGGCCTATCTAAAAAGCTTTGAATAGTCGTTTGTAAATACAATGGAAGCTTTTACGATATCAAGTAATATAATACCTGTACTCAAACGATTTCTTTTATCATTTTTAATAAAATATATTACTCTTTTTAATTGGTGTACCGTGAAGTGCTGTTTACGGAAATCAAACTGATGTTTGTTAATAATTCCAGTTTGTTTGGTGAATTCAACGATTCTGTAGTGGATTATTTTTTCAAAGACTTCATCTAATCAATTCAGAATATTTATTGACCTGTAACTAGAGAGCAGTTTGGGATCTTTTCCAGATTTGAAAATAGGAATCACCATTTTTTAAGCAGTAATTAAATAGTTTGCTTAAAGTTTAAAAAAAGTATTCCAGCATATGTTTCAGAATAACACAATTTATACCATCTAGGCCAGGGGCTTTTTTATTTATTAAAGAAAGGACAGATGATTTTACTTTCGCGGGATCTATAAATTCAATATAGTCATTGTTAGAAAGGGCTAGGTTGTTAAGCTGCCGTGCTTAATCCCAAACTACCCGATCTAAAGGAGATGTATTGGTAAACGTGATGGCATGATTACTACTGAAAACATCTGCAATGGCATTTTTTTTTGTTAGTTGTCAAAACTTTTTGGAACCTGATGGCATTTCGAAATAAATTTAGACCATGCCACATTATAATAATATAATTAGTACAACTAATAATTATATAAATAAAAAATGTAATTACATGCAAACCACAGCACAAGCGCTTATAAAAAAAGAAGTTTGAAGAATAAAGATGATAAGAATAAAGTTAGTTACTAATTTGATTGTTACAATATTAAACTGTTAAACTAACAATTTTAATAACAAAAATTAGAAAATAGAAATAAATGTGATGTGAGTCAAGTACATATATATATATATATATATAATTAAGTTTATTATCTTCTATTTGCAGTTGATGTTAATACAATTGAAAATATTCAGGAGCCTGGAGAATACTCAAAAGCGAAACTAGTGATTTTGGAAGAAAACCTTATATTAACTGCTTTCTATAGGTATGTAAAAACATTTTAAAAGAAGACCATTTAATATACTTTTTGCTGGTTTAACTTGCTTTATGTAAGCACACATGACAAGGCTGTGTCATTTAGAAGATGATAGAATTGTATTTAACATACTTACCCTTATGTAACCTGTTAATATTTACCGACTTACTCTCTAATGAGCGACAAACTGCCATTTAAAACGTCAAGAAGTACAAAACAAAAAGATAACTTTCTCATACCCCCGTCTAGATTTGCAATAAATATGTTAACATATATTGCAGCAAATTTCAAAATTATGTTATCTCTAATCTAGGCGTCACGTTTTTGTACATATTTATTGGCAGCAATATATATGGCAATAATTGTCAGCCAATTTTCGTTGACAATTATTGCGAACATAAAACGTCAAAATCGGTTGTCATTTGTGGTTTGATTTAAAAGTAAAAGCACGAACATAAAATTAAGTGATTAATTATACCATATTTGTTGTGCATCAAGATTTTCTATTGTAAAACAAGGATTGGAGTATTGAGGAAGTTTTAAAAATAAGAAAAATGAAGTAATTAGAATTCTTTGCTTACAACCTTTGCACTTGATTATTTTGAAATTATGAGTTAACATAAATACGTGTTCCCATAGCTAAAGCATTAAACAATTTTGACACATTACTCTGCCGACGTTATTGCCTTATTGCTACATATTCATTTCTAATATAGACGGGAGATGAGTAAATAAACAACTAAAATGCATATTATGTGAATGAATATGAAAGAAGTATAATAAAAACAAAATATCAGGTTCAGAGGAAAACAAAACATTATAAAACAAACAAACAAATTATTAGCGAAAGTACGCATCCCATGAAGTCAATTTATTAATTCTATAAACAATAAATGAAACTTGCTTATTGTCTAGTAAATTCACGTGGCCTCAACCGTTTTGTGTAAGGTCAGGCTTACATGCGGTACTCTTTTGCAAACTTAATTAATGTTTTTTTATAAAAAAAATATGTAAAAAACATTTCGAAAAATATTTTTATAGTTATAAATTTTACTTCTAAATAGGTAAACACACGTTAGCCTGGCCTATCTTTTCAGCTTCTGCTACGATAAAAATATTTGTTCCTTCCTACTACGACTGATGTTATTCAGACTCACTGGTTACGACGCATTTTTATTTTAAATTATTATTATTTCTTTAATATTAAATATTGATTGAATTCAACTGTTAATAAAAAAGTAAGATTAAAATGGTATACTTAAAGGCTTCTCTTAAACAACCGCTCAACTTAAAATGGTATATACAGTATTGTTCGAAACCTAAGCAACTTTTTCCCAGCAAATACTCATGGTCGTATAAGTTCTCTTTAAATAGCTTAATGAGAAATTTCCCTTTTATTTATTATTTTACATATAGTCACATACTAACAATAACAACAAAAAATACATTTTATGTCTTTGCAAGAAATAATAAAACAAAAACAAAATTAACTTAAAAATTCGCTGTTCAAAATCTAAGCAAGTTTTACATTGTTGCATTTGATTCAAAATATTAACTTAAACAACAACAAACATTTTAAACAAAAATTTTAGTCCCGTTATGATTGCTATTGAAAAAATAACTTTGGTTGATTTTATGCATTTAAGTAGTACCAATGCTTTAGAAGTGCAACCATGACGCGAGCCCGTTATGGATCAGCTTTTGCGCTAAAGATTATTGAAATTTTTAATAACGGTAAATCCCAAATTTCTATAGCAAACCAATTCAATATTAATAAATCAATAGTTTCCCGACTTACAAAAAAGTATAAAGCTACTGGGAAAGTAGAGGAAGCCAATAGCTGTGGGCGACTTTGAAAAACTTCTGAGCGAACAGACCAGAAAATTTTCCGTCTAGTTTAAAAAAATCCATTTATTTCGCCGAAATGAATGAATGAATGAGCTTGAACTTCACATTAGTTCTTCCACAGTAAGAAAACGTTTATTGGAACAAAACTTAAGGAGCTTCAATCCATCTAAGAAGCCTATGCTGACTAAGAAGCATTTAAAAAAGAGGTTTCTTTGGTTGATTGCAATGTAGTCTCTGATTTTCTCAGTTTTTTGTTTGTTTTACGTTGGATTTTGCACATATGAATTGGACCATATCCAAATGGAGAACTGTTTTGTTTAGTAATGAATCTAAATTTAACTTACTAAATTCAGATGGAGTTTGCCACGTGAGAAGACCAAAAGGAAAGCGGCTACATCCTCGGTACTCAAAAGCCACAATAAAGCATGGGGGTGGAAATGTGATGGCTTTAATTTGTTTTTTGACCAGTGGTGTTTGTCCTTTTGTAGAAATTCAAACAAAAATGGACCGTTTTGTTTACACAGACATTTTAGTAACTCACATACTTAACTATGCTGAGTTGGAAATGCCACTTCGATGGGTGTTTCAACATGACAATGACCCAAAACACTCATCGAAATTAGTCAAGGATTGGTTATCAGCTAATGGAGTTCAAGTTTTGGATTGGACACTTCAATCGCCAGACTTGAATCCCATAGAGAACCTCTTTGGAATTTAAAAACGGAGAGTTGACACTCGCCGCTTCAAAAATAAACAGCAGTTGATGAACTGTCTAAAATCAAAGTGGGAAGCTATACCAACATCTATTCTATCGAATCTAATTGAATCTATGCCCAAAAGATGCGCTGAGGTCGTAAGAAACAAAGGATATCATACCAAATATTTAAAGTTGCTTAGGTTTTTAACAGCGAATTTTTAAGTTAATTTTGTTTTTATATTATTATAACTTCAAAAGAAATGGAATTTAATTTTTGTTGTTATTTTTAGGTTATAGACACATTGTGTAGTAGTAAATAAAAAAATATTCTCTATAAATTTTTACTTAGTGGGACAAAGTTGCTTAGGTTTCGAACAATACTGTACCTTAGAACAACAGCTTAACAGCACAAATGGTAACCGATTTCTTACTGTTGACTGACAAACTTTTACTTTTGTACTCAAACTAATATTATGAGGGTTTGAGATCTATGCGCCTGACATTTGCTTTACATTCGACCACATCACTCTTCACATGACCCAGATGTTGGTAAATCGGTATTGGTTTCTCTGAATTTTTGTAATTTCGTGTTGTCAAAGACGAAATCTCTAATGTTATACTAATTTTGCTGCCTACGTAATAACTCTTACTATGAAAGCTTCTGCCAGTAGTTTGATAAATTTGTGGTATTTTAATGCATGTCGAAGTAGTTCGCGTCTTATAGTAAATTACAAGTTACAAAAGAAAATATAACTTTGCAGAATATATAATGTTGCGGAATAAACAAGTCCTCATCAATAAACTTAAGGACATCAAAATCACCGAAAATACGAGACTCGTTTCCTTCGACATTAAGGACTTATATACAGTAGTAGACAAAACTGCTCACAAATAGTTCAAAAATTTAAATTTCAAGAAAAAAGTTTATTATACATTATATATCATAAATAATGGTAATACATTTTAACAGAGTAATCAGTTTACTAACTAAAAGAATATCTAAATTAAAGCAACTTACTTTATTTAATCCAAAATAATACATATTAATACAAAGGGTATGTGAACACTTTTGTCCCTTGGTTTCAAAGGTAGATTAATTATTAACTCAATATAACCTCCACGGGATTTTTTTACAGCTTTGATTCTTTGTGGCATACTGTTTATAAGGTTTTCTAATTATTTTGGGCTTATATTTTGTCATGCTAGTAGAGCTCTCTCCCAAAATTCATCCACGGTTCTTGGAGCACACTTTTCAGCGAAAATCTTTCGTTTTAAAATCGCCCAAAGGTGCTCAATTGGATTCAAATCTGGGGACTGGGGAGGCCATTCGAGCAGTTTAATACCATTATCTACAAACCATTTTTTGGTTATTTTTGCGGTGTGTTTCGGGTCGTTATCCTGCATAAATATATCGCTTTGCCCCGGTTCGAGACCGAATATATCCATACTTGTGAGATAAGAGTCCTCCAGTATGTCAATATAGTCTGTGGCACGCATAAAACCATTGATACGCCGAAGTACACCGAGCTCATTACCACGAAAACATCCCCAAACCATTAGTGATCCAGCCCGAATTTTACAGTTTGACAAATGTTGCGATCTTGTACACCGCTACGTCTATCAACCCATGTTCATTTGCGTCCATCTGACCCCACCCTATTAATCTTAGTTTTATCCGACCATGTAACTTTCTTCCAATCATCAATCGTGAAATTTTCGTACGTTTTAGCGAACTTTAATCGTGCCTTACGGTGTTTTTCATTTAAAAATGGTCTTTTTATAACAGCCCTTGCCTTAAGTCCGTTATTTTTAAGACACCTGCAGATTGTTTTGTCACTGACGTTGACTCCATGAACTTCTCTTAGGACCTCAATTGTGTCCACTGCAGCCTGGCAATCCGCGCAATAGCTAAGGATAGCTTTTTCGGATGACCGCCATAATTTCGAGGGACGGATAATGTGTTTTGATATTTTATTTTGTTGATGAGTCCAAGAGATACTTTGTACTTTTTTGCAATTAATCGGTACGAAAAGATATTTTGTATATCTTCTAAGATGTTTCTTTTTAAGACAGAACTTATAGCTTTTTCCCATTACAAAGAGACTGCAAACTTATTAAAATACAATAAATTACCTTCACTTTTATTAGAAAAAATAAATTTTTATTTATATTTACCCAATTTTCTCCTGATAAGGTCTAAATTGAAAGAAATTGTTAAAAAATCTATTTGCGGACAATATTGTTTACAAGTAATATTATTTCGATGATATCAAACAAACGTCTAAAACATCCGTTAGTTTGAAAATGAGTTACCAGATAATAGAAAAGAGAGTATTCAACAACTTCCAAATGAAAAAGGTTACCAGACAGTTGATATGTAGATAAAATCATTTCTGAATTAAAATTTCATTATTCGTGAACAGTTTTGTCTACTACTGTACATCAATACCCACGCAAGAAACTTTAGCTATTCTACGTAACATACTTTCTAACTTATACCACAATCAACACATACATAAAGCAATGAAAAGACGGTATTTAAACAAACAACTTTGGATTTAACAATTAGTTTTATTAATTACCTGAAAGACTCGGATGGAAAAACCGACATCCGTAATTTTTACAGAGAATCTTATGCAAAATTTATAACTACACGTTAAAACACTAATGAAAAAACTCATTATTACAGGCACGTAGACGGCATAATATGCATCCTAGAAAAGGACTCCTTAAACTTTGACATTTATAGAAAACCAACCACGACAGGCGCAACCATCCACAGTTCCTCAAACAATCCTACCCAAAATAAGTTCGCAGCATTTAGACATATGATTCACAGACTTAAGATATTCCTACTTTCTCCAGACAAATATAACAAAGAACTCGACACAATTTACACTAAAGCTACAAATAACGGGTAAAACTGCACTACTATCGACAAACTACTTACACAATACAACACCAAAAAACAAGAAGAAAGAAACCAAAGAGACAACCGACACAACTCGACGACACAGTTTTATTTCCACTGGACCAGAAATATATAGATTAACTAACATTTTTAAGAAAGAAGGTTTGCAGACAACACTAAAAACGAGAAGCACTCTTCGAAACAATCTCAAGGCATCAACAGAAACAATAGATAAACTAAATACCAGCGAAACATACAGACTTACTTGCATCTTAAACCATACATACATAGCTCAAACTTGACGAACATTAAAAGCAATGTTCACATACGATTATATAAACGAAAGAGAGAAGACTCCAACTTTACAATACACCTTTACACACATGGACACGAGCCAAGGGAAATAGAAATGCATGACATTATTACATCATAGTAAAAACGGACGAAGACTATACATTCTTGAAAACATGGAAATATACAAAACATGAACTTCAACCGAGATATTATTAACGAACAGGTAAATACAACCTCTGACATAATTTTTTCAACACTAAAATTATTAAAGCATTTTTACAAACGAATAATACCCACAGATGGTCACACTTACTTATCCAATAATAAAAGACTGAAATTTAAAATTGTATACCTTCAATAAACATGACAGATATCAAGCAATCTACCTGTATAATACCATTTCAATAGACACTATCCCAATGGACAAAACTACCTGAACCCTATAAAACAAGCACCTAATACTATCTCTCCAGTACTAATCAAAACGTGCCTTGAACATGATGTTCTCATAGTATTCATCGTGGTATTCATGCATAAAAAAGAAGAAATAAGAAACGAAGACAAAATCTTTGCTTGTACGAACAATAACCACAAATTGTGCATATGTATGTACATTGTGCATACGCAGAAAATGAGTCTGTTGGAATATACACAGTGTTGCCAATTTTACTGATCTTTTGGTAGTTTAAACAAGAAATTATCATTATTTCTTTTAGTTTTACTATTGCAGTATTTTCAATATACTGATACCTATGATGTAAGTTATAATCCACAAAATGATCAGGAAGTATGAATGTAAAAATTTAAGAGTTTCGAAAGTACAAAATGTATCAGGGCAGTACCACGGCTAGAGTGGTTGTATTTTTTGGCAGGTTGAAAAAACCGAACATTAATAAAGCATATATTTCTAAAATACTTGAGCATTTCAATTTTTATAATTTAATTTGATTAATGTATGTAAAAATTATATAACACATAAAGGAGCTATGATTATCAAATTACAAACCTATACAAAGCACCAGACGCTATATCCCGAATGACTTCAAAAGATATAAGTAGCATTAGGAAATTTATTTAAACTCCGGCTGCTTTGATGAAGAAGAATGTATCAATTTTAAAAGTAAAGAACAACAAAAGCAACGCTTTGAAATTTTGGGTACCTTCAACACTTAGCAACTCACTTTTATCGCGTTTATATGATTCTTCCAATTTATATTTTTCTGGTCAGGATTAATTAAAGACTTTGTATTCAGACTGAAAATGGGAAACAAGTTACAAACACCCGACCTTTTCATCGTTTTTATGTTTATATGATCTGGAAGGTCCTCGAAGAAAGATCGACAATATAGGCATATTAATTGTCTTACACCAATAAACCAAATTTTATTGGTTTTACCTCTCAAGTCAAAAAATATTTTTTAGCAAAGCAGATTTTTAATGTTTATGGAGTTCGTAAAAACTGACAATGGACCATAATTCAAGGCCAATAATATAAACGCATTTTGCAACCTTGGATCTTTTTGAGTAATATTAAAATAAATTATGATAATAATAAATGAATAATTAAAAGTGCATTTGCTTTGCCTAATTAGAAAGTATTCTCCACATTAAAACTGTTGTTGGTTATAAAGGCGTAACAGAATTTCGTTTACACTGCATGTTGGAAAATTAAAGATTATACTTGTTAGAATGTTACTGGACTCAAGAAAAAATTATTACTCTTAAAATACCAACGATATAAAGTTTTTTACGTAGTTCTTACAGTTTGGTGGCATTTCCCGGAATTTTTGTATATTCCGGGAAACTGGGGAAAAATATCGTATTCCCGGGATTTCCCGGTGTTACCAGGAAAAAAGCAGTTCTTGTGGAAAACATGCTTATTTTATGAAATAAAATTAAAAAACTCATAGTTTTATTAAAACATAAAAAAACAATAAAAATAATTATTAACTAATAGTTTTAACAACTTATAAAACTTAAAAACAATTCAGGTGATATAACATACATATGTACATTTGTAAAATATAGCAGGAGATAACAAAGATACAAATACTGAAAATACTGTTGCTTGTTTTCGTTGGAAAATTTCCAACAATAGAAAAAACCCTTTCACTTTCTACTAAGGTAGGTTTTGTAGTCAACAATGCGTTATAAAGATTTTCCCTGTTCGTATTTCAAATGTTAGTGGCTTCTAATAAATCAAATTCTTGTTTAAACATATTAGTGACCAGTGCCCACGACTTCGTATGCGTATCTTTTCTTATTATCTTAAAATTAAAATTTAGAAAAATGTATTTTAAAACATTCTTGTACAGCTCTGTAAACAGTGTTAAAAATTTTCCATCTGCAAAAATAAAATGTACTGACAACTGGACCATTATACCGATATAATTGGGTGACTACACATTGGTATCTCTAGTTTCTCTACGAAATGACATATTTTAATGAAATAAAAGATATTATTTTTTTTAAACAAAAGTTTTAAGGGACCTCTACAAAATTTTATTCAAATCTATCCAGCAGTTTTTACGTGATGCCAACATAGACAGACAGACAGACAGACAAAAATTCTTAAAATAGGTGTTTTGTATCCCATATCGATTACTTTTTACACCAGCATCAAAATTTTCAAAAAATATTTCAAGTACAGATGTATTAGAATTTTCACAAAAGAGATATTTGAAAATTTTTAAATGTTAATGATTTTTAAATGCTAATGATTTTTAATTTCCCGTTTCCCGGGAATTTAGCCAAAAATGTGGATAGTTTTTACCGGGAATTCCCGTTTCCCAAACCCTAGTAGTCATAGGAATCTTAGTTGTTGAGTAATGTTTTCGTAGTGTCTGAGCGTTTATAAATTTGAGAAAACAACCAGTCAAATGTACAAGCGTCTTGACTTAAGAAAAGAAAACAAGAAGAGTGTTATGTTTGGCTATGCCGAATCTTATATACTCTTTACCATGTTTGTAAACCTAGATTAGTAACTTCAATAAAAAAAAATAAAAATAATAATAAAAAAATAATATTTGGGGTGACAAGAGAACTGGACGATTTGGTCTGTCTGTCCGTGTTAGTGTTGAAATCAACTTTGCCAAGACACAAGATGAGCTAGAGAAAACTTAAATACGACAATCGCTCAGACATAGTTTCGAAAATTTTGCTATTGAAAATCAGCAAGATCGGGCCATGTCCTTCCACACAGCGAGTAAAACACAACGCCTAACACTAACACCTCAATCGACACTTAAGTCTAATCGATTAGCGTATTTAAATTTTATCTAGCTGATCTAGTGCCTCGACAAACTTGATTTCAACACTAACACGAACGAATAGATGGACAGACGGACATCGCTCAATCGACTTCGCTATGCACAAGAAGTCAGAATATATATACTTTATGTCGTCGGAAATGGATATTGTAGAAATTAAAAGCAGAATGAATTAAATTAAAAGCAGAACTTAGTCTCAATTCGCACGATGCAAGTATTTAAGCTGAGCTGATTAGGTTGTAGGCAACGGGGTGAGGTAAAATTAAATGAGTACAGACTTGCTTGTACTTGCAATTCGCTTTGCTTCCATATTCGTAAAACAAAAAACACAGATGTGTGTGTGTACATTCATGCAAAAATCTGAACAATTTAAGCAATAAGACTTGTACTGTGCGAACGCTAATGAAAGTTCAAAGAAGAAAATGAAAATGAAAATAAGCAGTCTTATTTTCTTGCATCGTGCGAATTGGGACTTAGTTCTACATTTTTTCCTCTTTTTGTGCTGAAGAAAAAACCACATTAGGTAAAAAAAGGCGCTCGCCCATATTTGCCGATTTGTGCGCCTCTGAAATTTTTATAAAAAAGTTCGATTGTCAATATGGTCAATATAAACATATATCATTGAAAGGCTTTTAAAAAGATCTTTCAGAAAATGCAAAAAATGTTTAAATACTTATCCTATAAATAAATATAAGCCGATACATTTTTATTTAAAATTATATATAATATTTATTTATTTTTTAATTTTTTGTCACCCCAATATTTGTGTTTTTGATAGGAGCTAGTTCCCTAAAATAAATTTACATACATTTGGAAGGGTATGTAAAATTCTGCATATTTGTTTATTATTATATGTATTTGAATTATTTAAAATAGTGTAAGAATGTTATTCTAAGGATCTGATCAAATAACATAAGCAAATTTTAAATTTTCTTTTTTTATGTCCTTCCTTATAAAAGAAAGTTTAAATGTTGTTACAGCGTTTTGCTAATAGCTTAGTGTTTTAACGCTATTGCATGTATGTAATTTGTATATCATGATGTAAGAAATACATCATGTAATAAAAAAGTTAAAAAATTTATAATAAATAAAAAAAGTTCACTTTACCAGTATATATACATATAAATATGGTCCTTTAAAATTAATTTCAAGATTAAAGCTAAAAATCCTGCAAATTCTGAAAAAAATCCTACTATTGAGGACATTAAAACAAAAATAACTACGGAAATTGTGACGGTCAACAAGCATGCAACATGTTAAAGCTGATGATGTGTGCATGTCATGTTCATTGCTTCATACGTGTAAACTCTTACAACATAGTTGTATCATGAAGAAAGATTTTTACGCCTGAGAGTTGCGTAGCGGGGTATGGATAAAAGAACAGAGTTGCGTTAAAATGTTCTTAAATGACATTTAAAGGTTGGCATGACGGCTAAAAACCGCGTCAGTACAAAAAAGAAGATGGAGCGACTTTAGAAGAAAAGAGCTCAACGTGTTCGGACGTGTTCGATGAGAAGGAAATTAAAAGGATAAAAGCTATAAGCATTTAAAAATAAAAAAGAATAGTTTTTACCATTGAGACAACCACCGCCAAACTTTTGGCTGTTAAAAATAAAAAGAAACAAAAAACTAGAAAAGACAGCAGACTTTCTCAAAGGCGGGAACGTCCAATAATATTGAAAAGGACAAAATCATCACGAAACACACGAGTAATTGTCAGAAGTTTTTGGGACGTTATGAGATTTTAGCCGGTGTGGTCGTTTTTAGGACAGCGGCGTTTTGTCCACGATTATTTGGTGGTTCATCCAATTGTCTTGACTATGAGAAATGAAGTCAAAACAGACCGTCCATTCCAAACGATCTAAGTAGATTTCATGGGGCCATATCACCGTACACGCAATGGTAACACCCACATTTTCATATTCTTAGATCATAAAACTAAATTCGTTTTACTTAAGGCACTGACTAAAGCTACTACGAAGGAGATAAATATATTTATGACGGCTGAGGTATTCCACAAGTTCGGGGTTCCTGAAGTTATGCACTCAGACAATGGAAAACAATTTACTAGCGAATCATTCAAGGAACTAATGCTTCATTACGGAATACATCTCATGCGTACAGCCATACTTTCTCCTCAATAGAATGCGAGCGAAAGGATAAATCAGTCCATACTGAGTATTAAAGAAGCTTCTTGCAAGATAATCAGAGCAGATGGGACAAAAACCTTTACCTTATGGTTGACCATACACTCAACAATTGGCATGATGCCATATTGCGCATTGTTTGATTACAACATGATAACTCATGAGGAATCATACCAGATCTTAAAAAAAAATTGGAGCAGTAAGGGATGGCGAAGTTTTTGTGTTACCGAATGCCTAGAAGATGCAGATTTTACATAATAGAATCGATAAAAATCTTCACGAGTCATATATAAGAAATGAGAGACACTACAATAAACGAGCAAAGGAAGTTTCATTTAAGACAGGACAAGAAGTTTACAGGAGAAACTTTATACAAAGTAACTTCACTAAAGGTATGAATGCAAAGCTGTGTAAGCCATGGTTGAAATGCCGGATAAGAAAATCGGTGGGAAAGAACATGTACGAAGTAGAGAACCAAAGAGGACAGCTTATAGGTACCGTACATACGCACCAAGCATTTTAAAGTTTAGAATGTAGAAGTGACAAAAAGCTGGGAGCTCCCAATTTTTTTTAAGCCGTAGACTACGTGAAAACAGCTGGCTTTGAGACGGTCAACAAGCATGCAATATGCTAAAGCTAATGATGTGTGCATGTCATGTTCAGTGCTTCATACGTGTAAACTCTCACAGCATAGTTGTATCATGAAAAAAGATTTTCACGGCTGAGGGTTGGATAGCGGGGTATAGATAAAAAAAAGAGTTGCGTTAAAATGTTCTTAAATAACATTTAAAGGTTGGCATGACTGCTAAAAAGCGCGTCAGTACAAAAAAAAAGATGGACCGACATTAGAAGAAAAGAGCTCAACGTGTTCGGACGTATTCGGACGTATTCGGTGGGAAGGAAATTAAAAAGATAAAAGCTATAAGCATTTTAAAATAAAAAGATAAGTGAATTACCATTGAGACAACCATCGCCAAATTTTTGGATGTTAAAAATAAAAAGAAACAAAAAATTTTAAAAAACAGCAGACTTTAGCAAAGGTCGGAACGGGGACAGCAATGTCCACTAATATTGAAAAGGAAAAAATCATCACGAAACACACGGGTAATTAGCAGAAGTTTTTAGGACGTTATGCGGCTTCAGCCGGCTTGGGCGTTTTGGGAACAGTGGCGTTTTGTCCAGGATTATTTGGGGGTTCATCCAGTTGTCTAACAATGAGGTAGATCAATCACAACAAAAACAACAATCAACAGGTAAGGTACAGTCAAACCTTACAAACAAAAAAGAAACTTCACAACCCCTAAAAAAACGAAAGTTGAAATAAATAGAGTATAATTTAAAAAAAAAAAAAAACATGTACTCACCTCTAAGCCGCAACAATAAGCAAAGAGTGCCACCGCTGAATAACACTAAAACGCCACAAACGTTTTATATAAGTAAAAAGAATCGTTACAAAATAGAAACAGTTTAAATGATAAAAAAAATTTTCCAAACGATAACTAGCATGGTAAAACTTAAGCAAAAAGGTAAAAGAACAAAAAACACCATAATGTCAATGTTATAAATGAAGTAGATTTAGTTAAAAAAAAAAAAAACAAATTATTGATTATTTAAATTTGTTTAATAATAATAACAATATTAATAGCTCTCAACTTCACTTTGGTACTGTAAAGTAAAAGATTAAAGAAAATATACGTAAGTAGAGCAAATGATTTGAATAATGTAAAGGGATCGAACATATGGAGTGGCCAGACTTCCTCAGACCTTTTAGAATAATTAAATTAGAATTCGAGAAATTTAAAATACCTTAGTGTAGACGGGCCCACAAATGAAGAAACTATCAGTAACCATTTTCAAATAATTCTTCACTTCTTGGAAGAAATAAGAGTGTTATTGAATGCTACCTACAATCGTTTTGCAAAAGCTCTTAAAATAGCAGCTAAAGTCTAAAGTCTTCTAAATATTGCATCAAGAAGGGACAAAAATTTCAATTTGCAATTTTGCTTAATGAGCGGTTGATTTCCTAATAAATCCTCGAAACTGATTTTAGATTTTGATGGGAAATCAAAGAGTTTCCGCTCCTTCATAGACTCTTTAACATAAGCTGATTACAAAAAAGACGAACATGAATCTACTGCAGTATCTCTAATAAAAACAGTTTCTGCAATCAAAACCAAATTAGTAAATTCAGTCAAAGGTTAGTCAACGGAATTACTGACAGCAAGAATAATGAACATAAAACAAAATAACAAAACTGAAAATACGTATCGCAGTGAAGTTGAGAACTTAGCTAATCCTACATATTAGATGGCTTGTCATGCGAATTAGCAACTAAATACTCTACTTAAAAAGCTGTCAAGGCTTTAACAAAGAAATATTTATATGGTCAAACTTATCATGGAACCAGAGTAATTCCTCAACAGCATGAATAATTTGTTGCACTGAATGAACTGATCAACAGAATATCATATTCTATTATAGACTAGAAAAAAATTTAAATTCTTTTCAAAGAACTGACATCAATATTGATAGGGAAATTATGTTTCCAAGAAATAACAAAAACAATAGGAATAACAACACAAGAGATAAAATAATTCTAATAATAACAACAAAAAACATAAAAGGTACAATAATAATAGAGGATACAGACTTAACATGAGAGGAACAAATTCGCAAGGAGACAACTTGAAAAATTCCGAACTTCCCCTAGGATCACTCCATCAACTTATGTTTTTTCATAAATATTCAAATCAAAATCAACAGTAACGCAATTACTGTACTAGTAGATACAGGAACAGATATATCAATAATAAAATTTTATCATTTTGCATTAAAACAAATAAATACTAACAAAACAACAAATTAAAGTAGAACAGGATAAGGTGCAATCAAATAAATAGAAAGTACATTTTTTTATTTGAAGCTCAGAAATTTTCTAATACTAAACAATTTTCAATTGGCATACAGTATTTTCTAATATCATGCGATAGAATCATTAAAATGGATTTCATTAAAAAATATTATTGCATCTTAGATTTCACTAAAGATCATTGTTACCTTGTCGTACGCCCTTATTACTTGTCAGAGCAAATAAAAATACCAGTTACGAATAACTGTTCTGATATAACCTTTCCTCTCATATCCGAAGCTATTCGTTGAAAAAATCGTAATTAAGATGCAGAACCTTTGATTCCCAACCAAGAAATTGTGAAGGGTATTTTTGTTGCGATACGTTGGTGAGAGCAAAGAAAGCATTCATTCGAATTTTTAATACTAACAGTACTATCACAATAATTAAACAAAATCAAATCAAAGCCGAAAACATCTCTGATTATCATATACTCGAACAAAACCAATCATAAAATCAATAAAGACAGAAAACCCGAAGTATTAAAAATTATCCTGAAAAATATGATGATGAGCTTTGTTCAACATACACTTTGTTCAAAATATACTGATATTTTCGGTTTAGAGCAGAAACAATAACAATAATTTTTACAAAAAAAAGTTGAAAGTTAAAGATTATAATCCGGTATGTGTTAAGAAGTATCGTGTACTAAATACGCATACCAAAAAAAAAAAAAAAAAAAAAAAAAAAAAATAGATAAGCACGTAAGAAAAGTAATTGATGATCAAATAGTTGAACCGATACAAATGGAATGCCAATTTTATTAGTAGCAAAGAAATCACTTCCAAACCCATAACGTAAAAAATGGCGACTTGTAATAGATTAAATGCAAATTAATTAAAAGTTAATAGTGTAAAATATTTTTCATAATTGGATTTAATGTCTGGATTCCATCAAATTGGTCTCAAAGAAAACTCGCAAGATCTAACATAATTCTCAATTAATAATGGATCATATGTTTTTAAAGGTGTGCTTACATTATGTGTACAAGTCATTTGGAATGTCAGATTTTCTATATGTAAATCAACACACATAGTGTGAACCTCTTAAAGCATAACATATGTGACTTTCCTATGTGTTATAACATGTGTTAGTTTTTTATTTAGAGCACGCTCTATATATGTAAAACCTTATGACAACAGATGTTTTCAGTGATGCTAACTTTTACTTCTAAAATTTCCACTCAAAATACTAAGACGATAAAAGCTAGATTTAAAAAAAAATATTTTTTTAACTTTTGTTGTTATAATCGGCTAAACAGTAATATATAGGCATTTCTACGAATACGACAACCACGCCAAACTCAGCGCTAAAGTATATAGTAAAAAATGAATTGAAATCTGAATTGCTTAATATTCAATTTGCCTTGGATAAAACTAATAGCGCAGGTGATCCTATTCGCGTTACAAATTTTTCCTAACCGACGTCAAAAATTGTTTATATTTTGTTGACTCGCTATTTAAAAACACGAAAAAAATTTTCAATTTAAATATAGGATAAAAATTTTTAAATAATTAATTTTTTGATAAAATAGTGAATGTGCAAATAAACCCTTGTGTGATAAGTAAAAAGAGTGTGTGTGCCTAATTGCAGTTAAAAAAATAAATTAAAACAAACAAAGAACAATATTAATTGAAAAGAAAACATTTCACTTTAAACTTTAAAAATCGTGTTAATTATCCCGACCGTATTATTAAAATCACCGATATTGACTATTGAAGGTGAAAGCACGTTTCGATGGCCATTTCGCTACCGCTTACTTAGCTCTTCAGGAAACTTCTCACTTACATTTTAAATAAACTAAAGATTTTTGTCTAAACAATAAAGTAAAGACAAAAATCAAAGTTTAAGCAAAAACAACAATAATCAACATTGATTTTATTTTTCTTTATCCACTGTATACGGCTGACTTTTTTTCGGCTCTTTTATACAGTTAAAAGATGTTGAAAAATAAAATAAAACAACAATAAAACATCATAAAACACTATGATAATTTATTTTTGCTTTTTACACGGGCACTTGCAATTTAATAATTAAAACTTTTTTAAAAATCACGGGAATATTTTTTAATTTAACTTTAAACTTTAAAAATCGTGCTAATTATCCCGACCGTATTATTAAAATCACCGATATTGACTATTGAAGGTGAAAGCACGTTTCGATGGCCATTTCGCTACCGCTTACTTAGCTCTTCAGGAAACTTCTCACTTACATTTTAAATAAACTAAAGATTTTTGTCTAAACAATAAAGTAAAGACAAAAATCAAAGTTTAAGCAAAAACAACAATAATCAACATTGATTTTATTTTTCTTTATCCACTGTATACGGCTGACTTTTTTTCGGCTCTTTTATACAGTTAAAAGATGTTGAAAAATAAAATAAAACAACAATAAAACATCATAAAACACTATGATAATTTATTTTTGCTTTTTACACGGGCACTTGCAATTTAATAATTAAAACTTTTTTAAAAATCACGGGAATATTTTTTAATTTAACTTTAAACTTTAAAAATCGTGCTAATTATCCCGACCGTATTATTAAAATCACCGATATTGACTATTGAAGGTGAAAGCACGTTTCGATGGCCATTTCGCTACCGCTTACTTAGCTCTTCAGGAAACTTCTCACTTACATTTTAAATAAACTAAAGATTTTTGTCTAAACAATAAAGTAAAGACAAAAATCAAAGTTTAAGCAAAAACAACAATAATCAACATTGATTTTATTTTTCTTTATCCACTGTATACGGCTGACTTTTTTTCGGCTCTTTTATACAGTTAAAAGATGTTGAAAAATAAAATAAAACAACAATAAAACATCATAAAACACTATGATAATTTATTTTTGCTTTTTACACGGGCACTTGCAATTTAATAATTAAAACTTTTTTAAAAATCACGGGAATATTTTTTAATTTAACTTTAAACTTTAAAAATCGTGCTAATTATCCCGACCGTATTATTAAAATCACCGATATTGACTATTGAAGGTGAAAGCACGTTTCGATGGCCATTTCGCTACCGCTTACTTAGCTCTTCAGGAAACTTCTCACTTACATTTTAAATAAACTAAAGATTTTTGTCTAAACAATAAAGTAAAGACAAAAATCAAAGTTTAAGCAAAAACAACAATAATCAACATTGATTTTATTTTTCTTTATCCACTGTATACGGCTGACTTTTTTTCGGCTCTTTTATACAGTTAAAAGATGTTGAAAAATAAAATAAAACAACAATAAAACATCATAAAACACTATGATAATTTATTTTTGCTTTTTACACGGGCACTTGCAATTTAATAATTAAAACTTTTTTAAAAATCACGGGAATATTTTTTAATTTAACTTTAAACTTTAAAAATCGTGCTAATTATCCCGACCGTATTATTAAAATCACCGATATTGACTATTGAAGGTGAAAGCACGTTTCGATGGCCATTTCGCTACCGCTTACTTAGCTCTTCAGGAAACTTCTCACTTACATTTTAAATAAACTAAAGATTTTTGTCTAAACAATAAAGTAAAGACAAAAATCAAAGTTTAAGCAAAAACAACAATAATCAACATTGATTTTATTTTTCTTTATCCACTGTATACGGCTGACTTTTTTTCGGCTCTTTTATACAGTTAAAAGATGTTGAAAAATAAAATAAAACAACAATAAAACATCATAAAACACTATGATAATTTATTTTTGCTTTTTACACGGGCACTTGCAATTTAATAATTAAAACTTTTTTAAAAATCACGGGAATATTTTTTAATTTAACTTTAAGCTTTAAAAATCGTGCTAATTATCCCGACCGTATTATTAAAATCACCGATATTGACTATTGAAGGTGAAAGCACGTTTCGATGGCCATTTCGCTACCGCTTACTTAGCTCTTCAGGAAACTTCTCACTTACATTTTAAATAAACTAAAGATTTTTGTCTAAACAATAAAGTAAAGACAAAAATCAAAGTTTAAGCAAAAACAACAATAATCAACATTGATTTTATTTTTCTTTATCCACTGTATACGGCTGACTTTTTTTCGGCTCTTTTATACAGTTAAAAGATGTTGAAAAATAAAATAAAACAACAATAAAACATCATAAAACACTATGATAATTTATTTTTGCTTTTTACACGGGCACTTGCAATTTAATAATTAAAACTTTTTTAAAAATCACGGGAATATTTTTTAATTTAACTTTAAACTTTAAAAATCGTGCTAATTATCCCGACCGTATTATTAAAATCACCGATATTGACTATTGAAGGTGAAAGCACGTTTCGATGGCCATTTCGCTACCGCTTACTTAGCTCTTCAGGAAACTTCTCACTTACATTTTAAATAAACTAAAGATTTTTGTCTAAACAATAAAGTAAAGACAAAAATCAAAGTTTAAGCAAAAACAACAATAATCAACATTGATTTTATTTTTCTTTATCCACTGTATACGGCTGACTTTTTTTCGGCTCTTTTATACAGTTAAAAGATGTTGAAAAATAAAATAAAACAACAATAAAACATCATAAAACACTATGATAATTTATTTTTGCTTTTTACACGGGCACTTGCAATTTAATAATTAAAACTTTTTTAAAAATCACGGGAATATTTTTTAATTTAACTTTAAACTTTAAAAATCGTGCTAATTATCCCGACCGTATTATTAAAATCACCGATATTGACTATTGAAGGTGAAAGCACGTTTCGATGGCCATTTCGCTACCGCTTACTTAGCTCTTCAGGAAACTTCTCACTTACATTTTAAATAAACTAAAGATTTTTGTCTAAACAATAAAGTAAAGACAAAAATCAAAGTTTAAGCAAAAACAACAATAATCAACATTGATTTTATTTTTCTTTATCCACTGTATACGGCTGACTTTTTTTCGGCTCTTTTATACAGTTAAAAGATGTTGAAAAATAAAATAAAACAACAATAAAACATCATAAAACACTATGATAATTTATTTTTGCTTTTTACACGGGCACTTGCAATTTAATAATTAAAACTTTTTTAAAAATCACGGGAATATTTTTTAATTTAACTTTAAACTTTAAAAATCGTGCTAATTATCCCGACCGTATTATTAAAATCACCGATATTGACTATTGAAGGTGAAAGCACGTTTCGATGGCCATTTCGCTACCGCTTACTTAGCTCTTCAGGAAACTTCTCACTTACATTTTAAATAAACTAAAGATTTTTGTCTAAACAATAAAGTAAAGACAAAAATCAAAGTTTAAGCAAAAACAACAATAATCAACATTGATTTTATTTTTCTTTATCCACTGTATACGGCTGACTTTTTTTCGGCTCTTTTATACAGTTAAAAGATGTTGAAAAATAAAATAAAACAACAATAAAACATCATAAAACACTATGATAATTTATTTTTGCTTTTTACACGGGCACTTGCAATTTAATAATTAAAACTTTTTTAAAAATCACGGGAATATTTTTTAATTTAACTTTAAACTTTAAAAATCGTGCTAATTATCCCGACCATATTATTAAAATCACCGATATTGACTATTGAAGGTGAAAGCACGTTTCGATGGCCATTTCGCTACCGCTTACTTAGCTCTTCAGGAAACTTCTCACTTACATTTTAAATAAACTAAAGATTTTTGTCTAAACAATAAAGTAAAGACAAAAATCAAAGTTTAAGCAAAAACAACAATAATCAACATTGATTTTATTTTTCTTTATCCACTGTATACGGCTGACTTTTTTTCGGCTCTTTTATACAGTTAAAAGATGTTGAAAAATAAAATAAAACAACAATAAAACATCATAAAACACTATGATAATTTATTTTTGCTTTTTACACGGGCACTTGCAATTTAATAATTAAAACTTTTTTAAAAATCACGGGAATATTTTTTAATTTAACTTTAAACTTTAAAAATCGTGCTAATTATCCCGACCGTATTATTAAAATCACCGATATTGACTATTGAAGGTGAAAGCACGTTTCGATGGCCATTTCGCTACCGCTTACTTAGCTCTTCAGGAAACTTCTCACTTACATTTTAAATAAACTAAAGATTTTTGTCTAAACAATAAAGTAAAGACAAAAATCAAAGTTTAAGCAAAAACAACAATAATCAACATTGATTTTATTTTTCTTTATCCACTGTATACGGCTGACTTTTTTTCGGCTCTTTTATACAGTTAAAAGATGTTGAAAAATAAAATAAAACAACAATAAAACATTATAAAACACTATGATAATTTATTTTTGCTTTTTACACGGGCACTTGCAATTTAATAATTAAAACTTTTTTAAAAATCACGGGAATATTTTTTAATTTAACTTTAAACTTTAAAAATCGTGCTAATTATCCCGACCGTATTATTAAAATCACCGATATTGACTATTGAAGGTGAAAGCACGTTTCGATGGCCATTTCGCTACCGCTTACTTAGCTCTTCAGGAAACTTCTCACTTACATTTTAAATAAACTAAAGATTTTTGTCTAAACAATAAAGTAAAGACAAAAATCAAAGTTTAAGCAAAAACAACAATAATCAACATTGATTTTATTTTTCTTTATCCACTGTATACGGCTGACTTTTTTTCGGCTCTTTTATACAGTTAAAAGATGTTGAAAAATAAAATAAAACAACAATAAAACATCATAAAACACTATGATAATTTATTTTTGCTTTTTACACGGGCACTTGCAATTTAATAATTAAAACTTTTTTAAAAATCACGGGAATATTTTTTAATTTAACTTTAAACTTTAAAAATCGTGCTAATTATCCCGACCGTATTATTAAAATCACCGATATTGACTATTGAAGGTGAAAGCACGTTTCGATGGCCATTTCGCTACCGCTTACTTAGCTCTTCAGGAAACTTCTCACTTACATTTTAAATAAACTAAAGATTTTTGTCTAAACAATAAAGTAAAGACAAAAATCAAAGTTTAAGCAAAAACAACAATAATCAACATTGATTTTATTTTTCTTTATCCACTGTATACGGCTGACTTTTTTTCGGCTCTTTTATACAGTTAAAAGATGTTGAAAAATAAAATAAAACAACAATAAAACATCATAAAACACTATGATAATTTATTTTTGCTTTTTACACGGGCACTTGCAATTTAATAATTAAAACTTTTTTAAAAATCACGGGAATATTTTTTAATTTAACTTTAAACTTTAAAAATCGTGCTAATTATCCCGACCGTATTATTAAAATCACCGATATTGACTATTGAAGGTGAAAGCACGTTTCGATGGCCATTTCGCTACCGCTTACTTAGCTCTTCAGGAAACTTCTCACTTACATTTTAAATAAACTAAAGATTTTTGTCTAAACAATAAAGTAAAGACAAAAATCAAAGTTTAAGCAAAAACAACAATAATCAACATTGATTTTATTTTTCTTTATCCACTGTATACGGCTGACTTTTTTTCGGCTCTTTTATACAGTTAAAAGATGTTGAAAAATAAAATAAAACAACAATAAAACATCATAAAACACTATGATAATTTATTTTTGCTTTTTACACGGGCACTTGCAATTTAATAATTAAAACTTTTTTAAAAATCACGGGAATATTTTTTAATTTAACTTTAAACTTTAAAAATCGTGCTAATTATCCCGACCGTATTATTAAAATCACCGATATTGACTATTGAAGGTGAAAGCACGTTTCGATGGCCATTTCGCTACCGCTTACTTAGCTCTTCAGGAAACTTCTCACTTACATTTTAAATAAACTAAAGATTTTTGTCTAAACAATAAAGTAAAGACAAAAATCAAAGTTTAAGCAAAAACAACAATAATCAACATTGATTTTATTTTTCTTTATCCACTGTATACGGCTGACTTTTTTTCGGCTCTTTTATACAGTTAAAAGATGTTGAAAAATAAAATAAAACAACAATAAAACATCATAAAACACTATGATAATTTATTTTTGCTTTTTACACGGGCACTTGCAATTTAATAATTAAAACTTTTTTAAAAATCACGGGAATATTTTTTAATTTAACTTTAAACTTTAAAAATCGTGCTAATTATCCCGACCGTATTATTAAAATCACCGATATTGACTATTGAAGGTGAAAGCACGTTTCGATGGCCATTTCGCTACCGCTTACTTAGCTCTTCAGGAAACTTCTCACTTACATTTTAAATAAACTAAAGATTTTTGTCTAAACAATAAAGTAAAGACAAAAATCAAAGTTTAAGCAAAAACAACAATAATCAACATTGATTTTATTTTTCTTTATCCACTGTATACGGCTGACTTTTTTTCGGCTCTTTTATACAGTTAAAAGATGTTGAAAAATAAAATAAAACAACAATAAAACATCATAAAACACTATGATAATTTATTTTTGCTTTTTACACGGGCACTTGCAATTTAATAATTAAAACTTTTTTAAAAATCACGGGAATATTTTTTAATTTAACTTTAAACTTTAAAAATCGTGCTAATTATCCCGACCGTATTATTAAAATCACCGATATTGACTATTGAAGGTGAAAGCACGTTTCGATGGCCATTTCGCTACCGCTTACTTAGCTCTTCAGGAAACTTCTCACTTACATTTTAAATAAACTAAAGATTTTTGTCTAAACAATAAAGTAAAGACAAAAATCAAAGTTTAAGCAAAAACAACAATAATCAACATTGATTTTATTTTTCTTTATCCACTGTATACGGCTGACTTTTTTTCGGCTCTTTTATACAGTTAAAAGATGTTGAAAAATAAAATAAAACAACAATAAAACATCATAAAACACTATGATAATTTATTTTTGCTTTTTACACGGGCACTTGCAATTTAATAATTAAAACTTTTTTAAAAATCACGGGAATATTTTTTAATTTAACTTTAAACTTTAAAAATCGTGCTAATTATCCCGACCGTATTATTAAAATCACCGATATTGACTATTGAAGGTGAAAGCACGTTTCGATGGCCATTTCGCTACCGCTTACTTAGCTCTTCAGGAAACTTCTCACTTACATTTTAAATAAACTAAAGATTTTTGTCTAAACAATAAAGTAAAGACAAAAATCAAAGTTTAAGCAAAAACAACAATAATCAACATTGATTTTATTTTTCTTTATCCACTGTATACGGCTGACTTTTTTTCGGCTCTTTTATACAGTTAAAAGATGTTGAAAAATAAAATAAAACAACAATAAAACATCATAAAACACTATGATAATTTATTTTTGCTTTTTACACGGGCACTTGCAATTTAATAATTAAAACTTTTTTAAAAATCACGGGAATATTTTTTAATTTAACTTTAAACTTTAAAAATCGTGCTAATTATCCCGACCGTATTATTAAAATCACCGATATTGACTATTGAAGGTGAAAGCACGTTTCGATGGCCATTTCGCTACCGCTTACTTAGCTCTTCAGGAAACTTCTCACTTACATTTTAAATAAACTAAAGATTTTTGTCTAAACAATAAAGTAAAGACAAAAATCAAAGTTTAAGCAAAAACAACAATAATCAACATTGATTTTATTTTTCTTTATCCACTGTATACGGCTGACTTTTTTTCGGCTCTTTTATACAGTTAAAAGATGTTGAAAAATAAAATAAAACAACAATAAAACATCATAAAACACTATGATAATTTATTTTTGCTTTTTACACGGGCACTTGCAATTTAATAATTAAAACTTTTTTAAAAATCACGGGAATATTTTTTAATTTAACTTTAAACTTTAAAAATCGTGCTAATTATCCCGACCGTATTATTAAAATCACCGATATTGACTATTGAAGGTGAAAGCACGTTTCGATGGCCATTTCGCTACCGCTTACTTAGCTCTTCAGGAAACTTCTCACTTACATTTTAAATAAACTAAAGATTTTTGTCTAAACAATAAAGTAAAGACAAAAATCAAAGTTTAAGCAAAAACAACAATAATCAACATTGATTTTATTTTTCTTTATCCACTGTATACGGCTGACTTTTTTTCGGCTCTTTTATACAGTTAAAAGATGTTGAAAAATAAAATAAAACAACAATAAAACATCATAAAACACTATGATAATTTATTTTTGCTTTTTACACGGGCACTTGCAATTTAATAATTAAAACTTTTTTAAAAATCACGGGAATATTTTTTAATTTAACTTTAAACTTTAAAAATCGTGCTAATTATCCCGACCGTATTATTAAAATCACCGATATTGACTATTGAAGGTGAAAGCACGTTTCGATGGCCATTTCGCTACCGCTTACTTAGCTCTTCAGGAAACTTCTCACTTACATTTTAAATAAACTAAAGATTTTTGTCTAAACAATAAAGTAAAGACAAAAATCAAAATTTAAGCAAAAACAACAATAATCAACATTGATTTTATTTTTCTTTATCCACTGTATACGGCTGACTTTTTTTCGGCTCTTTTATACAGTTAAAAGATGTTGAAAAATAAAATAAAACAACAATAAAACATCATAAAACACTATGATAATTTATTTTTGCTTTTTACACGGGCACTTGCAATTTAATAATTAAAACTTTTTTAAAAATCACGGGAATATTTTTTAATTTAACTTTAAACTTTAAAAATCGTGCTAATTATCCCGACCGTATTATTAAAATCACCGATATTGACTATTGAAGGTGAAAGCACGTTTCGATGGCCATTTCGCTACCGCTTACTTAGCTCTTCAGGAAACTTCTCACTTACATTTTAAATAAACTAAAGATTTTTGTCTAAACAATAAAGTAAAGACAAAAATCAAAGTTTAAGCAAAAACAACAATAATCAACATTGATTTTATTTTTCTTTATCCACTGTATACGGCTGACTTTTTTTCGGCTCTTTTATACAGTTAAAAGATGTTGAAAAATAAAATAAAACAACAATAAAACATCATAAAACACTATGATAATTTATTTTTGCTTTTTACACGGGCACTTGCAATTTAATAATTAAAACTTTTTTAAAAATCACGGGAATATTTTTTAATTTAACTTTAAACTTTAAAAATCGTGCTAATTATCCCGACCGTATTATTAAAATCACCGATATTGACTATTGAAGGTGAAAGCACGTTTCGATGGCCATTTCGCTACCGCTTACTTAGCTCTTCAGGAAACTTCTCACTTACATTTTAAATAAACTAAAGATTTTTGTCTAAACAATAAAGTAAAGACAAAAATCAAAGTTTAAGCAAAAACAACAATAATCAACATTGATTTTATTTTTCTTTATCCACTGTATACGGCTGACTTTTTTTCGGCTCTTTTATACAGTTAAAAGATGTTGAAAAATAAAATAAAACAACAATAAAACATCATAAAACACTATGATAATTTATTTTTGCTTTTTACACGGGCACTTGCAATTTAATAATTAAAACTTTTTTAAAAATCACGGGAATATTTTTTAATTTAACTTTAAACTTTAAAAATCGTGCTAATTATCCCGACCGTATTATTAAAATCACCGATATTGACTATTGAAGGTGAAAGCACGTTTCGATGGCCATTTCGCTACCGCTTACTTAGCTCTTCAGGAAACTTCTCACTTACATTTTAAATAAACTAAAGATTTTTGTCTAAACAATAAAGTAAAGACAAAAATCAAAGTTTAAGCAAAAACAACAATAATCAACATTGATTTTATTTTTCTTTATCCACTGTATACGGCTGACTTTTTTTCGGCTCTTTTATACAGTTAAAAGATGTTGAAAAATAAAATAAAACAACAATAAAACATCATAAAACACTATGATAATTTATTTTTGCTTTTTACACGGGCACTTGCAATTTAATAATTAAAACTTTTTTAAAAATCACGGGAATATTTTTTAATTTAACTTTAAACTTTAAAAATCGTGCTAATTATCCCGACCGTATTATTAAAATCACCGATATTGACTATTGAAGGTGAAAGCACGTTTCGATGGCCATTTCGCTACCGCTTACTTAGCTCTTCAGGAAACTTCTCACTTACATTTTAAATAAACTAAAGATTTTTGTCTAAACAATAAAGTAAAGACAAAAATCAAAGTTTAAGCAAAAACAACAATAATCAACATTGATTTTATTTTTCTTTATCCACTGTATACGGCTGACTTTTTTTCGGCTCTTTTATACAGTTAAAAGATGTTGAAAAATAAAATAAAACAACAATAAAACATCATAAAACACTATGATAATTTATTTTTGCTTTTTACACGGGCACTTGCAATTTAATAATTAAAACTTTTTTAAAAATCACGGGAATATTTTTTAATTTAACTTTAAACTTTAAAAATCGTGCTAATTATCCCGACCGTATTATTAAAATCACCGATATTGACTATTGAAGGTGAAAGCACGTTTCGATGGCCATTTCGCTACCGCTTACTTAGCTCTTCAGGAAACTTCTCACTTACATTTTAAATAAACTAAAGATTTTTGTCTAAACAATAAAGTAAAGACAAAAATCAAAGTTTAAGCAAAAACAACAATAATCAACATTGATTTTATTTTTCTTTATCTTTTCTTTTTAAAGTTTAAAGTTAAATTAAAAAATATTCCCGTGATTTTTAAAAAAGTTTTAATTATTAAATTGCAAGTGCCCGTGTAAAAAGCAAAAATAAATTATCATAGTGTTTTATGATGTTTTATTGTTGTTTTATTTTATTTTTCAACATCTTTTAACTGTATAAAAGAGCCGAAAAAAAGTCAGCCGTATACAGTGGATAAAGAAAAATAAAATCAATGTTGATTATTGTTGTTTTTGCTAAAACTTTGATTTTTGTCTTTACTTTATTGTTTAGACAAAAATCTTTAGTTTATTTAAAATGTAAGTGAGAAGTTTCCTGAAGAGCTAAGTAAGCGGTAGCGAAATGGCCATCGAAACGTGCTTTCACCTTCAATAGTCAATATCGGTGATTTTAATAATACGGTCGGGATAATTAGCACGATTTTTAAAGTTTAAAGTTAAATTAAAAAATATTCCCGTGATTTTTAAAAAAGTTTTAATTATTAAATTGCAAGTGCCCGTGTAAAAAGCAAAAATAAATTATCATAGTGTTTTATGATGTTTTATTGTTGTTTTATTTTATTTTTCAACATCTTTTAACTGTATAAAAGAGCCGAAAAAAAGTCAGCCGTATACAGTGGATAAAGAAAAATAAAATCAATGTTGATTATTGTTGTTTTTGCTTAAACTTTGATTTTTGTCTTTACTTTATTGTTTAGACAAAAATCTTTAGTTTATTTAAAATGTAAGTGAGAAGTTTCCTGAAGAGCTAAGTAAGCGGTAGCGAAATGGCCATCGAAACGTGCTTTCACCTTCAATAGTCAATATCGGTGATTTTAATAATACGGTCGGGATAATTAGCACGATTTTTAAAGTTTAAAGTTAAATTAAAAAATATTCCCGTGATTTTTAAAAAAGTTTTAATTATTAAATTGCAAGTGCCCGTGTAAAAAGCAAAAATAAATTATCATAGTGTTTTATGATGTTTTATTGTTGTTTTATTTTATTTTTCAACATCTTTTAACTGTATAAAAGAGCCGAAAAAAAGTCAGCCGTATACAGTGGATAAAGAAAAATAAAATCAATGTTGATTATTGTTGTTTTTGCTTAAACTTTGATTTTTGTCTTTACTTTATTGTTTAGACAAAAATCTTTAGTTTATTTAAAATGTAAGTGAGAAGTTTCCTGAAGAGCTAAGTAAGCGGTAGCGAAATGGCCATCGAAACGTGCTTTCACCTTCAATAGTCAATATCGGTGATTTTAATAATACGGTCGGGATAATTAGCACGATTTTTAAAGTTTAAAGTTAAATTAAAAAATATTCCCGTGATTTTTAAAAAAGTTTTAATTATTAAATTGCAAGTGCCCGTGTAAAAAGCAAAAATAAATTATCATAGTGTTTTATGATGTTTTATTGTTGTTTTATTTTATTTTTCAACATCTTTTAACTGTATAAAAGAGCCGAAAAAAAGTCAGCCGTATACAGTGGATAAAGAAAAATAAAATCAATGTTGATTATTGTTGTTTTTGCTTAAACTTTGATTTTTGTCTTTACTTTATTGTTTAGACAAAAATCTTTAGTTTATTTAAAATGTAAGTGAGAAGTTTCCTGAAGAGCTAAGTAAGCGGTAGCGAAATGGCCATCGAAACGTGCTTTCACCTTCAATAGTCAATATCGGTGATTTTAATAATACGGTCGGGATAATTAGCACGACTTTTAAAGTTTAAAGTTAAATTAAAAAATATTCCCGTGATTTTTAAAAAAGTTTTAATTATTAAATTGCAAGTGCCCGTGTAAAAAGCAAAAATAAATTATCATAGTGTTTTATGATGTTTTATTGTTGTTTTATTTTATTTTTCAACATCTTTTAACTGTATAAAAGAGCCGAAAAAAAGTCAGCCGTATACAGTGGATAAAGAAAAATAAAATCAATGTTGATTATTGTTGTTTTTGCTTAAACTTTGATTTTTGTCTTTACTTTATTGTTTAGACAAAAATCTTTAGTTTATTTAAAATGTAAGTGAGAAGTTTCCTGAAGAGCTAAGTAAGCGGTAGCGAAATGGCCATCGAAACGTGCTTTCACCTTCAATAGTCAATATCGGTGATTTTAATAATACGGTCGGGATAATTAGCACGATTTTTAAAGTTTAAAGTTAAATTAAAAAATATTCCCGTGATTTTTAAAAAAGTTTTAATTATTAAATTGCAAGTGCCCGTGTAAAAAGCAAAAATAAATTATCATAGTGTTTTATGATGTTTTATTGTTGTTTTATTTTATTTTTCAACATCTTTTAACTGTATAAAAGAGCCGAAAAAAAGTCAGCCGTATACAGTGGATAAAGAAAAATAAAATCAATGTTGATTATTGTTGTTTTTGCTTAAACTTTGATTTTTGTCTTTACTTTATTGTTTAGACAAAAATCTTTAGTTTATTTAAAATGTAAGTGAGAAGTTTCCTGAAGAGCTAAGTAAGCGGTAGCGAAATGGCCATCGAAACGTGCTTTCACCTTCAATAGTCAATATCGGTGATTTTAATAATACGGTCGGGATAATTAGCACGATTTTTAAAGTTTAAAGTTAAATTAAAAAATATTCCCGTGATTTTTAAAAAAGTTTTAATTATTAAATTGCAAGTGCCCGTGTAAAAAGCAAAAATAAATTATCATAGTGTTTTATGATGTTTTATTGTTGTTTTATTTTATTTTTCAACATCTTTTAACTGTATAAAAGAGCCGAAAAAAAGTCAGCCGTATACAGTGGATAAAGAAAAATAAAATCAATGTTGATTATTGTTGTTTTTGCTTAAACTTTGATTTTTGTCTTTACTTTATTGTTTAGACAAAAATCTTTAGTTTATTTAAAATGTAAGTGAGAAGTTTCCTGAAGAGCTAAGTAAGCGGTAGCGAAATGGCCATCGAAACGTGCTTTCACCTTCAATAGTCAATATCGGTGATTTTAATAATACGGTCGGGATAATTAGCACGATTTTTAAAGTTTAAAGTTAAATCAAAAAATATTCCCGTGATTTTTAAAAAAGTTTTAATTATTAAATTGCAAGTGCCCGTGTAAAAAGCAAAAATAAATTATCATAGTGTTTTATGATGTTTTATTGTTGTTTTATTTTATTTTTCAACATCTTTTAACTGTATAAAAGAGCCGAAAAAAAGTCAGCCGTATACAGTGGATAAAGAAAAATAAAATCAATGTTGATTATTGTTGTTTTTGCTTAAACTTTGATTTTTGTCTTTACTTTATTGTTTAGACAAAAATCTTTAGTTTATTTAAAATGTAAGTGAGAAGTTTCCTGAAGAGCTAAGTAAGCGGTAGCGAAATGGCCATCGAAACGTGCTTTCACCTTCAATAGTCAATATCGGTGATTTTAATAATACGGTCGGGATAATTAGCACGATTTTTAAAGTTTAAAGTTAAATTAAAAAATATTCCCGTGATTTTTAAAAAAGTTTTAATTATTAAATTGCAAGTGCCCGTGTAAAAAGCAAAAATAAATTATCATAGTGTTTTATGATGTTTTATTGTTGTTTTATTTTATTTTTCAACATCTTTTAACTGTATAAAAGAGCCGAAAAAAAGTCAGCCGTATACAGTGGATAAAGAAAAATAAAATCAATGTTGATTATTGTTGTTTTTGCTTAAACTTTGATTTTTGTCTTTACTTTATTGTTTAGACAAAAATCTTTAGTTTATTTAAAATGTAAGTGAGAAGTTTCCTGAAGAGCTAAGTATGCGGTAGCGAAATGGCCATCGAAACGTGCTTTCACCTTCAATAGTCAATATCGGTGATTTTAATAATACGGTCGGGATAATTAGCACGATTTTTAAAGTTTAAAGTTAAATTAAAAAATATTCCCGTGATTTTTAAAAAAGTTTTAAGAAAACATTTCTTTGAGAAACATTTTACAAAAATTTTTTATTATCAATATATATGTATATAGATGTATATACATTTACAAAAAACATTTGAAGAAATATTTGAACGGTTTGTAAAATTAAAAGTGCGGAAGTAAAGCTTTGTTCAATATGCCGAAAGACACCAAAGAAAAAATTAAATGTATTAGAATTTTCCAGTAAGTTTTATTTTCTATTCTGTTTTTTTATATTATTCATCACTGCTTACTGACACGCATTTTTTGTTTTTGTCCTGATGCGATTACCTAGTATTCAATTTGCCTTGGGTGCGAAGAGTATTTAACAATTATTTTTAAGTATTTGTATGTATGTAAAGAAAAAAATATTAAATTTTACATGTAAATATTTTAAACAAATAAAAAGGTTTCTTGGATATAATAATTATTAAGCGTCCTATGTTTTTTTATATAAAGGTGTGTGTGCATCTTTCCGGGAGCGAAAACTTAAAAAAAAAAATGATATTGTTTACAACAATCCTGTCTTCAATAATACTTGCATACTTATGCATGAACAATGAGCAAGAATTCTATGTTAATTGTTTTATTAAGGCAATTAAACATTTCAAATGTAAAAATACATTGGTAAGATGTACTCTAACGAACTACGCCACGTACCTGAGAACTTGTAATTTTGTTTCTTGAAACGAACATAGCCAAGTACCTAAGTGCAAACCTCTAATATATGTATATTATAATAATTTTTATAAGGAAAGACAATCTTGTGCTTAATCTTAAGTTGTAAAGTTCTAAATAATTATCGCAAAAAAAGATTTATTAGTTGAAATCACTGTTTTTAGTATTTATGTTTTCTTTTCGGCGACAAGAGGTTATGTTATGTACAACATATGTGAGTTTGAACATGAAAATTATAAACTGTATGTTAAACACTGATTTTGACATACATACGAAAATACATATGGATAGCAATTTTGACATTTCATATGACTTGTACGCATGATGTAAACACACCTTAATAGATTACCTTATGGCTTAAAGGTAGCTTTAAATTCTTTTCAAAAAATGATGACACTCGCTTTTAGTGGTATAAAACCAAACCAAGCTTACCTATATATGAATGACTTAATTTTCATGGGATGCTCAGATAAACACATGCTTTCAAATCTGCAAGATGTCTTCATTTATGTTGAGACCGTAATCTAAAACTTCCACAGAAAAATGTTCATTCTAAGTTACCTACCTTTGCCAATGAACAGGTAAAGATAAATTACCTGATGTTATTAAATACTCGATGGTAAAAAATTACTCAACGCCATAAGACGCAATTTGTAATAATTGTGGAAGACTTATAAAAACCTTATTATTACAATTTTAATGGACTAAGAATTGTGAATTTGCATTTAAATATTTAACGAAAGCACCTAACTATGAACCCAACAATGCTTTAATATCCATCTTTTACAATAGAATTTTGTATAATAACTAATGCAATTAAACAAGCGTGTGAAGCTTTACTAACACAAGATTATGGTGGAAAGCATTTACCAATTGTTGAATAACACGACAAGATCGATGACTAATAAAGCAAACCGTAGTAAGAAAATCAATACGCAGCATAATCTCAATAAAAATGAAAACATTATCGACGCCTTTAAAAAATACTGACGTTAGAAAATATATCAAATTGAAGATTACTCCCGCGAAATCTTATATTAAGCGTGGAAAATCAGTTATTGCATATAGGCAGATAAATAATTTGTTTACTAAAAAAGTGGCCGATAAACTTAATATTGAGAAAGTGAGTGGGAAAGCATTCGAATTTATCTCAACAAATAAATTTAAGATTATGGGCAATAAATGTGTTGTAGCGTATTTCATATTCACTTATTGTCTATTTTCTTTATTTACACTTTTTATACACTTTATTGTTTATCTTTTCACTTTCACTTATAAGCCTTAACTATTGTTATTTCTTTCATTTACGCAACTTACTTTATATCTGTTTATGTTTCACGCAATATACACTTAATTGAATATGTCACAACAACAAATAATGTTCAATTAGATTTTAAGGATACTGTGATCTTTGTTTATTAGAAGGAATTTTTGAAAAAAAAAAATTATTTGTCAAGCCTTAAAATTGGCTTTTATTTAAATTAAATTAAGCGCACATCTGCTCAGGCATTTTAGCTGCCTTTATCTAGTTTTTGGCTAGTGGCGTTTGTAAGCGCCGGCAAATACAGGCAGGACTTTTGCTTTAGAATAAAATAAGTAAACGCACGTCACTAACCAGTACATGACGATCCTGCCAAGTTTAAGCAAACAAGAAACTCCTGTAGAGGAATACAAGATGGCAGTTGGCAACATCGATGCTCCGGCATATATTTCAGCACCGTTAGAAGTAGGACCTAAACCAATAACAATAGCTGAGTATCGGAAAGTCAGCAGAAAAAGTTGGATCAAAAGCTTACCTGCATTCCACCAGTAAACAAACAACGATATAAAAGAGGTGGTAAAATAGTCCCGCTATAAAGGAAGCTGGCCTCATTACGGAAAATAGTACAAAATGGCAGAAATTATTACTTTGGAGTCGGAAACGCAGCAACGTCGTCACCAATAGTAAATTTACCATCACTCACTACATTTTTTTTAAATTTTGTATTTTCTTTCAATGTTTATATGCAAAAAATACTGAATTCGCCTACGCTGCCACCTGGTAATAGATTCGCCTTGGCTTAAAGTTACAGAATACAAATTTAGCGACTTCGCTAAAATATTCGCCCAAATTTATTTAAAGCATTTTAACGATTGAGATAGAAAATTAGCTTCAAGAATTACAGAATACGGCTGCAGGGCTATGAAAGCTAGTACGTATTCAAAGAAGTTTAGTGTTACCGTTGGTTGGCAAAAAATAAAAGTAAAGTTTTTTAGGAATAAATTTATAAAATATAAATAGTTATTAGTTTGTTATATTATATTAGATTTATTTATGGATAGACCAAGTGATTATTGTATTGAATTAGATAAATCGGAAAAAATTTTGAGAAAAAGTAAACATATAATTTACTCCTTTCAATTTAAAGTATAAAAGTCAATTAAAATATATGGAGGAAAGGGCCAATAGTGTTTTCAAAACTTTGAAAGAAGACAAAGAACCCAAGTCTCTTAAAATTAGACTGTTTGATTTTTGTGCAAGTTTACTTTCTTATAAATAACTTGGTTACAATAGAAAATAAAGAATCGGAGAAAATTGTTAGTAAAATCCTCCAAGTTCTTAAAGGACCTTATGAGGCGTTGGAAGATTTCAAAGTGCGAACAGAGTTGTTGCATGATTTGTTTATAAAGAAAGACAGAGAAACGAATTACGTTTATAACTTCAAGTTAACGGCAAAAGTGTGTAGTATTGTAGGGCGGTCTAATAAACCCACAACTTTTGCTGAATTAAAACGTTTATTGATTGAGGCTTACCCGAACCCGAGGTCTTTTCAACAAGTCTTAACAGAATTTGTAACAATCAGGCAAAGAAATATGAGCATATGTAGCAGAATTTAGAAAAAAAATCGTGTTGCTTTCTGAACAATTAAGTACGCTTGATATAAAAGCGATAGAAAATCAATCGCAAACAGCTAAAGATCCAATTCTTAAGGTGAAGGAAAGTATGGCTCTTAACATTTTTATGAAAGGTGTAAATGTAGAGTACCAAAATTTATTAATTGCTTGCAGTCCGTAAACACTGCATGAGGTAAAAGGGAAATGCATAACTGTGGAAGGAAACATACAAAATAATCGAAACAATGTATTTAGAGTATGTAGACCTGACAATGAAAATTCTCGAATGAGAAAAAGAAATTTTATAAAAAACAATTATAGGGGCAACTCTGGCCACAATAGGGTTTGCTACAACAGTTCAAGTAACTCAAATAATTATAATAATAATAGAAGTTATTGTGAAGTAATGGTATAGCTGGGAACAATAGTTTTAGGGGTTACAGAAATTATTGACCAATAAACAGCAATCACAGGAAGTATAATTTAGGTAATTTAGATAATCGCGATAACCAGGGAAACTAAAAAGGCCGGATAATGGCAAGAGTTATCCAGAGCGGCTTAAAGCATAAAAATTATCAACAAATTCAGGCAATTTGAGAAGTATACCTTGTAGGGGTAATAATGGAAACCTAAATTTTGTAATAGCTACGGGGCAGCCATCTCGATTTGTAAGCAAAGAAATATAAAAAAAAAAAATAAACAAGTAAGAAGTGTCGTCATTAAGTGGCATAAATTTAGAGACTATTGAGAGCAAAGGTACAGCGTATCTAACCCACAAGTTTCATGTTGTCAGTGATGATTTTCCTATTGCAGCTGATGGGATTGTTGGAAGAGATATATTGGATAAATTTAAATGTAAAATCGACTTTGAAACCTAAGCCATATCTTTTAATGTAACAGGTGAAGAATAAGTGCTTTCGATGAACCCGGGACGAACAGAAGTTTTTGCGCCAGAGCGACCAGAATCAGTAGTACCAGTGAATATTTGTACGTGTTAGGATAGCATAGTCTTGAATAAAGAGTTATCGCCTGGAATTTTTGTAGCAAATAGTATAATACCACACGTGGGTCTCCAGTATGTAAGAATATTGAATAAAATCGAAAACTACACAATCCTGACTGATTTAAATTTTGATGTAGAACTATTGTATACAATGTCTATAGTGGCAATAAGAACGAGCAAATAAGCAGAAATAGAGCAAGTGATATTTCAAACAATTTAAAAAATTTAACAAATGCTCATTGACATAATAGCAACATATAATGATATTTTTCATCTTGAAGGGGGTAAGAAAACAGTAAATAACTTGTATACTCAGGAAATTCAGTTGACACACAGTACTCCAATATATGTAAAACCTTATAGATTACCCGAAGCGCAGATAAATGAAATTAATGAACAGATTGATGAACTACTGGAAGATATTATAATTGAGCCGTCAGTGAGCCTTTGTTATTCTCCGTTATTAGTTATACCAAAGAAGTTAGCAGATAACACGAAGAAATCGCTAGTAGTCGAAGATTAAAAAAAATTAAATAAGAAAATAATCAGCGACAAGTTTCCGTTAACAAAGATTGAAAATGTTCTGGACAAGTTAGGCAGAGCCAAGTATTTTTCCACACTAGATATGACCAGTTCTTTTCACCAGATTGGTTTACATGAAATTTTTCGAGACCACTTACCGCTTTCTCAGCCAGAAATTGTCATTTTCAATTTACTAGACTAGCATTGACTGGGTTGAGTGCAAAAGCATTTTTGTATGTCGATGACATATTTTGTAGTGTAAAACATCACCACAAAAATTTAGAAAAAGTATTTAAAAGGTTAAGACATTATAATTAAAAAAATAAATACAAGTAAGTGTTGTTTTTTAAAAACAGAAGTTGGTTATTCAGGCCACCTAATAACTGCTAAAGGAATCTGTACTGCCCCTTCAAAATATATTGTGATAGGAAACTTTCCAACACTTAAAAATGCTGACAAAATCAGACGGTATGTAAATATAATTATATAAATATTTGCTGACATAGCTAGAGACTTAAATCTCTTATTAAAGGAAAAAAGACTTTTTTAAATTAATAAATCCACCAACACTAAAACACGGATGTATCAAATTTCGCATTAGGACCTGTCTTAGTTCAAGGTGAAATTGGCTCAAAATTACCAATTTTATATGCTAGTAAAAAAACATTGAACAAACATGACGTAATTAAACCCGTTATTGAGAAAGAGCTCTTGGCCATACATTGGGCTATAAATTTTTTACCATTGGACTCATTATTTTCGCACAAAAATCCTTCGTGAAAAATTACCCGAATTCGATTAGAGTTTTGCGACTATGATTTTGAAATAGCATACAAGAAATGCAAACTTAATACGAACGCCGACGCTTTGTTAAGAATAGTGATAGCGATTCACTACGAACATTAATTCCTACAGAGAATGAAAAAAACGAGGTCCTTACAAAGTTGTTGAAACTAAAGGAGTAAATTCAATCTAAGACTTAGGAAATGGCCTTAAAAAATGCACAATAATAATATTAAGATATATTAATAAGAAAATTATACATTGAATTAAAATTACAAAAGTTTTGTATAAAAACAAAAAATAATCATAATCACATATTACCTAATTTCTTTCTTTAACTTTTTTATACACTTTATTGTTTATCTTTTAACTTTCGCTTATAACCATAAACTATTGTTATTTCTTCATATACGCTACTTGCTCTATATCTTTTTATGTTTTATATTTTATATGTATATTTTAAGGATACCGTTATATATGTTTATAAGAAGGAATTATTGAAAATAAAAATTAATTATTTGTTAAGCCTTCAAAAGACTTTTACTTAAATTTAATTTATTTCTGGCCAGTGATATAATTTTCACCTCTTTGTGTAAGCTTTATTAATATGTTCTATTTTCAAAATTGAACTAATTTACACAAAACTCTCATGAATTACAAATACCGTTATAAAAACTTCTTACGCTTAAATATTTTGCATATTTAAGCGTTCAAATTGTATAGCACAAATGCAAAAAATAAACAACATCATTTATTTATTTAACATAAACAATAAAAGAAAACCTTTTAACAATTTATAAGACCACCTTTCGATTTAATGTAATTGAATATTCTATTTTTCATAGAACTTGTTAATTTTTTCAGAAGATCCTGATCCAGTGCCTCCTATTTCTTGAAAATTGGATTTTTAAGCTCATTACCACTCATGAATTGACGATTGCCAGCATAAATTCTCCTGACGAGAATTTCCCATATGTTTTCTATATGGTTCACAACTGAAGAGCAAGAAGGCCATTCCAAAACATCGACATTATTCGAGCTTAACCATTCTTTTGTTAATTTGCTGGCATTGCAGGCTGCATTGTCTTGCTGAAAAATATATTTCTTATTTATATTATTATGTAAAAATGGAAATAAACTGCACTTAAGCAATTCACAATATTTTTCACTATTCATTTTGGTTGGCACGATTTGCAACTCCAAACAACACTCTTTAGTGAATGCACCCCAAATCATAATAGAACCACCACCAAAGTTCCTTCGTATGAAACATTGGGGTTCTTTTCGTAAGTCACGCCAGTAACTATTAGTGGCGTCAGGGCCATCTAAATTATTTTTTTCTTAATGTGAAAAAATTATCTTTAAAAAGAAATAAATAAGTTGACTATTTTATAACTCATTTACATTTGACTAATTTGTATTCATATTATTTTTGCAAAACTCCAAACGTGCATTGATATGACGTTTCAAAAGGCGAGGAGCTTTTTTCATTCTCTGACTTTAAATATGTTTGGAAGAGTTTAGAACATTCCAAATGGTCGTTTTGCACACTTAGCTGCAAACTCATGCAGCAAGTTGGGTACAGCTTTTGGTCTTTGCTGTCTTTAGAAAAAGTCTGCGCATTCAACTTTTTTTTACCACTATTATTTTTGCCATAATTTTCAATATTTGCCAAATATTATAAACATTCTTTCGACTTCTGTTGATTTGAATTGCAATTTCAGCTTTCGACGCATCATTTTCTGTCAATGTTAAAATTTGGTCTTTTTCAAATTCACTAAAACTTTTCCGCGTGGCATTTTGTTTATTACAAATATTTTTAATAAGACTTAATGCAATATGTTGTTTAAAAACGCTAGTTTTTTTCATACAAAGAATTTTTTGCATCTGTGCTATACAATTTGAACGCTTAAATATGCTAAATATTTAAATGGAAGAAATTTTATAACGGTTTTTGTAATTCATGCAAGTTTTATGTAAAATGAGCTCAATTTTGAAAATAGAACATATTAATAAAGCTTACACAAAAAGATGAAAATTATAGCATGCCCTGTTAAAATTTTATGAATTATTAATTCACAGATTAGCAAATGTGCTATTATTTATGTACGCACTGTACTGGTAAGTGACGTGCACTGTACAGTTTAAAGAAATTAAAAATATTGACTGAGCTGACAAGACAATTCTTTTAATAATGCTGAAATAACACCAGGATCCAATAGAAGGTGGACATTGTGGAGTTTATAGAACCATAGAAAAAATAAAAAGATATTACTGCTGAAGGAACATGACAAAAGACATAACTAAATATAATAAAACATTTCACAAATGTCAAATGACAAAGACTAAAAAACTTCTAAATTGTGCAAGACTGCTACGCCAATGCCTACAAAAACATTCAATACGGTATATGTAGATGCAATAGAACCGTTTCCAAAATCTATTCAAGGAAATTAATATGCAATCACTATAATATGTGATTTAACAAGATATCTGTAAAGTATTTCAATAGCTACAAATATGCAAAAACTGTAGCCAAGGCAATTTGCTTAAAACTAACCTATAGTCCAATCCTAACCTATAGACGTTCATTTCGGACTTGGAAAGAGATTATAAAAATTCAATACTGACAGAAGTACGTAAATTACTAAAGATTTAAAAAAGCCACAGGACTTTCAATATTTTTTTACGTACATAAATATCAGCAGACAAAAGAGACTGGGATGAATAGTTGAAATATTTCACTTATTGCTTCAATACAACACTATCAACTGTATATAATTACTCACCTTATGAAAAATACCAAATGCTTTTCAACAACTTAATAAGTACATAAAGTGACACCACTCAGGATGTGTACTCTAAAGAAACAATATTTAAATTAGAAGTAACATATACAAGTAATTGAGTACTTGTAGATAGAAAAACAATGACATACAAGCTAATCTCTGATAAAAAATATTAGATTTTAATTATAAAATAGGAGAAAATGAGCAAAAAATCATAAGAAGGCAAGGTTAAGGAAGCTCCGATAGCTTAAGACGGTTTCTTGGATCATAAAGTATGGAATTTAGATTGTCACATATTCCTCCAAAATTTGGAAATCATACAGATAAAAGAGCTTCTAATAAAATAGTAAAATAAAATTAATTTTTTATTTTAACATATTAATTCCCGGGGCAGGAAAAAAATGTCCCTAAAGATTGTTTTTTTACAAAAGAGGCTATCGTCCCTTTATTAATCACGGGGCAGTCAATACCTTTTGGGAGTATGTAGATTACAATCAGGGACTTAAAAACTTGTTTAAGTTTTTCAGTGCTTGGCGCCACGAGGAATTTTACAATAATTTCTAAATTATGTTTTCGTTTTGATTTACGACCTAAATTTTTTGTTCATATTTTCTGTAGGTTGTCCTTAAAATGGTTATACAAATTTGGTAGTGCCGAAGTAAATTTAAATTACATAGGAAAGCAAATTAATCAATACTACCTTTTTTTTGGGAAAATCCTTAAAAACGATTTTCTTCTGAAATTTTTTTCAACTCAGAGGCTTGTAACTTTTTAACGAAAAGCGCTATCAGAACAAAACTTCAAACTTGTTTAATCCAAATTTTATTAGGAATATTGCAAGTATTTGAGAGTAATAATCCATTCAATAATAAGTATACTACGCTAAAAACAATAAGTTAAGATTGACCCAAAATAAAAAATGCAAGCAAATTTTTTTAAGACATTTACACGTTCTAATTAAGTCTAAGTCTTCACATTCGAGTTAACAATAAACTTTTTAAGACATTGTCAAAAAATCCTATGCCAGAGGTACCCAACTTAGGGGGCCTCTTCACCCTAAAGGGCAGACTCTTCGAGACCACTGAGAAACACCTCGACCTAACCTCTGTGACATTTTAATAAAGATACTTTAAGTGGTTCAAGAGATACTGAATTTTGTCCAAAATAAATCGTTTTCGAACCACTGTGTCATAGTGGATAAAAAAACGATAAAAAACCCAAATTGCATCATTTCCACATATCAATTTCAGGATAATTATAAAATTTAATGCCTTGTTTTTCGTTTGAACTCTCCGTGCTTTTATAACTGCTTCTGTCCTGGACATTGATTCCATTAGTTTCTACATAATTTCTGTCAAAATTAAGTACCATAATTTCTGTAAGATATGTGTCAGGTAGTCCTTGTCTCTTTTTAATTTGTCTACCGAAATGGTCCCAGAGATCTTCAATTAGGCTGTGTTGTGGTCCGGCAACTGCGTGTGTTGCTTTCGAATTGCAATAAATGAACCTGAATTCCACTATAATAAAAAACAAACTCTTAAAAGCAAGTAAAGCTTGCTTAAACTTTATTTCATATAGTTGGTTTTCATTAAGTTAGCTTTTAAAAAATTTCGCCTTATCGCGTGATCGATTCAGATTACCGTTTTAAAAAATAATTTCATTTCTTATAGCCTATGAGAGCCTTTGACATTATTTTCTATTTACTGCCTATTCAGCCGTAGTATGTACATATAGAGCAACACAAATACAACAAAGGTTTAAATAAACGGCATATGTAAAATTGTTTTTAAGGGGGGCAAGAGTGTTAGTCAATAACAAAGTGGTGGCGACAGCGTGGGATGATCTAGCTGTTTTGAGGTGTAAAACAGCATTCATGTACGTAATAATTTTAATTTCTCTACGCTAGGCGCCAAATTTTCTTTTAAAATAATTATTTTTATTTTATAATTACATATTTTATTAATTATTGCCGAACCGCCACCATTATCTAAAGTTCATATTCAGCCAATTCATGAATATTCTCACTGAAAAATTTTTCTAGAGAAAAGATACCTTCAATTATGAATTCCATGGTAATGAAATAATACACAAACGTAATCATCGTAATTTTAAGGAAGCTGTTTTTTTTAGCAATCTACTTTTTCTCATAATTCATAATACCTTATTCCTCGTTATTTTTTAACTTTCCGCGGTCAACGAAAAAGGAATAAAATTTATAAAGGGAGAAAAAGAAAAAATAAAAACGACTCGCACGGAAATTTAGATTATAATTTGGCTGAATTTTTCTTAAATTGTGTTTCGGCCGTAAAAATATCGCCACTTTGAAACAAATTTTCTTTCATTATATATTTTTTGACGAATTCCAAGGTAAATCGTATTATCAGTAGGTTCTTAGTCACATGACATTTGGCTGATCTTATACATTTCCAATTTTTCTTCTTGTCTCTTATTATTAAGGCGTTTGCACGTGTTATATTTATTTGAGTGTTTTTATTCTATTAAGATTTTTGTTTCGCCACATGAAAAACGGAGTAAAAATACATGTGAAAACAATAAACATATATAAGTAATAAGTTACAATATGATAGAAAAGCTAAGTTGAAATGTAAATTAAATATAAAAGGGGCTGCGTACAAAGAAAAAACAGTGACTTGCTTGATACCGCTTGTATAATTTTGTTATTTAAGCCTCCAAATATTTAAGCAGTTACTGCCTAAAAAGCTAGAACACTTTAGCTGCATAAACTAAATAAAGGGCTATCGGCAAAACCCTAATACCATTACTGCAGAACGATCCTGCAAACGAGACACCATTTGAAGAAATTTTTTTTTAAAATAACTGACAACAAGGAAGGGGTAGAGGAAATCTTTGGAAGATGGGAACAATGGATATGAATGGGATAATTATGATATTCTACTATGGCCTATAATACGGCACCCCATATAGACACAGAGTTGCCATCTGAAACATTACCAAACAAACAAAAAATTTACAACTAAATACTACGTACAGGAGTTACGAGCCAGATTAAAAGAAATTTATCTTTTTCACACCCTGAAAATATGTTGTTGGCTATGCTACAAGACGATGCTTCAGAAATTAAAGCATTTGCTTTTCAAAGAGTGTAAGAAGTCAGAAAAGGAACTATCGTAGACAAGGTTCGGGAATTCTGTCTTCCAGATCTTCAAGTAAATAAGACAACTTACTATGATTTGATAGATTGGGTAAATGAAAAAGTAACAGAACCTTCTATAATAAATAAACATACTGATACAGAAATTTTACAGATGATCAATTCAAAAAATAGTTTCCTTAAATTTGAAAATTTCCCTTGCCACACTCACGCAGTAGAAAGGTGTGTTAAGCTCGTCACTGAAGCTTCAATTTCTATTTTTTGATCGGAAGCAAAAGGTGGTTTCATTTGGTTCAAAATAAAAGCAAAACGAGATACACCATTATTTGAAAACAAATCCAAATTTTGTCAAAAATATTTTTTTTACTTATTTGTTAATAGTACATTATTTTATTCAAAATATTCAATGTGACGAAATAAAAGAAATAAATAACCCAAATTATTTTTTTTTTAATAAATGATCTAATTAAAAAAAGCAAATCCCCTGCGCCAACCCAAGCAGGAGAAACCAAATTCCAAAAAATTTTCACCCCACCCTAATATTTATATCTTCCATATTTTCAATATTATTAAATTGCAATTTCTTCATTTTCTTAATATCATTAATAGAGATGCATTACCATAAGTGAAGTTGATAAGGCTTCTGAGAAATGCATTCCTACAATTCAAAATCTCCTTTATTTCTTTCAGTTTTATATTTTTTATTCACGCTCCTATTTGCCACATTATTTGTATTTTTCATAGCCCTCATACTTTATTTGCTTTTTCCTAATTTTCTGTTGGTATCATTTGTTTTAGAATGTCTAAGTCAATTTCTATCCTGGAATAGGATAGTGTAATAATGGTGGGTTCATAAGTTTTTCTTTAAGAACGTCAAGAGCATTTTGACATCCTTCTAATGATTTTTTAATAACATATTTAAATTTTCACAATGTTAGCAAAACTGAGTATAAACTTTCTGTGATAGTTGCAAAACGCAATAAATCGCCTAACTTCGTTTATGTTTTTTGCTACTAAATAACGTTTTATAAATTCATATTTAGCAGGGTTCGTCTTTACACCGTCTTTTGTTATTAAATGTCCTAAATAAAATATTTAGGTTGTGATGATTTAAACTGTAGCCGTATACGAATATATCATCCACGTAAAGAAATGCTTCAGATTCTAGTCCTGACAATGCTATTGTAAGCATTCTCTGCAAACTGTTTGAAGAAATTTTTATTCCGAATTTCCTTATGGTGTTAAAAGAGCAGTTTAAGGTCTGGAGTCATTTTCTAATTTAATTTGATGAAAAGAGCAATTCACATCGAGCGTAGATTAACATTTCGATCTACATAGTTCATCCAAGATATCTTCTAATCTAGTTTTTTTTTTTTTTTTTTTTTATTATCTGAGTCTATGGAAAAAATCCTTACAGACTGGTATACATACATATAGTTTTTTACAATTTAAAACATTACCAAAAATTACATTTAAATTAAGTATTTAAAAACAATATTATGTTGCGTTTAATAGTGTTTACATTTAGAGAAAAATCAATAAAACTATAAAGATTGTTAAAATCGCAACAAATTCTTCTAAAGGGCTCATCATTGGCATAATTATGGCGAACAAATTGAATGTAAATTGGTTTAAAATTTCTGGTTGGACGTACAGGAATGTTGAAGTATACGTTTCCCATAAGGAACTCCGAACAAACATCTCCAGTAATCAAATTAAACAAAAACGTAACATTAAGCATAGTTCTTCGGCTTTGTAGAGACGGTAGCCCAATTTCAGCAAGTCTGGTTTTATATGACGGTAAATTGGAAAAATTATTTCGGTACATATTTCGTAAGCAAAATAACAGAAATTGTTTTTGAACAGACTCAATTTTATTACTATGCACGATATACTGTGGGTCCCAAACAACGGATCCATATTCTAAAATTGGCCTTACTAAAGATGTATAAAGCTGCTTGGTGATATGAATATCAGTGAATTCCTTGGCCCAACGTTTGATGAAAGCAAGTACCCCATAAAACCATGAAACCTTCTGTTCCTATCGAAACAGATGCCAAAAACATATGTAGACTTGCGAACAAACACTGCTAGTGGAAAAATCTTTTGTAATTTACTTGTTTCTAAAACTAGAGTTGCATCCATTAAAAAACTAACTATTCCTAAGCTTGAATTATGCAGTGCTTCAACAATTACAAAAGAAGATAAGAGGGTCGCAATATTTCATGAAGAAACTGATGCACGACCAAATCATGCTCAAGTTAAATGTCGCTCTACTTTCACCTTTTAGAAGTTTTTTCGTGCTGTGCTCGAGACCTCAATGTAAAAAGTTACATATTTAAGTTAATAAACAGTACTCGGCATGGTGCAAAGGCATTAGAATTCTACATAACGGCAGATGAAATCCAATGTGTCAAAAGGCGACTGATGATGATTGCACAAGAAATCTATTTTCCCCACGAATACCGGTGTCTGCAGAATAGGCAACCTCTCAACGGCAAAAATATACTACTCTAAATCCCTTTCTTGACAAAGCTAATCACGTAGGAGGCTGGTTAAATTATTCGGGTCTAAGCTATGCAGAACGCCACCCTATAATACTACTGGCTAAGTCGCAGCTATAGTACTCCATGCCGAGCATCACATTATGCTACGAGCTTTAAGGCAAAGCTTTCATATTCTACAATGAAAAATCTTATTCGGAAATACATTCGAGATTGTAAACCATGTAACGTCTAGAAGGCCAAATTTTAACATCAAATAATGGCAGTATTATCCTCAGAAAGAGTGAATTTATCGCTCCCATTCACGTACAGAGGCGTTGATTTTGCTGGTCCAATTTCAATTAAATCGTCATACCTAAGGAATGAAAAACTGCTCAAGGGATATGCCGCAGTCTTTGTTTGCTTTTCCACAAAGACCGTACATTTATAAGTATGTTCCGATCTCTCCGCGGATTGCTTTTTAGCATGTATTAATCGATTTGTGGGAAGAGGAGGTTTTCCCAAAACTATGTTTTTATACAACGGCCAAAACTTCTTGGGTTCCAGCATAAAATTGATGAAACGACATACGAGTTTCCTCAAAACTTCAGGAAAGGCGTTAAAAGAAAAGTACGGTTCCCACGACTTCAGGTGCTTATTCATTCCACCCTACGCACCCAACATGGGCGGCCTCTGGAAGGCAGCATTTCCTACCTAAAGAAGATTGCCGGGAATTTAAACTTCACATATGAAGAATTTACCGTACTACTTGTTCGTATTGAAGCAATATTAAACTCATGACCACTCTCACCGCTATCGAAATATCCACATGAGCTCCGTCCTCTAACTCCTGATTATGTATTAAGAGGGGCGCCTCTGATTTACCCACCTGAAGATACAGTAGAACCTTCACCCATTGAGACGATGGGATCGAAAAAAAGCCTTACAACTTATCTTCAGACGACGTTGTAAGAACGAGTATATCACAGACCTCCACCGTAGATTTAAATGGAACAAGGAAAGAAACAACATTAAGGAAAACGATCCACCAACCAAGTTTCTTCGTGTGACGAAAGGTATCTATGAAAATTGTACGATGACGCGCCCAGTTGTTAAACTTTGCATTTTACCGACCTAGAACACCCCACCAAACATCCACTCACCTTCAAAGAATTACAGCTTTTTTATCTGCGCTTACACTCCCACTAAATACTACTTACATCTGAAAAAAATTAAATTTAATAACAGAAGTGCTCGGTTTATGGTATATATTGTTTCATCTCTCTCCTTAAGCCAAGAGTGATGAACCAAAAATCTCGCTGTCATCTTTGTGGACAAAATCAATTCTTGAAATACTGCCGTACTTTCTGGTCCATGGAACTCGGCGCGAGACAAGATTATGTCAGAAAATAGAACTTTTGTCTAAATTATTTCGCCGAAACCTATATTCGAGCTGAATGTGACTCAACTAACCGATGTAACCTGTGTCTCGACTAGCACCACTCAATGATCCACAGAAGTGCACAGGAAGCCAATTCATCGTCGTCCAGTTATGAAGAAGATGCAATGACTCCCTCTTCTCAGGATAGTACACCATTCCCACCGCGCTTTTACGCGGAATCTAACATCCCACCACTAGTGCAAATTCCACTTAATGACGTTGTTAATCTCACCTTTCTACTTGATCGAAATGCCAAAGAGTGTTTTTTTTTCGTTATGTGGCTCATCTGTTCTATGACCTTAAAGTGATAAATTCTAAAGGCTACGACACGGCCATCTTTGAAGCAGTACCGACGGATCAAACTTCTCACCAAAACTATGCGATGGAATCTCCAGATACGTAATGACATAACTTTCACGTTGCCTGGTTCAGTACGTGATCCCTTTTATTCTAAAATACTTTTCGCACCTCTAACCCCTCGCACATTCAAGGTTCGCAACATATAGGAAGGTTGATGGTGTCTTAGAAAAACCTATCCTCGAAGGGTTAATTCTTTCTGCCACTGCATGTCTCATTGCCGCCGGGGAGAATGTTGAACGATGTTCAACCATTATTGAAATCCCTTATTTTATTATTTTTTTATTTCATTTAGAATCTCAATTTATTCAGAATCTCATAATTGGTTTTCTTTTTATATAACTTAAGTAGACTATATTGTTTCGTTAAGAAGCATTTAGGTTAAAATTAATGTTGGATTTTTTAGGTCTTTAGAGAACTGCCAAATGAAGAAGGCGTAAATAAAATATTAAACCAAATATCGCAGTTTATAGTTTCCTTGGTTGATCCTGGGAAATTAAAACGACTTACCACACTGCTTTAATTCTATCAAGCGTTTTAATTCGCTACATCAGAGATGGAATACAAATGAATGTCATTGAAAATAAATAATAAATAAATAAAAAAATAAATATATATAAGTGGCAATAAGATAGAAAGGCGAAGTAAGAAATGTAAATTGAATATAAAATGGGCTGCATGCCTAGAATAAAAAGAGACTTGCTTAACACCACTTGCATGATTTGTTATTTATATAAGGTGAACTACTATTTATAACCCTTGACGGTAAAGATTTTTTATTAATAAAGTTAAGTCAATTGTGTTCGCAATAGCTTTAGTTTTGTTCGTATTGCTTTTGATAAATACATATATGTATATTTTTTTTTTTTAGATTATGCCTGAGTACTCAGCGCGAATCTATTGATTCCAAGATGGCAATATTGATGGGACAAGGTCATACATTTCTATCGCGCCAGCGCCAAGGTGGACCTAGAAAAATATCACCAGCGATTAAGGGAAAATAAACTTAGATCATTTTTACTTGTAACACAAACTTTTTGTAATATTTACATTTTACTTTAACTATATTGTCAACTATTTCTATAATATATTTTGTTACTTTTCTTCGCAATTATACATTATATTATACATAATATTAACAATATTTTTTTTACATCTATAATAATACGTTCTTAAACAACTGGTTCCTATTTAAACACTTAGGTGGCAATTGGAAGCTTTCGCTCTCAAACAGTTAAAAATAAAGGACAAAACTTCGCGATTCTTCTACAGTTCGTATCGTAACGAATCTAACAAGCCCGTGTTATACGGAGGCAGTTTGTTATCTTTGTTAACTTACTAATATTTAAACTTTTAAGCTCTTGCGACCACTTTGCATGCCTGTATATTTCGCGTAAATATTGGACTGAACACTTCTCTCTAATTTCTGCAGATACTGTCATCTACTACAGTGAGCTATTTTAGAATCAAACATACCGCCGGCAGGTATCCGACATAGTTCTTGAAATTAAGCAAATATATGGAGTTAGAGCGTTTGTTCAACCTTATACATTTCCTCAAAGGTAGCAGCCGACTCAGCTAAAACTTATCTCATATGGTACTTACTTTATGCCCGCCTTCCAAATTCCGCAAAAGTAGTTGAGCAAAATTCCACCGTATCTGTTGATCACACTTATTTCTATGACTTTTTAAAATTAAATTAAATTTAAATTACTAAAGTATCTTCTAGACTAAATAAAAAAAGTAACAGTCTATATTCAGCTATACCCTTCACCATCTATGTAAATCTAGTTTAGTAAAGTAACTCCAATCAAAAAAACAAATATTGGGGTCACAGAAAATTAATAAATAAGAAATTAAATTAAGTAGAAATTGAACGCGCGCGACACCTAAGTATTTCAGCAGAAATAAAAAATATGTAAATGAATTTGAGAGTAATACAATAATAAATGCAGGAGGGCTACCAAAAATTGATGATGATGCTACATTTGCTAGTAGTTATTTTACTTTTTGTGTACCATTACCAATGTTACTCAGATTTGCTGAAGATTTCAACAAAATGAAAGTCAGTTCTAAATATAAATTATTTTTTCTACGACCTAAAATCGATATTCAAGCTATGAAGGATCTTGCAAAGAAAATTATAAATTATCCAATCAATATATTACATGAAAACGGTCAAAATTTGTATTCCTCTTAATATATTATTTAAAAGTTGGAATATGTATGGTCCTTCTGCTACATGCTAACAGCCACATTTCTTGTTTTTACATTTTCAGAATAGTGCAAGCATATTATATTGTGATGTAAGTGATGTTAAAGTTCATCTCAACTAGGGTATGATAATTTAGATCTCAAAGTCGATCGTTCAGTCTACTGTATGATATGTATTCAGTGTTTCAAAAAACCTCTCATCCTCGCGACTCACAACCATTGTTGCACACAAAAATGATGCAGTTAAAACTGGACCTATTGGTAAACGTATTAAAATAAAAACACAATAAAATGTAACGTCTAATACATCTGCGTATTGATAAATTTTACATGATAGAATGTTTAAATACATACCCCTTAAGGGCGGTTTAGACGGTACGTATGTTAAATCCAAAAATGAGAATAAAAATCTTACGGCAGTTTTTTTTCATTTTGCAGAAAAATGCATCCCTGATCTAATGATTCGTAATTGTTTTTTGAAAGTTTTAAAAAAACAAAGAGAGCAATGCGGCTGTCAAATTTTCATCCGTATTTGTTTTCAGTTTATATTAACACTTTTTTGCACAAAAATTTGACATCTTGAAATACTTCTTTACAAAAGAAATAAGGAAGATACTGCAAATATGTATTTATAGGCTATATACATATATCTAAATAAATTGTGTTTTAAAACAAACAAAAATAAAAATATAAACTTCAATATTTTTTTTTTAATATCACAATATTAAGAAATTTTATTAATATCTTCAATTATTATTTTTGCTCCAGCATTTTCTCGTTACACATAATTGTGATTACATCTAACGCACAAAACAAAAGCTAACATTGAAGTTTTTGTATCCTATTTTGGTTTATACCAAGAATACTCACTGGTAAATTCCAATATTTATCATCAGAACACCGCAAATTGAACCAAATTTAATGAGTATTAAATTCGACTTTACTCTTCCCAATAATGATGTTCTTAACATAAATATATCATTCACAGTATTAAAGTAATGGGTGTTTTTTTAAGACACAAGTTCAAATCATATAAAACAAAGAAAAAATATGTTAAATATTAATGAAACGGGCTTTAGTGGAAAGAAAATGTTATAAAATGTATGCTTACATATAATTTCTGCCATGTAGCCGTTACAGCTGCTGCGTAGAAGGCACTATCTGGAACTCCAATTTTCAACAACTATTTGCAGCATTTGCGGCCGTGTTTCGCCAATAACTTGTTTCTAATTTATTTTTTTTTATAATTTTTATTTATTTATTGAATCTTTATAAATGAAATTTACAAAAAGTATTTAAATCTTAACCTAAATAAAAGAGCTGTGTATTGCCACTGCAACACACAACTTTAAGTGCACACTAAAAATTTATCTGGTCAGGTCAGATGTTTCGACCCTTTTAAGATGTCTATGACCCTCAAATGATAGTAAGTCTCTTGCAAGAGGATTTGGGTGAGTTCATAGTTTCGAAATGTAGTTGGTGCTTGCCTTTTTAATTTTCTCGCGAATAAGGGGAACTTTCAGGTCCTTTTGGATGTTATAATTGCGAATGTACCATGGGGCACCTTTTATAATTCTTAAAATCTTAGACTCTCTTCTTTGCAGCTTCTCGACGTTAGATGATGAGGCGGTTCCCCCAAACTGGATGCCATACAGCCAAATAGGCTTTAGTACGTCCTTGTATAATAGTACCTTAAGCTATAAATCTAGGACAGACCGTGTTCCAATGAGCCAGTGAAGCTGGGCAATTTTAAGTTTTAGCTGAGTAAAATTGCCGCTATATGATAAGCCCATGTAAGACGCCGGTCCAAATGAATACCAAGGTATTTTACATGGTTATGTTCTGGTATGCTCACACCGTTAATGGTAATAGGTGGACAACTATCCCTTCTCAAGGTAAACGTTATATGTACATACTTGGCAACATTAACTTTTACCTTCCACTTGTGTAGCCATTTTTCCAACTCGTTTATGTGAGATTGGAGCATTTCAGACGCAACCACAGGGTTGTTGTGAATGCCTACGAATGCTGTATCGTCAGCAAAAGTAGACGTATGGGTCATTTCACTCGTAGGCATGTCAGCGGTGAACAATATATATAGGAATGGTCCCAAGATGCTTCCTTGTGGCACTCCTGCCGAAATCTTGTTGGTGGAGGAGATAACATTCTTTGATTTGATAAGAAAAGCCCCTCCGTTAGACAGCTCTGAAGCAATTTATGCACGTATTTGGGTAACAATTGAGTAATTTTATATAACAAACCCTCGTGCCACACTTTGTCAAAGGCTTGAGATAAATCGATAAAAAGCGCGGAACAGTATTGCTTGTTCTCGAAAGCTCCTCGAATTAGATTTGTTATTCTGTGTACTTGTTTAATAGTGCTATGCTTTTTCCTAAAACCGAATTGGTGATTAGGAATAATAACGTTTGTATCGATGTGTGATAGTATGTGTTCAAGAAGCAGTTTTTCAAACAATTTTGAGAGAATGGGTAGTAAACTTATTGGACGGTATGATGTTACTTGGGTGACGTCTTTGCCTGGCTTGGGAATCGTTACTATTTCCGATAATTTCCAAAATACCGGAAAAGAACCAACTTTTAATATGGCGTTAAAGAAAAACAAAATGAAACGTAGAGCAAAGTTTGGCAGGTTTTAATCATCGTAGCAGTAATTTTGTCACTGCCAGGGGATTTTTTTTGGCTTCAATTTTGTAATAGCAGCACACACAGCGGAAAAACGAAATTTATTGGGATGTTGAACTACGTCATCAATGATAGTTGGACTTATGGTAGAATTCGTGTTATTTGGTGTAAAAATACGTTCTAAGTGGTTAGCAAATGCCTCAACCTTTTCATTTGCGTCTCTCGCCCACTCCCAATTTTTTTAACGTATGGGGGACTCGTGCGCAGTGGGTCGCCGCATTTTTTTGACAGCACTCCATAAACTGTAGTCAGACTCTTTGGTAGCGTCCAGGTTTTGTAAGTATCTTCGTAGGTTGGTCTGTTTGTGTTCCGTCACGTAAAAGTTTTTGGCACTGGTTAAGCTGGGACTTTAGACTAGGTGAACGAAACTCTTGCCATTGTCGTCTCAACTTCCTCTTTTCTCATAATAGGGTTTCTATATTCCTGGGACAGTTTAGCGGTTTTTTCCTTGGCGAGAGGATAGCAAACGTGGATATTTTAGTGGCTTCGGTCAAGATGTTAGTAAACTGCCTGATGCCAGATTCAATTTCGTTTTCAGATTTCAATGAAATGTTTTGTGGCAAATGTGAGCTGATGTATATTTTGTACTTCAGCCAGTTTGTCCGCCTATTATGATAGAAATGACTATTTTGCTCATACCCAACTGGATTTTCATGCAAGGTTAGAAAAGTGGGTGAATGGTCTGACGAACGATCCAGTAAATGGCTTACTGAAACAAATTCACGTTTTATGTTTCTAATAGCGGCAAAATCGATAACATCTGGAATTTTGCTAAGGTCTGTAGGCCAGTATGTGGGATGGCCTGTAGATATGGCATCCATCTTGTTGACTGATACTGCTTCAATTAGTTGTCTTCCTCTTGGAGTGACGAGACGTGATCCCTAGAACGTGTGTTTAGCATTATAGTCGCCAGCAGCTATGAATTTCGGACCTAGAGTGTTGAAATATTCCAAAAACTGATCTTTGCTGATGTTATGTTTAGGAGGGCAATAAATAGCCGAAACCGTAATTCCAAACTGAGGGATATCGATAGATGAAGCTTGAATTTAATCCCTACAAAATTCAGGCATTGTAAAATGCTGGATGTCCTTACTTACTAGTATAGCAGAGCCACCGCAAGCTCTACCACTTGGGTGTTTTGTGTCGTAGGTAGCGCAGCCATTTACGTGAAAACAGTTTTTCTGCGAAAAATGTGTTTCCGAGACCAGTAGTACGTCAATTTGCTGCGATTGTAAAAAATGTTGAACTTCAATTTTTTATTGGCTTAAGGCGTTTGCATTCCAAAAACATATTTTTAATGGATTCATTTTTTACTAACCAAAATCTGCATAAGCATACTTAGATTTTGCAATAACTGTTGCTACATATTTTGCATATTTGCCATGATGGTATTCATGGTTTGGATTAGCTTATCAATAGAGCTTACAGAATTTACGTTAGGAGTTATCAGCCCTTCTTTTAAAGCACGTGCATACGAAAATGGCTCGTTAATATTTTCTAAATTTGATTTAGCTTGATATTCGGTAACTCTGTTTGAGGTTTGAACACGAGAGGTGCCTTGACCATAA